>JAWNLX010000592.1:2452500-2825000 GCA_035042055.1 Drosophila macrothrix | reverse complement strand
GGAATTTGCAGTCATTTTCCGAGGGTATTTAAAGTTTAAGCTTCAGTTTCAGCACGCGAACATCAATTCGACCACTTTTCGATTTTCACGGGTCTCCATTCCGGTGTGTATCGTTAATCGACCGACCATTTTGCTGGATATCTGTGCAAACTGTAGGCCAGCATTATTATTTTTGTTGTTGTTGTTGTTGTTATTTTTTGGGTTGGCTCCACTGATTTTTAGCTGCTGTTTGCCTTTGCATAACAGCTCTGACTGCTGATGTTGACGCTGATGTTGATGCTGATGCTGATGCTGTTGTTGATGCTGTTCCTGCTCCTGTTACTGTTTTTGCTGTTTGCACTCTGAGTTAAGTACTTAACGGCATGCCAGCGCCGCTGGTCAGCCAGTACCACCCCGCCACCCCCTTCTAAGGGTGCCCATGTCCCTTTGGATATTGAGAGCGCGTTGCGAACGCTTTCGCTGTCAAATTCAAATCGTTTTTACGTATGCCATGTTGTCCGACAGCCAAAGTTCTACTTAAATTTTGCACACACTTTAAGCGGCAGCTCGGCTTCGGCTCTATGACTGACTCAATGTCTGGCCCCCAACTGTCTGTCCCACTGTCTGCCTGTCTGTCTGTCTGTCTGTCTGTCCGCCTGTCTGTCTGTCTGTCTGCCTGTTTGTCTGTTTTTCTGTCTGTGTGTTACGCTGAGTCGTCGCGAAATTGCAAAAGAAATTGCGCAAATTGTGTGACAGTGTGTAAAGTTAGCACTTTCACACATAACTCATAACTTTGGTGCTGCTGCTGGGGGTGGCACAAAACTTTCGCCCATGCCATCGGCGGCGGGTGGTTAGATCGGTTAGGTTTTTGGGCCAGCACCGAATAGAATAGAAACTATAAGCACTACATTGGCGGCTATTTGGACGCTCATGTCGACTATTTATCTCAGCGAGCTGAGTATGAGAATTGGTGGAGGGCGATGCTGTAATGGTAATGTTGCTGGTGCTGGTGCTGGTGCTGCTGTTGGTGTTGGTATTGGTGAGCTTTGCCAGAGTTTTGACAGCTCATATAAAATACCATAAAACAAAAGTTTTTGCTTTAACTTTCAGCGTGGTAGAAAGTTGAATGCCTACAAAAGCAGCAACCACTACTGTGCTGGCCATCTAGAATAAACTATAAACTCTTTGCGGGATTAGAAACGCAGGGCGAAACACAGATTGAATATTTTTTTTTTACCCAAGTGCTTTCTTCTTTAAAAAAAAAAAAATAAAAAGCACAAGTTGTGCGCCATTTTTTTGTGTGTGCCAAACAAACGTCAGAGGAACAACACCACAGGATAAAACTGGCAGAGGACAAGCCGCTCATGAATTATGAAAATTTAAAGCGCTGCAACAGAAAAACAAAACCAACCAAAAAAAAAAAAAAAAAATGCTTGCAACTCCAACGCAATGAAACTTTGTAGCTGCTACCCCAATTTTTTTTATTTTTGTTTTTATTGTTTACGCTTGAAATTAACTGGCAGCTGACGGGTTTCAATTGCAAAAGGCACACATTATCCCCATACGTATATACAGTTTTTTGTTCTTATTTTTTGTTTTGTTAATTGCTCACAGCTCTTTTGCCATTCATCTTAACCGACCACATACACTTAGAAAATAGTATCACTTTGAAGTTTAACCACAAAAACACTGCAAAATTAAGACTAGAAACTTTTTCATTAAGTGACAACATTCCGCTTTAAAAATATACTTTTTGAACATTGAAAATTAATTTAAAATTATAAGTATTTTCCAAAATTCAGTGCGATTTTCCTCTGAGTGCACGTGGCCATGTGTTTACCCGGTTGACATCATACATTGTGGTATTATATATATATATATGAGACTGCAATGAACTTGTTCCATTACCAGGGATGCGATAAAATAGGGATGAATGCAGCCGAAATTCGTGGCAACTTAGCTGCTGTCAAAATTTAAGAGTTGCTTTAGAATTTATTTCTTTGATCTTAATATTAAGAAATACATTTTAATCATTTATTGGCTACCCATATTTTGTATGTAAATATATTCTATTTTAAATTAGTAAATATATTTAAAGAACTTATTTGCTTATCTAATTTATATATATATAGATTTTAAACGATTTCTAAGCTTCTCTTTAATAAAAGGAAATAAATATTTGAAACTAGGAGCTGAAGTATTTCTCTGTTGAAACTATTTGTTAGAGTGATTTGCATAAAAGTCTGCAGCTTTCTTGTGTGAATAAGACGATAGTCACACACCCACCACACACACACACACACACACATGATGATGCATGTACGCGAGTGTATTTTGCTTGCGTTTGCCGCATCTAATGAAGTAATGGAAAATGCAAAAAATGGCGTGCAATTTTTCAAAAAGCACACAATTATGCTGGTTGCAACTGGCAAACAGCAGCAGCAGCAGCAGCAGCAACGACAGCACTGCCAGCAGTTGCAGCAATGGCCATAAGGTGGCCAACGTCACGCAGCATGCGGCATGCGGCACGCGGCATGCTGCATACATTGAGCTGCTGGCTGACGTCACAGCGATGCCGTCGTTGAACGTCAACATTGCAATGGCTGCTAATAATAATAACAGCTCATGAGCACTGACGTCTGACTAATGTTGCACCCAGCCAAGTCCGTGTTGCAGCCGCCCACAGTCATTTAGCATGCAAACGCAGCTGCGACGGGCAAATGTATTCCACAGACATTACTTTTTATTAGCAGCAGACAAACATAAATAGAGCAGATCCAGTTGGGAGTTGGGAGTTGGGAGCACTTTTAAATCATCAGCCAAATGAGAAAAGCGGAAATGGGAATGGAAAAGGACTCGAGTTGATCGGGCCCAATCACGACAAATGTCAAGTCAACGTTTTAAAACCATCTTGAAGTAAGTGCTTGACAAAAGCCAGCTGACAGCTTTCCTCATTGTTAGCCTGGTCAAAAGTTTTTTCCATGTTGTTGCTGTTTTTGCTGTTGTTGCTGTTGTTTTTGTTCTTTGTGTTTGTGTTTGTTTTCTATTTATTAAAAAACTTTTGTAATTATAGCAATGCGTCTGCTCTGAAGCGCTGTGGCAGGCTTACACCTCAAACCCCGACACCTGCGTTGCAAACACAGTTTCGCCTTGTCTGTGGCGCTGTCATTACATCAAAGTAAATGAAAATCAAACAAGCCAAATGCCGCCTTCAAATGCATTACACAAATTATGAAAAAAGCTTTAAGCACACACAAATGGCTCATAAAAGTGGAATTTGCAACACAACACCTTCTTATTTATACTTTTATATCTCTTCTCTTCTCTTCTGTGTTTTTTTTTTGTTTTGTTTTTTTTTTTTTTTCTTTTTTTTGTTGCGGCAAACTATTGTAATTATTTTGAACAGCCAATGAGGGCAATGAAGTTTCGGCCACATGGCTACAGACACACACACACACACACATAGACACATAGACACAAGCTACAACAGCTAATAGCCAAGCATAAATGACCTTTGCCACTCTTGGGGCATGAGCACAACAGACACACACACACACCCAGTTATGGATACTGTTGCTTGTCGTGCTCCTTGCTGCTCTCAAGAATTTTGTGTTGCAAACACAATATGGCTGCCAAGTTGTGTCCGGTGCACAGCTCCCATCCCATACCATCCCATACCATCCCATCCCATTGCCATGACCATGCCCCTAGACGCTTTCAACATGATGTTTGCCCCCATTCCCATCCCCTGTCCAAAACATGACACTCTCTGAATTTGATGTTTGCTGTGCAACATTTTGTACAACATTTTTGGGCAAATTATATAAACAAATGCCGCAGCAAGTTTTAGAGGACACCGGTCACTCTCCAGTTAATAGTAAGCAGATGGGGGAGGGGTAAAGGAGGGGGTACAGTCTACGAGTATCTGGAAAGTATCTGCAAACTGAGTTGCAATTATTTTCTATATGTATCACCAAGAAGAATAGTTTTGCTGTGCCATTCACTTTCCATTTGCTTTTATTACACCCTGAAACCATTAAAAATGGCCATAATGAGGCGCAGCAAAAGCATGTTTCAGGCAGAAGAAGGCATCTGCAACCAGTTGAGGTATACAAAAAAATATTCTTGATATTCTATATATGCTCATCTTGTCCATCTCATAGATCATTCATATTTAAGATCTTGGCTTAACCGAAATCTGTTTTTTTAATTTTAAAATATATAAAAATTTATGAACTATCTTTAAAGTCTTAATATTTGTGTTTAATAAGAGCATAACTATCTTCCAGGTATACAAGTAGAAATGCTAGAGTCGCAAGTGCCCGACTAAGAAATACCCTTTATCCAGCAGCACAATATATTTAATCGATTATAGAATTAATCAACACTCTGTCAATATTATGTGAATGTATTTTCAAAACTCCACAAAATATTGTGATTTTATTGCCATAAGAAACTGACTTTTGTCAATTTATGGAAAACCTGGGAGGTTATCGAAATATGATAACGATAATATCGATATATCGATGACAGAGGGACAGACACACATAAGGATATGACTAGATCGGCTAAGCAGTTTATGCTGATCAAGCAAGTATACCTATATATTTGTATGTCGGCAAGTTCATCGTATCTTTTATACCCATTTGAATATATTTTAATCCAGCCGATATAGGAGAGAGCCTATATATATAGTAACATATGTATTTTTAGCTGAGGCCAAAAGTCCTTTTTTTCTTCCTTGCTTTCTCTCTGGCAAAGAAAACACAACTGCATATTACTTGCGGCTGGCAAACCACAAATAAACAGAGCGCAACAGCAGCTAATTAATTTTAATAAATTGGCCGCAGACACACACACACACACGCGCGCTCACACACATACACACTCACACACACACACACACATACACGCACACACAGGCACAGACACAGAGATACTTAGAGAGGCGCCTGCCTTTGTCTGAATGCCCAAAAATGAAAATTAAATAAATCCAGTGCCGTCAAATTAACACACGCAAGATCTATGTAATACACCCAGCCGTATACTACGGTAAAAAGTTTCTGCAATGGCTTGCCACGCCCACTGGCTGCCCATTTGCTGGAAGGCATCCATTTCAGCTGCTACCTCAAGCGTTGTCTGACAAAACGCCGCATATGAATATTTATGTGTGCGAAATTGATGCCGTTACAATTACCGTTACCGCTAACTAAACTTACACACACACACACGCACCAGTAGCAGCTGCTGTAGCAGCTACAAAAACAACTAGAAACGGCTACTGACAATTTACGGCACTTTGCCATAGAGTTTTGCCGTCGAATAAATTATTGACAGCTTGTAAATTTCACTAAAGTCAGCTGCGGCTTGTGTGTGCGACTGTGTGTGTGTGAGTGCCCCAAAATCTGGCAGTTGATACATATGTAGTGAATGGGGTGCACATAAACTAAGTCAGTCAGAGAATGTGGTTTAGTATCCGACTTGAGATTAAGTTTGTGGGTTGCACAGCGAAGCGAATCAAATCTCAGTTTAAAAATACATTCGCAGGCTCGTTTGAAAATGGACTAGCACTGTGATGCTTGGATATACATTTCAAAATGATTCAGAATTCAAGTTTCAAAATTAGTCTCGAAAAAGCAGATCCCATTATTGCAAGTTGTTTATATCTTATTTTGATTTTGAACTGTCTTTACTTTATTCACAACGAATCCACTCTTCTGCTCTACTGCTGCTGGTGATCACACCAATGATATCGATCGATATCGATATTATATGTTAAGTAAATAGTTCATGTTAAGTTACAGATGTTATGTTACAGTCTTAGTACTACACTAGGGAGTGCTACAAATATATTGTATATTATATTCTATTTATTTATATTAAATTATATATTATTAATTATTATTATATTTATAACCATTTTTAATTAATTTTTGTTGAAATATCCTCAGAAATCTTATAAATATTTCTTACTTTCAAATTTAAATTGAATTTGAAATATAATTTTTAATTTACTGACTTTAGCTGAGATTGAGTAAATAATTGTCGGATATGCACTGATGATACCCGAAAGCCTAGTTGACTAACTATTTACTTTCAGTTGAGAGAGCAGCTTGAGCATATTTTTAGCAATTAATGGATTTATATACTATATACATATGCCCGCTAAGCAAATTTTTTAACTAATCTGCTAAACATATGAAAATACAACGATTTTTTACTGCCGCCGTCAGTGGTGCAGTATTTGCGCTCCACTCTGCAGCACGTTCCGCATGAGGCATGGGGCATGGGGCACATTTGCATATTACACATGGAATCAAAGGGGATAAAAGGGATGAAAGGGAATTGTGCTGGGCTCTGGCCATAAAAGCAGGGTGTGCAAATCCACGTCACTGTTAGCGATAATTTCTTTACACTTTTAGAGAGCTTCACGAAAAATTACTCTTTTTTTTATTTTATGCAGCAGGCTTCCGTTTTTAGCCCACTTAATTCCATTTGAAGCTCGCGAGCAGCGATGATGTCGCTATTAAGGACACATTAGTCGGAAAACTACAGAGTTATCTGTGTGTGTGTGTGTGTGTGACCACCACAGGGTGACAATGCAAGCATGCATGCTAATGGCATGGAAAGAGAGATACACACACACACACACACACACATACACAGGGATATTTGCATATGTATGTTCATAAATAATTGCAGTCGTTTGCAAAAGAATTCAATCTCCATGTTTACACTTGCAAAAAAATTAATTCTAAAAGGGAATTGCAAATTCTTTTTTTCTTTTCGTTTTGAATGGCAAATCTTAAATTAAAAATTTTACTACTCTAGTAGGTCAACAAATTTGAAAACCAGCGAGAACAAACTTTAGAATTGCAAATTCTTTTTTTGTGAATTACACAACTTCAATTGGGATTGTGCAACTAAAGTTTCGATCTGCAATATCAACTCAAAAAGGAGAAAAAAAATTAAAATCAGAATTCTTTATTGTTTATCCCTTATTTTATTTGTCTATTTTCATGTTGTTTTTTCATTATTTCATTCAAATTACTTCCTTTCAAATTCATTTAATTTAATCTGTAAGTGGACATCCAATAATTAAATAATAATATTTATTTTATGTTATGTTATGCATTTCTTAAATTTTTTCTGTATTATGTACACAGTCTATCTAAATTTAATTACTCTCTTGCAATGAACTATTTTAAATGCGCATAAAATACATATATAAAATAAAACATATTTTATTTAAAAAAAAAGTGTCGTTATTTCTATGTTTTTCCTCTATTTTTTCTCTGTAAAGTCTATCGCTTAAATACATGTATCTCTGCACTCCAGCTCAGATTTATGTATTTATTTATTTTTTTGGGTTTCTCTCTTGCTCTAATGCGTGTTGCTCTCCGACCGGAAGAAGGCCTGTGATAATTAGCGGGTTACTTTTTTTAGGGGGCTCCCCTAACGTCATCAATAAAAATCTGTCCACTTGCTGCTAAGCGGCTGTTAACCATGCCAATAGCCCGTTAATAGACAACACGTTGGCCAATTATGCGCCATAAGAGCGAAAACAATTTAGAACGTGTTAAAAAAAAACAGAATTTGTGACCGAGTTTAATTGAAAGAATATTGTTGCCCAAATTGCACAGTTACGATTTGATAAGGCCGGTTTATTAAAGCAAGATTAATGACGGCACAAAAACGTGGTCGAAATTCGCCAATTGATGAAACTCTTTCGACATTTAATTTTGCCCAACATGCAGAAAGAGAGAGAGAGCGAGAGAGCCAGGAGAGTGGAGAGTCTGGCGTATAAGAGAGTACACAACATGCGCGCAACACTCGCTATAAAAACTTGCGTGTATAACAGTTAAGCATACAGGCATTGCAGTGTGCTGTTAACTAACAGTAAGCGCGTATGTTTTGTACATGCTGTTAAACTGCGATTAAAATCCTTAAATATATTATTATTTAATGCGACAAATATGTCAGAATTGCGCTAATTTTTAACATATGTATAAATTGTATTTACTCAATCAATCAGAATGCTTTACATATGTATGCCTAATTAGCGTTAATTTAATGCACACTCAATTAAATACTTAAAAAGAGAGAGAGCAAACTTTAATTGACTGGTTGGCAGACAAGTTGCATAAAAAAAGTTGAAGAAGCACCTTCACAAAATAATAATCAACAACAAATACTTCTTACACACAGTCAGGCAACTCTGGACAGACTTTGGCTTTGGCTACGACGATGTTTTCATTACGAGTGTGTGTATGTGTGTGTGAGTGAGTGCTTGTCAGTGTTTGAGCGTGTGTGAGTGCGAGTGCGGATGTTAACGTCAGGCAAACAAACGAATATGCTTGATGAATACTCGACATCACGTACGCTTGAGAAATGTACGTGTTTCCATTGTAAGAAAAGTCAAACCCCCCCCCCCCCCCCCCCCTCAAGCAAAAGCAGACAAAGGCTAGAAAAAATAGTCAGTCCCAAAACCGAAAAGTAGAAGAGCAGAGAAAGAGCGAGGCAGAGAGAGAGAGAGAGAGAGAGAGAGAGAGAGAGAGAAGAGGAAGAGCGAGAGAGAGCGAGCGGCGAGCAGAAAATACAAAACGCCATTTATCATATTCGTGGGTTGCCCTTTTTATTTATATATTTTTGTGGATCACGAGTGTTTTATTGCAATTTATCATTAGACGACAGCACTCACACACGCACACACACATCACACACACGCACGCATATTTACAACTCGTTCATTTCCAGCATTCCACCCACACCCCTTCCATAAAAGGTGTTTGCAGCAAGCGCAGTTAATTTAATAAACTGCCGCTTGTCACTATTAACTGTTGTTGTCGCTTGTCTTTTGCTGTTCTCTTTCTCCTTTTCACAGCATGTCGCCGCCTGCACACCCCCCACGACCATTAGCTACTGCTGCTCCACCCTACCCCAACCCATGTAATAGACAGCTTAATCACAATTTAAACAGGTGAGTTTTTGTTATATTTTTATTTGTTGATTTTGTATCTGACTTCTGCAACTCTAAGACAAATGCGGTGAAAACTGTAGCAGTCAAAACCAAATTATGTTTATATTTCAAACATGTCGACTTACTTTACTTTAGTCACAACGATTCAGCTCTTCCGCTTCAAGCTGGTGATCACACCAATGATATTAATCAATATCGATATTAAATGTTAAGTACATAGTTGCCTGTTAAGTTGCAGATGTTATGTTATAGTCTTATTATTTTGACATATGTACTCCATACTGAAGCTAAATAAACATTGCAAGACAGGATAGCTATACAACTATTAATAAACAAATTAAAGACATTTAAATCAAGGTGTTGAACCGAAACAAAATTCCGCTTTTGGGTCTATAAAAATGTTGATATTCTGAATATGTTTTTCAAGACCTCATCTTGAATTAATTATTATTAATTTAAATGATGAATCAATTATTATTAATATTAAAAATTATTAAAATATTATTATTATTATCAGTAGAAAAGAAAAATATTTTTTGTGAAGCTAATGAGTTGAAATTACATTAATTAAAAGCATTTCTGACACATGCAATCTGCAAAAAAATTAAAGAAAATGCAACATAAAAAGAAACAGCTATTGAGTTGTATATGTATGTATATATTTAAAAAATTGATGTGGCACAAATGGAATTCAGTGTGCAGTAAGCAGCACGAAATGAAAAGGCTGCGGGGCAAAACTTGAAGCGAAAAATGGCAAATAATGGTGACATGGCGAAATACAATCATAATCATAATCATCATGGTGCAATGCAACCGCACAAAAACTTTCGCCATCAACAATAAGCAACGAACTGAAGGAGACGAGAAGGAGCAGCAGGACGAGATGGAAGGATGAAAAGCAGCAGAGCAAATAACAAGCAACATAATAGAAGATAGTTGAGAGAAAAACTAAGAAACAAGGGACAAGGGGAGTTGGGGGAATTGCTGCGACAACCACAACAGAAATAATAATGGCATATAAATGAAGTAACAAACATTGTTTTCCTTTGACATAACTCATTAACCAGCAGAGGCCACAAGACGAATTGAGACAGCTGCAGAGATGTGTGGGGAGGGGTGTAGATGGAACTGTAGATGGAGCTGCAGATGGAGCTGGAGATAGAGCTGTAGATGGAGCTGTTATACACTCAGAAAAACTATTGGGAAAAACATTTGTAAAACTTAGATATGCAATCCCAATTTTTGGTGCAAATCCCTTCTAAAATGCAGAAATAAATAATGAAATTTAATGGCGACTAATGTTTAATAATAGTATAATAAAAGTAACAAAAAGTTAACATACGAATTATTAACACAGTATTAACTGTATTATTATAAATATAGAATTTATTAACATTTTGGACGATTTTTTTTTATAAGTGTTTTGCAAGACTAAGATGTGCTGCACAAAGCAAGATGACAGCATGTAAATGAATGTCTTACAACTGGTCACCAGCTGCAGCTACGGCAGTTGCATTTGCAGCTGTAGCAGCTTTTAATAGAGACCAACCCAAAAATTTCTTAATTAAAACAATAAGCAAGGCGCAGGCAGAGGCCAAAGCAGCGACGAATACGAACTCAAAACAACAAAACCACTAATGCCTGCAATTATATGCATGACACACATACGCACACACACACACACACACACACACACACACACACACATACACATGGACACGCACATCAACAGCTGTTGGCAAAGCTATCCGCAGCGACGCAACCGCAACCGCAACGCCGCGCTTGCTGTCTGTATGCCTGTCTATCTGTCTGTCTATCTGTCTGTCAGCAAAGGAGCAGCGCGCTGCTGCTGTAAATGAAGAAATTGCGCTATTCCCTTTTTGTTGTCTTCGTCGACGACGTCTGCTGTGCTACGCTGCTCTGCTCGGCTCGGCTCAACGCTGAATGATTGAAAATTTCAGCGGCATATGGTTGCGAGCTTTTGTCCGTCTGTCAGTTTTGTCCATTTGCCAGTTCATTTGGCTGCCAAACGCGAACGTAGGCTGCTTGCTACGGCTAATTAGAGTACGCTTAAATGGGAACTATGAAATTAAATGATTGCCAGCACACACACACACACACACACACACACTACACTCACACGCACACACACACCGCATTCACACAATCGGCAATCAGGAATTGGCAATTGCCTGTACGTGATTTAGCAAAAGTTGCACGCACCCACACACACGCACACACAGAGTGACAGGGGGCGTGGCGCTATAATCGATTCTGAAGTGCGAACAAACCTACTACCTACCCCCCTCCCACTCATCCCCCTGCTCGACGCCTACAGTTATTTGCGGCCATTTTTTAATCTACACTTGAACGCCAACCAGTCAGCCTGGCGAGGCAGTCAACCTAGCAAGAGAGCAGCAGCAGCAGCAGCAGCGAGGCAGTATTTGCGCAACGTGATGAGATTTTGCGGTTGCTAACCCATACGAGGGCAGGCCTCTACTATATTTACATTTTTCTCAGCGCTGGCTTGGCTTATCGATCTCTTCTCGCGTTGGCTTTGACTTTTTGCCTTACTGCGCATTCGATGTGGTTTAATTTTTGGTTTCCTATACTCTTACACCAGCAGGTGTTTATATAGTATATTGGTTTATGTGTTCGTTTGTCTGCCTGTGCCCGCATCCGTCAATATGCGAAATTTGTGTTCCCACGGATATCGATAAAAATCGATAATTAAAATTGACAATTTAAAAGCTACAGTTACTAAATTTTTTTGGTACTTTTTAGGTGATGTTTCAGGCTTGACTTGAGCTAGAGTCACGGCTTTAAGTATCAGGCGCATTTCTGCCTCCACAATCGTTAATAATAAATAATAAAACGGAAAATTTTGAGTTGGACTATAGATTCCTAGAAACCTCCTTCAAAGATTGTTTGTTTGTTTGTTGTACGCTGAATGGAATCCAGAGTATTACGCAGTCGGTGACGCCCAACTGAAATATTCAAACTTGTTTTATTTTTATTTCTTGCGCCTAAACGCAGACAACATGGGGCGACAAGTGAAACGTTGGGTTCGTGCCACAAACAAAATAGCTGCTGCGCCTCGAAACTTTGTTTGGCCAGTGCTGAAAATAAAAATGCTGTATTATGAATAAAAGATGTTTGTCTGGCTCACCGTTGCCGAAGTAGAAAAAAGACAATATCGTCACTAAAGTATTACAATTTGAATATGTTTTTAAATTTGAATTCCTTTTGAAGGCCACTCAATGCAATTTTAACAATCAATAATATTTCTTTAAAAGAAACTTCCTCAAAATTCCATATCTTAATGGACTTCATGTATTAAATAATACAAAGAAAATAAAACCCACGTTTTTAGATAAACTATTCAGTTTTCAAATAAATTTGTAAACAAAGTTATCTATTTATTAAATGGCATAGTCTTTAAGATAAATTATTGTCTTAATAATAATAAAATTAAAAATAAAATAATCCTCTTACAGCATTAATTAATTATCAATGGTCTGGAAACCAAATTGACCAAGTTTCTTTAATACCGAGAAAACCATTACAAATATTTCAAAAAGGTTTCATGATTTTTTGCAAAAGTATGTCACAGAAGCAGTATTAACATACACATTCAATTATACATAACTTTGTAGAAGTAAAGTTGTCATTAAGACTAGAATAATATATTAAAAATAATATCAGATGGGGAAAAAAATAATAATAATAATCTTAAACGCTTTTGCCTCATTAAAGCGAAGTCTAAGAAGCAAAGACTGCAACACGGACAACAGCCTCTCCATAGTTGACCATTGGCTTGGTTAACAATGCTCTTTGATTTAGATATAGTTGCTGTTCTTGTTGTTCTTGTTGTTGTTATTAGTGTTGTTATTTCTGGCTAGACCGCGTCCTCAATGGCTTTTTGTGTTTCCGCTTTTCCATAGAAATTTTGCCACTTAGCTGCTCGCTGGTCGCGGCGTATTTGTAAGCAGCTGCATTAGGCTCAGTTCGACATAACTGTATATGTCTGGTACACTCAGAAATAATGTATGTTTTTTAGAAATAATTTGTAAATATTAGGAAAAAATCGTTCTAATATTTAGAAAGGTTTGCCTGAAATTTATAATCCCAAAAATGTGACGAATTTTTCTATTATTAAGAAAAACATTTCTAAAAAGAAGAAATGTACAACTATAAATTTTGGAAATTTGTTTTCTAAATAATAGAGTGATTAATAAAATGTGGGTCGATTTTTTGATGAGTGTACGTCGAACTCTACGTTGATTTGTGTAAATGGCGCTAATGGCCGATCGCTCACTTGGTTCTCTGGTCTGTGTCCACTTAACTGCATTTCAAGGACATGCCGTGCGGCAATTATTTTGCTCAATACTCGCACTCGACTTTAAATTGTTGCCGGTGCTGTGTCAGTTGGGCAACTGTGAATGGTGAACACACTGGTGAACAGTGGCGCATATTCGGCATGCTCTTTGATTTTAATTTGTCGCGCTGTGCCAATTGTTAAGCAAAAGTGGCTAATTTAAAATTCTTTTGAGCGAAGTGCGCACATTTCTGAATGTCAACTTGAATACGTTGCGACAACTGCGCCCAACTGTCGACCATTCGAATTAGTAACTGGCAACTGGCAACTGGGAAGCTGGGAATCTGGGAAGCTGGGAAGCTGGAATCTGCGATGCTGGGATGCTGCGATGCTGGGATGCTGAGAACTGCTCTGTTGTCTGTGGCGGCGGCTGTTGGCTGTCTTTGTCTTTGTGTTGCGCGGCATGAAATTGAATTTTGGTCTGCAGCAGGTGACGGACGACGAAAGCCCAGCCAAATTGGTATCAGCCCAGTTACGCTGCTTATTTACATCCTTATTCATTTTTTTATTTTTCATTTTATTTTATTTTATTTGTTTTTTTGTTGTTGTTGTTGTTGTTGGCCCACCTTATAAGCCTTGCCTTCAATTATGGCTTACGGCCAAACGCCGCCATTTTGACACTCATACAGCATTATTCGAAATGAATGAAATTTCTTTATAACTGCCGTCAGTCGGTTTTTCTGCATGTTTGTGCCGTTGTTTTGTGCGCTTGAATTTCAATTTACATAAGTCTCTGCATCTCTGCACCCAGACCAACCAGCAACCAGACCAACCAGCTACAATACCAACCAGCTGCCAGACCAACCAGCTACCAGCTACCAGCTAAGCAGACAACGGTCTCAGTCATTCTTCGGCCTTTGTTCAAATTTTATCTTAACTTTGTGCCACGATTTTCAGCACTTTTTGTCGTCGACGGCACAAAACTTGAGTTGTTTTTGTGGTTAAATGTAAATTTTATTGAATTTAAGTCTTTTGTGTCTGTGTGGATAAGCGTTAAAGAGGAAATTGCATAATTATGCCTAATCTTGAGACCTATTCCAGTGCCACTCAGCTCAAAATGTGCAATGTGCAAATGGAAATCGACACTGACTGCCATCGCCAATCTGCACTCTTTCTCCCTTGGTACTGAGTAAGTGGCTCAGTTTTGTTTGACAAATTCAAATGTGTGTAATGCTGAAGGCACAGATTATTTGCTTTCAGCCGCAATCATTGAAAGAGAGATAGATAGATTGGCAGTTGGAGTGAGATGGCGTATGAAATGGCATTTTTATCGTTACATTTATGCAACATTTCAATCATTAATAAATCAATTAAAATAAATTGGAATTTTGTGCGCTGATGTTGAACGCGCAACGATTTTTTTTGTTTGTTTTTGGTGTATTTTTTTTTTTGGCTTGCCCTCTCTTCGATTGTGAAAACTGCTCTGTTTCAGTCTGTGCCGAGTTTGGTTCCATGCCATTTAATGCAATTACGCAAAGCTGCCGCCTTGGTATTGTTGTTGTTGTTGTTGTAGTTGTTGGTTTCCGAGTTGTTGCTGATATAAATCAAAAAATGAATCATTTGATGCGCTCGACATATCGACGAGCCCCTGCCAACAACTTAAATTATTCATTTGATTTACGGGCGACACAAATTTGTGTGGCCAAAATGAATGTTAACTCTGTGATGTAAAATGCACTTATATAATCTGTAAAATGACGAAAATTATGTTTGCCAAGCTCAGAAAGATGCTTGATACTGAACATCCATTTTTTTGCTCCCATGCTGGACATAAAACTACTTTCAGCGCCTTACAAGGCAGACATGTCAAAAGTTGCACGACGGCTGTCGATGTGCCATGAGGCAGGGGGCACAAATAGGGGCGACGAGGCACGGGCAACAGCTAAAAACCACTGCACTCACACACACACACACACACACACACTCGCACACTCAGGCGCACACTTCAATAAGCGGTTGGCAAGAGCCAAGTGCTGAGAGCATTAGAAGTTTGCCTTGAAGTATGCAATGCTCCCCGCAAATAGATGCCAAACACAAACTGCTGATTTCAAACCAGGATTGACAGACTGTCATATAAAGCTCACAATTCGGTGGCTTGCCACTAAGCAGCTGCAACGCAAGGCAACCCTAAAGAATCGCACGCAGCACACAGCACAAATGCGTATGGGAACATCATTTTTATGATACTATTTCAAATGGGTAGAAAGGGCATATTGGTTTTGAACCAAACTATGTAAAGCGAATCTCAGAGAACATTAGAGCTGAAGACTTCAAATATTTAATATCATTTCTCGTATACCCGCACAGATAAAGTTTATTTAATTTTATCGATAACTGTCTTCATTTCGCGAACATCGATATATATCAATATCGGTAGCGAAAGCAATTAAAGCCAACATTTTGAAGGCGGAAAGGATAGGATAATTAAAGAAGAGGAGAGTAAAATTTACAAACAACGTACAAATTTGAGATTTTTCTCAGAAACACGAATAGGAATAAGGAATTAGTTATTTACAGGATTATATAACACATAAATAAATGTAATCCACTTGCAAGCCCAATTATCATAATCAGACTCAATCAGAATTTATGTCAGTTCTGTCATTGAACTGTTAAAATATATTTACTCATTAGCACAAAATAAATATTTAATTAAATTGCAAACCACAAAAAATGATAAAAATGTAGCCGGCTTATCAGCGCAAAAAGTACATTTTTTTATCAGCTGCAACTTTAGCTGAGTGTTTAATCATGCTATTATATCCAATACTAATTGCAAATATCAATTCAATGAGCCGCGTAAGCCGCTTAGGCCAAAAATATGCTTTCATTGCCATTGCCAACAATTTGGCAAGTTGGCTGCTCGAAAAGTTTAGCCGCAGTTTTAATAATGCAAAGTAGTCGAAAGCAACCAAGAACTAAAATTGATGCCAATGTCGATACTTGGAGAGCGGCTTCAAAAACTGCTGCAGCTCGTAGAAGTTATACACAACAAAATAAAAATAAAATAGAAGTTGCCACGAAATTAAAACAAAACAAGAGCTGCAGGCAAAATGCAGTTGAATCACAACACAGTCTGGATACTCTAGCAAGAAAATAAATGCAGATTTCTGACTACAATATTTATGATTATCCAAACTATATAGTGAAACCATTGGCTTTTCATGTGTGGATATTTTAAGTATAGGCAGCTCAGCTGCTCTTGTTTTCTTATTTATTTATTTATAAATTTTGGTTTTGGGAAAATCCAAAGTTTCCGCCATCATCTATCATCAACAAAATGAGGTCAACATTGTCTGAGCGAAAATTTATTTTGCGTTTTCTTATTATTTTTGCTTATTAATTTATTTATTTTTTATTTATTTATTAATTTTTTGTTGTTGCTAAATTCAAAGTTTCCGCTATCATCTATCATCTACAAAATGAGGTCAAAATTGTTTGAGCAAAAATTTAATTTGCGCAAAAAAGTCGAGCGACTTTCGCACAATCATTTGGCCCGTGCAATGCCGGTAAATACCCTTTAATATTCCATATGTACATTTACAAATGCATATGTGTGTGTGTGTGTGTGTGTGTGTCTCTGTGTTGGTGTACTTCCGCTGCGACTATTTCCGCTGGTCGCATTAACTGCAGGCGCATAACTTTTCCAATTTGCTTTTGGCAATTATTGATATAAGCCACTGCCAAACAACACTTGAGCTCAGTTTTTCTCAGGCACTCTCCGTCTCTCTTTAATTCACTCTCTCTCAATCTGCCTCTCTCTCTCTCTCTCTCTCTCTCTATGTTGCATTCTGTGTGGCAATTGGATATGTGAGACGGCCCCGTCCAAGCATATTTTCTTACATTTTGCGCATATTTGTGCAACATTCTCAAAATTCTTCAACAAAGTTTTGTTATTATTGCCGTTTTGCTGGAGAGACTCAAGAAGTCGAGACTTGGCTTGCTGCTGACTGCCACTTTGATTACTTTTGCAGTTGCCGTTGCAATTAGTTTGTTCATTAGACGAGGCAGCAAAACAGCCCTTGACAGAGTTAGGCATAGCTAGTTAGAAAGAGAGAGAGAGAGACAGAGAGAGAGAGAGAGAGAGTGAGAGCAAAGAGTTGCAGCTTGCCTTGAGTTGATTGGAATTCACACACTTAATTAGTTGCATGGCCAGTTAATTTCCTTTTTGTTCCTGCCACAGCTGGCTGCTGCTGTTGCTGTAGTTTGCTAATTGTGTACAGTTTTTGTTGAAATGTATCTTTAAGATACACATGCTGCTTGTTGTGTGTGCCTTGCAACTGGCCGCTGGGAATGCAAATAAGTCAACACGCATGCAGCCCAAGTCGAACTATGTGGCATTGCAATCAATGTTGCTGTTGTTGCTGTTGCAAGTCTGTAACTCTAATCCTTAAGCTCCGGCATTCAATACAGCTCTGAACTTGTAGAAATCGTTCAATGTTCTTAGCCACAGCGATCTGCATAAGCTTTACCATAAGGCATATATGCCCTGGTCTCGACCCTGGCCCTGCTCCCAACATGCTCATGCATCGTATCCATTACACTCTGCACATATTTGTTGCATAATATGTAGCAACTTATGCACCGGCACATTGTTGACCAGTTTTCCGGCATTCTGAGCCAACTCTGCCCACTCTTCTCTTTCGTATTTGCATTATTTCTAATGCCAAAGCGTTGTGATAGAAAAATCTACACTGTGCAAAAATGGATGGCAATAACTAGCGTATCTACAGTTTTCGACTATATAAATACTGTTTTTTCTTGAATTAAAATAAAATAATTCCCACATTTTTGTATAAAATCTTAACAGTATTATAATCTTAATATAAATTAAACATAAATTCACAGCTGTGGACTATTGAAACTTTATTTATTTTATTTGCCTATTTATTTATTTATTTATTTTTCTTGATCGTGTAATATACAATGTATCAAGGCTAAAATTGAGAATTTCTGCATTTTTTATATATTTTGTTTTTTTTTTGTATACAATTCGCATGCCGCAAAACAAATGTCAGAGACAAACTCGTCAAGATGAATGACTGTAAGCAAATGCAGCGACTTCAGCTAACATACCAGCATTATTCCTTGTCAGTGTCCTGCACATTTCAAAGGACACATGTCCAGTCCCAAAAAAAAAAATAAAGAAATAAAATAAAGCCAAACCAACCACAACAAAAAAGAAAAGAAACAAAAATAACCCAACTAGTATGTGACTTGGGGCAGTTGGTTGGTACGGCTTGGAAAATGCCCAAGTAAATTTCGTTGAATGAGAAGTAAATAAGTAAATACTTGAGATAACTCCAAGATACGTTCTCGCTGTGACAATTTGCTGCGGAGTTTTCAATTTAATTTAGTTCCCTCTCCCTTTTTGCCATTGTTGGAGCTTGGTGTATAATTTAAAAGCCTTTCAATATGCAAAGCACATCCGCAGCCGCATTTAGGCGCTTTCACTTTGCCGGTAACTGAAATCAAGAACGAGCCAAACCAAAGATATTTGCGCAACCAAAGAATGTGTCGCCCTACCATATATACGAGTATGACATTCCTGCCATCAAACGTCGACGGAGTACATAAATGTCGGAAGGCAATAATGAAACGTTCCCAAGTCATTTAACAAAAGCGTGTGGCAACCACATATGGGGTATAAATACTTCGAAACGAAAGGGTGGCATTGAAGTAGCATTGAAGGGATTCGAGAGAAGTGTCTCGGTTCACTTCACTCAGTTTAACATTAGAGACAAAAACTCTTCTATTTTCTACAATTTTTTACTTGCTTAAATGGTACATTTTTATTAAATGTGCCAAATTTGAAGAAATTTGACACAATTAAAGAAAAACCAAACGAATTAACCAACATACAAACCAAATCCCAAATGCCCATAAATGGGCTTGTAAAAGTATGTAACAGGCAGAAGAAAGCATCGCCGACACCATAAAATGTATCTATATTCTTGATCAGCATCAATATCCGAGTTGATGTAGTCTATCCATCTATTTGAACTTGCAGATCTCAGAGACTATAAGAGCTAAAGAATTCATATCTTGAATATGTCAAGTTTATTTCAGTTGATCGATAACTGCCCCCTGCTTAGCGAATTTCGATACTTATCGATTTTCGACTGCAATAATATATTGACATAATATTGACCAACTGTACAAATTTTGCTATTATAAATCGGTTAGGAAACAGCTATTCTCATATTGATCTGATTACTATCAGCAGGGTATCTCTTAGTCGACCTAACGCGATATTCAGCATTCTTATGTGTTTTACTTGTGTCCTTTGTTAAAAAATGTTGATTTTATTATTACTTGCATTTTGAGTGTAGCATTTGTCAAATGAAATACTCAATTTCTACACTTGAGCTGACATTTTTGAGCGGACTTCATTTTTATATAATTCCTACTAAATTCTCTATTTCAGAGTTAATATTCATTTGATTTAGTTTTACTTATGAACTGAGCTAAATCAGTAGAAGAAGAAACTTAAAGCTAACATTAAATCTATCTTTTTTGTAGCTTTCAAATAATTGTGTTTAAATTGGAATTTTTCAATTTGTCAAACGTTTTGGCAGGCACCTGCAACAGGACACATGGAGACACTGAGGAGTGGCAACTACGCAGTTTGACAACACCAGTTGTGGCATGCATTGTTTGCGATGAAATCCGGAGACATGACGTAGACGCAGTTGTTCCTGCCTGTCCTGAGTGCTGCTTTAGGTGACTTTGCAGCGCACAATTGTTTGATAATGACACTAACATGTTGCTGAACTTGCAACTGCATGAAAGAAACTTGCTGCATGCCATTTTTTTTTTTCTTATTTGAAGTATTTTATTTTGGATCAGTTTCTCGAAAATTAGTATATACCCAAAATATTTGTAACGGACTGCCGCCAGCAAATTTGCATGTCGCAGTCGAAGCTGACGTGCTCCTGGTTCCCGAGGCTCCACGTCTAGGCTTGATCTCATTTTGTGGGCCGCTGGTTCGGCGCTGGGGCCCACTGCAAACGATTGTAAATTAAGTTTTAAGCAACATGTCTGCAAAAATCATGCCCGGGGACAACAGCCTCGGCCTTTGTGAGCCTTCCACCAGCCCGGTTGCTGTCGCAAGCAGTTGCAAGATTTATTTTTTTCCGTATTTTCTTTTCTGTGTGTGTTTTTTGTTGTTGTTGTTTTTTGTTTTATTTTTTTTTATTTTTTTTGTTTTGCTCGTATTACTATTTGAAGAATGGAAATTGTGTTTTGTGTGTTTGATGCAGTGGTCGTGCAGTTCCTTGAGGAGCTGCTTTGCTATTTTCGCATCATGCCTATCCTACTTGCATTCTTTTTGTTTTATTCTTCTTCTTCTTTTTTATTTATTTATTTTATTTTTATTTTTTTATTGTATTTGGCTCGTCGTTGTATTTACACTGCCGCAGTCAACAGTCGGCGTCGGCAGTTGCTTTTCCTGTGCCTATTTATATATATATATATATAATAGAACAGAACTGCAGGCAGTCTCAGCACATTCGTATTTGTATTTATATTTGTCTTTTAGTTTATTGTGCTGGGGCCACAACAGCTACCAACAACATTTGCCAGCAAGGTTTGCTCGTATTTGGGCTCCGTTGAGGCAAGGAATTCAATTTTAGAATCGCAACGGACTCAGCACAATTGTTGTGCTTGCTTGGTTGGCTTGGGCTTATTTCACTGACTGACTGACTGCATTTGATTACAGCCCGTTTCATTTGAACTGATTTGCGCACTTGATCAGCTTACATGTACCGCGGCACTAGCTAATTAGTGCCACCAACAATCGATGATGCAACATTGCAGAGGCCTCCCACTCGACAAGGTGGCAATCTTTCTAATGTTCTCTCTCTTCTTGTTCATTGATAGCCTTGTTCAGGGTATTTATATTTAGTCGTGCTGCTTGTAACACATTGAAGAAGACATCTGTCATACCATAAAGTCATAAAGCTGCCAAGGTTTTTCGCTTAAAAAATGTTTAGGTGTACAAATATATATATATAAATAATATATAAGTATTTAGATGATGACAATTTGACTCCGATATAATAAATAATACATACGCTGCCAGAAACAGCCAGTATCAAAAATATAACTAAGAACATTTGATACAGTTATGTTTATCGGCTAAGTAATGTTCTTGTAATTTATATTACTTAAAGTTGCACAACTTTATTATACCCTCTCAGCCAATTTGCGCTGTGGTCGGCGTACAGACACAAATACGAGTACAAAATAGCAGCAGCTTAGCTGGACAACTTAGCTGGGATAAGGAACATCTGGCCAACACGTGGCTGGCAATTAATTAAAATCCAACAAAGCCAAGCAGACAGCCAGCCAATCAAGCACAAATGTGAAGAACACACAGAAACAAGCTGAATATCCTGCTAAATGTTTAGCTGTTAAGTGCAGCGTTAGGAATGTGACTGGATGTGTTCAACTGTCCCGCCAAAGTCTTCGACCAACTGTTGTACGGCAACTGCGCAGCCCACAATGCCAGAGATAATACCAATTATGATAAGCACAATGTCACGTATCAGTTTCCAGCGTAAACGACCATAGCCAGCCTCATAGTTGATAAACATATCAATCAGAGCCGGACAGATCAGATTCAAATTGCTTAAAGAAAAGGCACCTTCCAGTTCGGTCAAGGCGGCTAAATTGGGCACCACAGCAGCCACAATGCCTAAAAAATATATATATATTTGTATATATAATAATATCTTAGTTAATTCGAACTTATCAGAACATACCCGTGAGCAAAAGAAAACACAGACGTATGGCGATTTCCACAAAAATCCGACTTCTTTTATTGGTGACTTCCAAATCGTAGTCACTGAAAATTACGGTTATGGCAACATACCCGTTCAGTGGATAGCTCAGGAAGATGCCACTCGCGATGGTCATCTTGATGAATTGTGAGACCCTGGTAAGAGAAAGTTCAAACTTAGTGAGGTACCCTGTACGCCGCCCTACATTCGACATAAGTCGAAAACAATGCCTCAATGATATAATTAAATGTCATTCAACATTTCACTCATTAGTCTTTCACAAAAACAAAATAATTAAAAGTATAACAAGAGGTCAATCAATAAATAATTATTAATAATCAACTCACATCAATAAACTTAATATACAAAATGGCAAGCCTATTAGCGATTAATAATAATAATTTGAGATAATTACGCATGAAATGAACCAAAATGAAATATTTGTTTATTTAAAATAATCATGAAAGGGAAAAAATTACATAAATGATTACTTCAAACTTTTTATACCGAATTTTATATCAAGACACTAGCTATTTTAATATTTTAGTGACGACGGACTGCTATTTCAAATAGCTTTAATACGAAAATATTAAAGAAGCTTAACTAGATTAATAAGTAAATTCGGAGGTGAGCAATAATCCCCAATTATATAATTATTAAATTCTAAAGCAAATTGACAATTTTAAGCTGTTTATGCCAAAGTAGGCTGAACAACTTAATATTTTACCTTTGTAGAATACAACTCGATTGATAAAAGTGTAATTAGTAATTTAAATACATAAAAGTTGTATGAATCGGCTTTAAAAAAAAACCTTTATCACTTCCTAATTGTTAAATTGTTGCTAATTTTGTAACCGCAGCTTTTTACACACAGATTTATATACTTCTAACTTGAAAATTGCCATTTTTAAACACACAGCTTAAATATTATTTACTCACATCTCATTTTGTGGAATGTTCAGTGTAATGCTGGCTTCCACTTGCTCTCCATAGCGCCAATATCCCATTATGCCGAAAAACACGTTGGAAAACAGTATGAAAAACACGGCCATATTTAGAACGCCACACAGGCCCAGATAGCTTTGCGGATGGGCCATATTCGACTCGACGACGAGCATCTGAATGCATGTTTGAGCCAAAGCAGAGATAATAAAAAAAAGAAGAAAAACGAAATTCAAGCAACAATTTTACGCACCGATCCAACAGCAGTTAGCGAGAAAGAGGCAATGCCAAAGAACATGGCTAAATCGGAATGTGGCTTAAACATGGCGCGCTCGCTGAAATTGGGCAGACCCCGAAACAGGTAATACATAATGCACAAGAAGCCCGCATAGAGCAGAATGTTCGAGATTAGATTGAGCGGTACCAGATACTTCAGTCTGCGTATGAGAAAAAATGGCAGTTGCAGCACACAGACACCGAGGACATAAAAACGCTCGTTGTAGTCCTTGTAGTAGAAGTCGCCAATCTCCTTGAAATTCTTGGCCACAAACACAATGTAAACGCAGCAGAGACCAAACTGACCCATGACCAACACACAGCTCGTCAAAACGCCAGCGGCACGGGCAAAACAGTGCACCCAATTGGGGCCCAATTCGTAGGCAATTTGGACAGCCTGTGGCATGGATACTTGGGGCACATGGATGCGTCGACAGCACTCGGTCATGCCAGAGATCTGTGCAGGAAAGCTAAATGCAAATAATTCAAATTAGGCCGCGCCAAGGCAGCGCCGGCACATACACACCAGCAAATGGATGCAGTACGTCAGCACAATCATCAGCAGCACGGAGAGCAGCATACCGGACACAATTCCCGAATATCGAATAGCCAGGGGCATTGCCAAAATTCCAGTGCCAATCACACACTTCAGCAGTGAGATGAATGCATCAAAGTTGCTGCATAAACAGCTTATGGAGCTGAGACCGAGAATCACAAACAGAATACTTACTTCAGGGGCACCTCAACTGTGCGCTTCTCGTATGGATTGTAATAGTAAAACGATGACACAGATTGGCTGACCAGAAAAGTAAATTAAATTAAATAAAAGCAACAAATTGAATACAAGTTTAAGGCATGCATTCGTGCAACAAACTCACACAAGAGTCGGCTGATTTTGATGCGCTTCCTGCGCTACATTCGCCATTTCAGTTTTCTTGCTGCGAGCTAACTGAAATCTAAACCAATTTTGACAACAAATTCAAATAAGTGTATATAGTCGTAGTTGGCCCCAACCCACAACCCCCTCTCACTCATACATTCAATTCACTTTAAGCTAATCAAAAGGGTTATCGCCAAGCGGGACACACAATCAAAATGGCTTCACATGCGCGGCGACCATTACCATAAGATGCACAAATTATTGCCTACTTTGGGGTGCTGGTGGCATTGGAGCTAACGGCTTGGCCGAATCGGTTGCACCACCGCCAACTCAGTGAGCCCTGAGACAGTTTCACAGTCGCACAGCGCCAGTGCCAGCAGCCGCACAACAATTTACAAAGATATGGCACAGTGGTTATTGTTATTATTATTATCAACTCAGAAATTATAATTTAAGATGTTAATAATATTTTCGACTAACTTTAAGAAACATGCAAACATTCTTTACTGGAGAGTATGACAAGTAAACATTTTTTTTTCTTTTTGTGAGGGTAGCTTTAATATGTAGACATTAATTTAAAGAGTATTGATATTTTTCAATATTTACAGTATTAAATATTTTTTATTTATATATTGTATTATAATATATTATATATTTATAGTTACTTTTCTTTACAGTTTTATAAAAGTTAAAGTGATGATAATAAAAATACCAATTTATAATTAAATAATCTGTGTAAAATTAAACTCCATTTGTTATTTTCATTTTTCCAGTACTTTTCTTGTAAAATTATTAAGCTAGCATTTATTCCTTATAAGAATGTTAAACAAAACAAAGATATAGAATATTTTTGTGATAATGAAATAGAAAGAAGAAGAAGTGCAAACTTGTATAATAATAATACTTTGTGAATTAAGAAATGCTCAAAGGGCAGCTCCCACTGTAGCTCACATCTAGATAAGCAACTCCCCAGCTCCAGCAAATTGCAATTCCAGCTGCTGCAGGATGCATCTGTCGAGCTCGCGCTGCCGGAGGACGATTGTCATGCCAGAATGTGCACTTCCGCGTCCGTTTAGTTGTGTGAACTTAACAGTAAATTGAATTAAAATTTATTGTGAAAATTGCAAAATTCCAAAACGCAGCAGAGCCAGCTAGAGAAGCCAAGAGAAGTGGGCTTCAAGGAGACATCAGCGCAAATCCAATACAAATAGAATTAAGTAAAAAAGTACACATACCCACTCGCAAAGAGCGGGGCGGTGGCATGCACCAGTTATGTACATACTTGTGTATATATGTGAGAGAGAGGGCAAGGGTCGGGGTCGACGTGTGTTTGCACAAAAATATGCAAATGTGATATTGTCGCTGGCGACATTTACAACAATTACAATAACAATGGAGGCAACATTGGACGGGACAGGCGGCGGCGACGGCGATGGGTGTGGCAACTAACTGCGTGCGACATGTGACACGATATTCAAATAAAGGCGCCCCAGAGGCAGCTGGTGAGGCGCTGCTGGGAAGGCGTGGCATTTATAGCACACACACAAACACACATACATTTATATGTATTTTGCATAAAAAGGAAAATATGCAGCGAGCAGCGAGCAGCGAGCAGCAGAGCAAGAAAACGAGCGAAAGCACAGAAATCAAATAAAACAAATTTGGAATTTTACAGCAGACGAACAGGATAACCTCTTAGACATATATACATATATGAATACAATCATACAGACACACATAGAGGAGTACATGTGCAGAAGCTGCTCTGTTCTTTCTGTTCTTTCTTATGGCAGGCAAACACAGACTGACATTCAATTTAAATTCCTATACAAATAATTGCGTGCCAGTTCCGAATCTGAACAGGAGTCGGCTGACGACGCAGCTGAAGCACTGCAACGCTTGGATTATGTTGATTTAGAAAGCGACGATACTGCAACACTTGCCTTAATTTGCCCAGCTCAATGTCAATGGACACACACACACACACACACACACACACACACAATTATTCTCAGACGACTACCGCATCATGCAAAATAATTATGCATTCCTTGCCAGTTGCCAACAAACGCTTCATCTTCCAGAATTATTCTGTGCTCATCACTTGCCTAAGCCAAAACAAAAAGAGAAGAAATGCTGTAGCCGAGTCCTCGACTGCACTCTACCCTGCAAATGCAAGCATGGAATGTGGAACCACTCCTATAACTTGGGTGTTTCTTAACCGATCTGGATAAGATTAGTACAGTTGAGCAATAATATATCAATGTATAAAAGCAATAAATTGTGGCTTTCATTGAAATACAATGAAATAAACCTGATCTGCCCGAGGTATTCGTAAGCCTATATTCCAAATTTGAAGTATCTAGATCAAATAGTCTCGGAGATCCGTGTGATTATACAGACGGATAGAATAGTTTTCTATATCCAGTCATCTGCTTATGCTGATCAAGAATATAGATACTTTCTTCTAGCTGTTACAGACTTCTGCACAAAACCGATATACCCTTTTAACGAATAGAGAACTTTGTCTTTATGAGAGAGTGAGAGTGATGGACTGCCAAATACACTGATCAAAGTCTGACTGACTCTTGCACTGCTGAAATAAATCAAATTCTTGGATTTATCAGTTTACAAAATGTGCGCTTATACCCACCGATTGCGCGTTACAGGGTATGCAAATTAAAGTTCTCAATGCAGCTCACGCAGTTGAGCTACGTGCTTCCCTATCCATGGGGAAACGGGTAGCGTTTACCTGTCTGTGGCTTCAGCCATTATCACTGCGGTTATCTTAACTTCTGCTGCCTTGCCTCGCAGCATCACTGTTATCAACAGCTTAGCTTAAACTTTGCGCGGTTGCAAGTTGCAGCCCGTGCCACGTTTCGCTGCAGCAACTTCCGCATGCGTTGCGCATCAATGATTTTGATCAGATTTACTTGCGCTGTCCAACGCCGAAGCTGATGAAAAGATGACGATAAAGACTATAATGACGTCCATGGCCACAGACCGCTTATTTCTTTCTACTCGTTGCCCACAATATTTTTGCATTTATAATGAAATTCATCGTCATTTTTCATACTTGCGCAAAGTGGATTTTTATTAGATTTTAGATTTTATTAGAAAACCTTTTTGTGTATTAACCACACGTATATATATGTGTGCATATAGACTGTTTATTATTGCTTTGCGTTTGTGGCTTAAATCCATTAAAAATAAAATAAAAGTCAATTTTCATTCTGTGCTATATGCGATATTAGCACAAGCATTCTAGTTAAATCCCCCATTTTTTGCGCACTCATTCTCATATTTTCCACACAATTTGTTTTGGGTAAAAACTATATGTTATGGAAAACGCATCGTCAGGCAAATTTTCTATTAGATAAACTGTCAGTCATTTGCGGTGACACTGGCGACAGTGGCGACGACCTCAGCGTCAACGTGGACGTGAGCTCAGGAACCCCAACGACAAAAGTCAAAGGATGATAATTCAGTTAAACCTCTCATCACCAACGCAATCATTACTAATATATACCCTGTATATTATTTAAATATATTTAAATGGCCAGAAAACCTCTATCGAAACGTTATTTTAATGAATATTTCTATGTTTTTTAATATGTATCTGATTTTCAATATATTCTTAAGATAATTGAATTTTCTTAAATAAACTTTCGAAACATGTCTTTGAAATAAGTATATTTTAAATAAATATATAATAGTTATATATAGATGAGTTTCTCTGCATTTCTCTGTAATTGTCTAAAATACACTTTTAAAAAAAACCTTACAAAATGTAAAGTGCAAATAAATAAATATATTATTTATATAAATGAATCAATCAATAATAAATAATAAATTTATGTATGCGTTTCTTTTTCTGAATTGCTAAGATAATTAATTGTCTTTAAAAACATTTTAAATATGTATAGAGCAAATATATATTATTACAAATTAGGAGCATTTATAAAAGGCAGCCGATGAAGCGAACCCATTTATGCATACAAGAAAATCGGTTATTGCTATAATATTTGCGTGTATTGTATTCTTGTCTGGGTGGTAATTGAATGTTGCACGTAAAATATTAAAAAAAGAAATAAATAGAATACAATACAATTCAGTTCAGTTCATTGTGCGGTCAGGATACGTGAACGGGGAGTAAAATGAGATCTCGTAGGAAGGCGAACATTACGCGACATATTAACTGGATTAGGTTTGATTAGGTTGTCGTGGCTCAGATGAATGGGATTAACTGATATAAGTAATCCGCATTCCTCACTAGGATTGGCCAATGTGCTGCCACAAAAAATGTTATCTAGGTATCTACTGATGATCTTTAATCACGGTTTTCTTCTCCCGGAAATATGCATGGCAGACACGTGTGACACATGAAGCATTTTATTAAACGTAATAATTTAATATAGTTTAAAAAGAAATGTTACAAAATCTTTTGTCTTTATTAATATATATGTATATATAGACATACGTATGTGCTTAAAGTTGAACAACATTCGGTTTCGATCAGGAAGGCTCTGCTCGCAAAATATCTTTATTATCATTATATTTATAAAAATGTAATTACTATTTATTATATATATACAAATTTCATATTTTAAAAGATATCTCATTACGAATACAAAATCCAGCTCTTAGTACCCAAAAGTATTTTACCCACTACAGTTAATTGTAATTCCGTAATTTATAATAGTGTTACAAATGCGCGATTCTGTCCATGAGGATGACTCTTAGGCTGTAGTCCACGCTTCGTCTGCCAATCCCTTGATAGTCAGCACGTTAGCAGTCAACTAAGGCAGTAATAATTAGTATTAGTAATTTGACTAACGCTTTTGCGTATCGATGCCATTGCGATTCATCCACTTGCGCAGCAAGTCACCAGGACGTAAATCGCTCTGAGGCTGTGGCGCGACCGTGGTCCGACCAAAGTGCATTTCGCTGTAGGTGGAGAACGGCGAGTGAAGCGGTGCCGGCATCTCCGGCCAAGTGGAGTCATTAATGGTGCCATTGGACAACTGCTGCTGCTGCTGCTGTTGTAGCGTTGCTGCTGCTGCTGGACCCCAAAACTGATGCGGGGCAGTTGTCTCCTGTCTGCACTGATTGTTGCCCGGCTGCGACTCAAAGCCGGATGAGAGCGAAGAGTTGGGCGACAAATCGCGATTGTAGCAGCCCATCAAATTGGCAGTGGTTGGCTCCTGCAGCAGCTCGCCATGTTGACTGCCACTGCTGGCATCCACCCAGGCGCAAATATCGCGATTGAGCTGTTGCTGCTGCATCTGCAGTCGCGATGGTAACAGCAAACTGCTCGTTGAGCGTGTCATCGGACGCTGATCAAGGCGAAAGTTTTTTTGTGGTGCAAAGTTACGCAGCTGCCAGCCTTGGGATTGGCCGAGCTGCAGCGGATTCATGTGCATTGCATAATTGCTGCTCGCTGCATGAAGGGGCGACTGTGAGCGGCAGGTGTGTGCGAGTGATGGCGCTGGCAATGGCCCCATGTGGCTAATGGGTGAACGTTGCGAGGACAGACGCAGTGAGTCCAGCGACAGCACAGATGGTGGCAGTTGCGAGTTGCTGTTGAGGTTGTTGAGCTGATTCAGATTGTTGATATTGCGCCGGGCATGATTTGTGCTTGGTATCATGTTCGATAGGGTGCTGCTATTATTGCTGGCATTGTAGCTCAGCTGCTGGCTGAGCATGCTGATCGTCTCGTCATCGCTGATGCATTCGTCGGCGCACAGCCGATGGAAGCTATCTGCAGTGGACTCGTTGTGTGCTCCTCCGTAGTCCAACCAATTTGAACGTTTCCTATTGCTCAGCAAGAGGAACAAGGTGAGCACACTGGCCAGCAGTAGGAAGGTAACGCTATCGATGGCATCAAAGAACAACAGTGAGTGCTTCGCATGCACGCTCCACAGGACGAGCAGCAGGGTGAAGCGTGTAAATCGAAAGCCGTCGCTAATGTTGCACATAAAGCTGAGCGCCCACATTGCATACGGATATAGACTGATGTAGCAGCTGCTAAATGTGACATGTTGGCCAATGCCCAGCGAGTAGAGCACCAGCTTTCCAAAGGTGCTGGCGTACAGCGACAACTTGGCCATGTACACGGGTTCCCTCAACAGATGGCCAATGGAGTCGATCAGCAGACGCAGCAAAGTCAGCGCATGCGAATAGATGAAGTACAGCGGATGCGCCAATGATTTGCCCAGCAGACTGTTGAACTGGTCGCGTGTTGCAACCGGCAGGCTGATCAACAGGCACACCACATTCAGCCAGGTGAGCAGCATCATCCACAGCTGATAACGGGCAATGCGACGCTGTTGCTGGACGCGTGCAAGTTTCTCGAAATACGGCTGCTTCAGCAGTGCGGCGCCTTTCATTATGAAATTGAGCAGCTTGGAGCCCAGTACCATTTTCTTTTTCTCGTGCAGCACCTGGTTGACGTGACGCTCGCAGCTGCCGCACAGACGATACCTTTGCTCCAGCTCAGATAGATAAAGCTTCAACTCCTGCTCGAAGCGTGACTCTCTCTTGGGCTCAAACTGTGCCAGCTTCTCGATCTTCAAACGTTGCGCCTCATTGCACTGATCACACAGGCCGTTGTTCATACCGGCAAGCTCATTCGCGCAGCTGGCTTCGGTACGCTTGGAGAGATTGGAATTCGATTGGCGTCCGCTGCAATCACGTTGCGCCAGAATTTCACGATTGTAGTCGCCGTCGGCATTGAAGCCATTATATTGCTCGCAGAGCGGGCACGTCCAGCTGTTGCGCTCCAGGAAACGTACGTGTGTGTTGCCGTTGCAGAACCAACAATTCACTTTGATGTTGTAACGCGAACGCACATTTATATAAAGCTTGTGGCCGAGCAATGCGGCCACAAAGAAGATCGACAAAATTGGCACCGCTACTGCGGCAATCCTGAATATTAGAGTTTGCATTTTGGTACCAGCAACTGTTTGAGAGAGTTACACATTAATTATTTCACAAACTGCGAGTGTAATTAAACTATACGAACTCTCAATGCATTTTTAATAAAAAAAGCGGGCAGTGTGAGCGGCTAGCGGCTATGTTGTGGTTAAGGTTCAAGCCTCAAACGTTAAGCAACACTGCCTTAAAGCTTATATCGTTATTTTGCATATCAATACATCGCAACTGATGAAGTTTGGATAGCAGATACATTCTTATACAGGAACTGTTTCGACGGGTTACACATTAATTATGTAACAGAATTCATGTGTAATTAAACTATACATATTGTCAATTCATTTTTAATATATGTATTTTATAAATGTGGGCAGTGTGAGCGACTATCGGTTGTTCTATGCTTTGTTAGGCAACACTACCTTAAACTTGTCATCGCTATTTATCATATCGAAATATCGCATCTGGCCCGTGTGCAATCGACGAACCACCACATTTGAGCCGTACGAAATTATCAGACAACAAATCCGCGTGCTGCATTTGACTACCGAAAATTAAAGCAAAACTGCGAACAAAATGGATGACGAGGCGGAAACTTACAAGCTGTGGCGCATACGCAAGACGATCATGCAGCTGAGCCATGATCGCGGTTACCTGGTGACGCAGGATGAATTGGACCAGACGCTGGAGCAGTTCAAGGAAATGTTTGGCGACAAACCCAGCGACAAGCGTCCAGCGCGTTCCGACTTAATTGTTCTCGTGGCCCATAATGACGACCCCACCGATCAGATGTTTGTCTTTTTCCCCGAGGAGCCGAAGATCGGCATCAAGACCATTAAGACATATTGCACCCGCATGCAGGAGGAGAACATCCACAGGGCCATCGTTGTGGTGCAAGGTGGAATGACGCCCTCGGCCAAACAATCCCTGGTCGACATGGCACCTAAATATATATTGGAACAATTCCTGGAGTCCGAGCTGCTGATCAACATAACGGAACACGAGCTAGTGCCGGAGCATGTGGTAATGACGGCCGAAGACAAACAGGAGCTGCTCAGCAGATACAAACTCAAGGAGAACATGTTGATGCGCATCCAGGCCGGAGATCCCGTTGCCCGCTACTTTGGCCTCAAGCGTGGCCAGGTTGTGAAGATTATACGCTCCTCGGAGACAGCTGGCAGATATATTTCATATCGATTGGTCTGCTAAGTGGCGGACTTATACTTAATATTAAATACAAATTAAATTTAATTAAAAAACAAAATATAATTATCAATTATAATGTGCAGAGCATTAAGAATATAACGCATATTATCTGCAATTTTTTTACACCAGAATTTTGAGCAGTTTAATATATTTTGCTAAAGAAACTAAATCCTTGAAGCACATCTTGTGTTTGTTGTTATGTCTGAAGTAGAATATCACGATTTATAATGATGTCGTGCAAACCATTTGCATGCCGCAAAAGCCAGATACGATACTGTATCGATATTTGTTCGATAATTTTAAAAGTATTCCTGCTTGTGAGAATAAGAAAAAGAGAGAAAAAACAAATACTGAAAATACAATTATACAATCGCGGAGGTGTTGTGTGTGTGGTGTGCCTGGTCTCCCATAGAGGCACTGGCGTTCCATTGCAAAGATGGCCTTGTTAACGCGCCTGACCAGCAGCGGCACTACAACTGTGGCACCTGGTTCACCGAAGGGCCTACAACGCTTCCAAAACTACCTCAGCGCATTTCTCTGGCCGGGAGCATCGACGTCGCAGCGACAGCAGCGCAAAACCTCCACTCAGCTGGATGCCATCGATTGCTTCACTAACGAACTGGTCACCCGCAAGACCCAAAAATGGGAAGAACTGCGCGAGAATCTAATGAAACCCACTGCGGAAGAGGTCAACTACGGCGGCGGCTTTAACCAGAATGTGGGTCTCATGTCCAAGGGGATGATGAGTGACCTGAAAACACTGCGATCTCCCCAGTTGGGCCTGGACATACGTTCGCTGTCGCAACCGCAGCTGGACAATCTGCTGTTAGCCACGCTGGAGATCAAGAACAAGGTGGACTTTCTCTACCTGATCCGGCAGTGTGTGCGCTGGCAGCAGTTGCCCTGCAACGAGGTGCTGATCTCATGCCTAAAGTATTTGAGCTCATTGGGTCGGCTGCAGCAGCTGGAATCGCTGGCGGAGACTTGCCGGCAGCTGAAGCATCCCTTTGCAAGCATGTACTCGGATCTGGCGCCGTTCAAGGCGATTGCCCTGTGGCACAATGGTAATTCGGATGTGGCGCTGATGACATTGCATCGAGGCTACAGCGGCAGCCTGCACACCGAGGAGGGCAGACGCATGATTCGTGTCGCCTTTCGCACAATTGTCGAGGAGACATTGGCCCAGAAGAGCGAAGCTGTTCTCGTCTCCCTGCTGGAGGTGGCGCGTGCCATTCATCGCGAGAACAACGACATCTTTGTCGTGGCCTGCGTGTGGAAACAGTGCTTTGCCAGCGATTGGTTTTGCGATCAGAAATCCGCTGGCGAACTCTTCGAGCACTACAAGGATCTGCAGCAACTGGTTGATCGCAGGTGCTGCTTTACCTATTACTTTAATTTATTAGCCTTTTACTTTTACTTACATTGCCTCATATTTGTTGCAGGGCCAGTACACTCTGCTCCTCATTCCTGAGTCGACACAATGTGGACGCAGTGCATCGCCTGATTGAGGTGTTCTTGCAACATAATCAGCGCAGCGCCTGCGCCAATTGCCTGAGTTTGCTCTTCAACTATCAATGTATGATTAACTGCTCAACTTATTCGTTGAATTATTTATTAATTTCTTTAATTTTGTATATTTCACAGACATGCGCAAGGATCTGCGCGCCTGCGCTGAGATTGTGAAGTCCTGCAGCGAACTGGAAATGCCACTGAATGAATTGCAAAACGAACAGTTTCTCAGCCTGTTTCTCGATCAAAGCGATCCATTTGAGGCCACCTCAGCAGGCGGCAATAATCGTAATAATCCGGCCACCAATGCCAAATACAAGACAAAATCGTTCCAGTACAAATTCTAGAGGCAGTTTCGTTGTGCACAATGCATCCAACAACATTTCGGCTGTTGTTGTTGTTGCATATACGTTACAGCAATATGATGCACCAAATATGTTTACCACTTTAATAAATGTTAATTAACGTGAAGCAAGAAAATGGCGAAAGCAATATTAATATCGCAATAGACTGATTTTTTAATTTCTCTTTTATTAATTGTGGATTTTCATTAATTTTGTATTCTTATTAATTTATTACTTAATTTGCTTGCAGCATGTATCTCAAGTATCTTTAATGTTGCCATCCGGCAACTGTGCAAGGCCCATGCACTCGTAGCAGCGTGAGATGAGATGATTGCCACAACGGTGCGCCTGGCACTGCTGACAGCGTGAACGCGCCTTCGTCTCGCGCTTATTGCGCGCACAGGGCTTGCAACGGCGATGCTTCTCCCCATAGCGGCTGACCAAAGTGACGCCCTCGGGGAGTGTGGCACGCGTCAAACTCACGACACCAACGCCATTCGAGTGCAGCGCATCCGCGGAGGCTTCGCTTAGCAGCCGCTGACTGGACTGACCCAAGATCTCACAGATCTGGAGACGCATCACGAGCGTCGTGGTCGTTGCCGATCTGCGCTGCAGGCGGCGCTGCAAACGCTGCTGTGTCAGAAACAAGCCCAGCTGACGTTGGAAGTCGCGTTGCTCCATGTTGGCATCGCCTTTTGGCGATAACCGTAACAAGATCCAAGCGTTGACAGCCGCCACATTGAGCATCAGATGCAGCTGTTGCAGGAATTCATTCCGCCTGCAGTCTGACTGAGACAAGGCGCAGCTGTATCGCTGCGAGAGCTCAAAGAAACGCTCGCAGATTTTCCCTGTGTGCAACTGTGCTTGCGACACATTCACATGGCTGTCCAGGCCGCAGCTGAGCAGCGCACCTCCCGCTTGACGCGTCAATCTCTTCGAGCCGCTGCGCAGTGCTTCGCCCGTCCAGTTCTTGGGATAATCCGGCGCTGTGCTAGGCAGCAGGAAGATGCTGCTCAAATTACGCTGCAGAAGCTGCTCGCAGTGCCTGAGACAGGCGTAACGCGTGCCGAGCGTCAAATTCCTACCTGTTGTCTTGTAATCGCAGACGAGCTGCATCAGCTCCTTGCCAGACGCCAGCTCGTCCCGCTTGAGCAGCGCATTGGTCATGTAAAGCGTCTTCGCATCGCAGCATAATGCCAGATTCCCATTCTCAAAGGCGGTCTGCTCGGCGACGCAGAGCCAGCCACTGGGTCCGTAATACGAGCGACAATTAATGAGCAGTTTCTGCCACAGACGCTGAGCATCGTTCCAGCTGCTGTCCGCTTGGCTGCACAAGCTCTTGGCAATAAACTCGAAACGGGCGAGCGACATCGTTGCACGAAAGATCGCATTTCCCAATTCCAGCGTCCAAAGTTCCTCTGTGAAAATTGTAAGAAATGTGAGCAAAGTGAGAAGTGGTGTCAATTATAACTGCTGACACTTTGCCTACCCAGCGGTCCATTGTGTTGCGCATTCCGGAACACGCCACACAAGTAGCTCAGACCCAGCCAGGAGCGCATCTCTGTGAGATCGATTTGTCGTTCGTCTGAATTTCTCGCACGACGCTGGCGTATTCGTTCGTTGGCCTGGCGGAGGAGCATGCGCATCATCTCATCGTCGAACAGTAGCATCCAGGACTCCACGGCATTAGACACAGAGTTGGCGGGTCCTTTGCCACTGGCCTGCTGCCGAGGCATCAAAAGTTCCTCTTGTCCCTTGGCCTGCTGCACATCGACTTCTGTGTCCCAGGAGATGCTGGCACTGCTGCTACTGCTGCTGCTTATAGGTCGCCCGCGTTTACCACGGCCTTTCCCCGGCTTCAGTATGAGCAGCTCGGACAGCTGCGCATCATTAAGCAGAATATCTTCGTCTTTGAACAGCCACGGAAAGTTCGAGGATATCAAAGCCGTTTCCTGCAGCGGATCCGCGAAAGCTTCAACAGGCGGTTTGAGCTCCACATCCAGATTCTCTTCGTCATTCTTATTGCTATTGTTGCCAGTGCTTTTCATGCTGGTCAGCAGCTCCTCGTCCAGGACGTAAGCCATTTCATCATCGCAATTATTCATTGTTTACCATAATTCTTTGTTTACATTTTTTTGCTAGTCTGACTTGAAGTTGGCTGCACGCAAATTTGCGTCTCGCTTGAAGTTGTCTGCGTCTGGCAACAGTGTGTACATATTATTTTGCGAAATAAATACATAAATAAAACTTCAGCAAAATAAAAGATTGCTATTTGCATTAGTCGTTAAATAAAAACAGTGTCTATTTTATTTATATACATTTAATGACCATCACACGCAAGCAAAGGCAATTGAACACCGTCTAATATTAACAACAACAACAAAAGCAAAGTCAAACATGTAAAATTGTGCGCAGTTAGCATGATGCATGTCAGCACAGTTGTCGTACGGAGGTTAGACGCCAGCTAAATAAACTATTCAATAAATAAACAATTCAATTCGACAGGAATAGCGTTAACGGTGAGCGAATAAAGCGCGCGAATAAAGTGATTTGTCAAAAATTGTGGTTCGCAATGTCAATTTGACATGTTATACTGTCACGTCTTCGAAAGCGTCTTATACTCGACGACCTGTCGACAAACCGACGACAATGCTGTGGTGTTATCGATAAAGGCCGATAAATTTTATAGGCGAGTTTTTTCAAAATACGAAATAAATTAAATAGGCCATGTTAAATTTGTGGCAGCGACGCAAATGTCTAGTTAAAGTTAGTTTAATTCCAAAGCCGGTGCTGTGAACACACGTAAACGGAAACTAGAAAATATATAGTACATATATATCTTATTTTTTCTTGTTTTTTTTTCCTGAATAGTATTTTTTTTTTGGTGTAGTTTCAAATTGCGCAAGTCACTTTGTGATTATCCTTTTGTTATTATTCTTGGGATCATGATCTCGCCGGAGCACCATGAAGTTGATATGGTGCTGGATCGCCAAGTGCGCCAGAATATTCAGGACATGATGCACGAGGCCGATGTACAAGTAAATCTACTGAAAAATGAAGGTTAGTTTTGGGCTCCTGGAAATCTAAAATATAAACTAAAAACAACTTTGCTTTTAGGTGTTTCGGTTCGTGAGCGCTACAACTCCGAGTCGAGCATTGAACAGGATCACCAGGAGACAATGGCTGTGCTGGGCACTTTATCAGCCGATGAGATGGTCGAAGAGGATCAAGACTCGGAGCAGGCCGCACAGGAGATGCAAAACTTCCACGATATGCTGGTGGAGACGCACATGGATGACAATGGTTCGTTGCGCAAGCGACGCGGCAATCTGCCCAAGCATTCGGTGAAGATTTTGAAGCGTTGGCTCTACGAACATCGTTACAATGCCTATCCCAGCGATGCTGAGAAGTTTTCCCTGTCGCAGGAGGCGAATCTGACCGTGTTGCAAGTGTGCAACTGGTTCATCAATGCTCGCCGACGCATTTTGCCGGAGATGATACGTCGCGAGGGCAACGATCCATTGCATTTCACTATTTCGCGAAGGGGCAAAAAGATCAGTCCAAACTCATCGAGCTCCCTCGGCTTGAATATGAGCGGCACTGAGAATCCCATCACAAGCAGTCCTGCCTCGGAAGTGGTAAGTCTTTTGTGTTTGATTTAAATGGCAATTAAAATACCCATTCGTATGTTGAGCAGGTTGTTGGTGCCACGGAGGAGGTGCACAGCGCTGCCGAGATGCACGATGGAATTGCGAATGTGCTGAGCAACTTTGATCAATATGTGCGAACACCCAATGGTCAAATGGTCAAAATGGAGCCGGAGTTCGATGACAGCGTCATTTATAGGTAATGCCCACTGTATTTACATATATAATTGTTCCTCGTGACCTAAAAACAACCCTGTCTGAAGTTGGCAGCAAGCAATATCAAAGAATCCGTTGGGGTTTCAGCGGTTGCATGCCTCGTTGCAGGCGAGCATTCTCGATAAGATTCACATCTTTCAGTCGCGCAAAGCAACAGTCACAAGTGAAGGCAACAACAGTATCAGCAACACCAATAGCAACATCAGCAGCAACAGTAACTTTGGCAGTGGCAAATACCGAGGCAACACCAATTTTAAGATATCAAGTTTGGATAGCCAGTTGCCAATTGATAAAATGAAGCAGGAGAAGACGATGAGAAAGCGTGGCTGCAAGCGCCACAAAGAGTTCAAAGCAACGCAAAGTGGACCACATAAGATTATTAAGCACGAACAACATGAAAACGAGCAGCAGGATCAGGGGCAGTTGCAGGAGGAGCAGTCTCAATCGAATCTGTCTAAAGCAACGCAAGTGTTTTCTAATCAGAATGATTGCAATCGTTTCAAGCCTGAACCTAGGTATTTCTTCATATTTAATCTAGTTTTATTAAGATTGCTTAAGCTTAGACTAAGCATTAATTTTTGATTTCGCTGATTGTTCCCCATCTCGTTCACAGATCGGAGGGCGAGGAAAGCGGCGCTGATTACGAGTCCTGCACGCAGGCCAGCGAGGAAGAAGGACGCTTCGAGAACTCTGATGACTGGCAGAGTGTCATTAAGTAAGTATTAGTTTTATAGTAAGCTGGACAATAAGCAAAAAATTACATTAAATGAGAAGTTTGTTGTAGCCAAAGTTTAATTTTAAATTGCTTTTTTCAAATTGTTGTTGAAATTTCTAAATCTAAATTTAATTTTTGCTATTTTAAACGCGTCAATTTCATGCTAAATACAAACACAACAAATGAACATCTTGCCCGCCTTGCTTTCTGCCTTTGTACTTTCTTAATGCTATGCAGGACCGTTTTCAGCACCGAGGAAGTGACAACCACAAAAACTAATCCAAATGCCGCCACCAACTCCAGTTCTGAGCAATTATTGCCTACGCAGCAGTCGTATAAAAATGAGGGTATGTACACCAATAACCTGGAATATAAATATAAAATATCTGCAATTATAGGCAATCAAATCTTTGGCGCCGAGGCGGCCACTATTGTCACCAGCAGCAGCAGTGCAACGGATAATGTTTCAATTGCACCCCAGCAGGAGGAGAATGCTTATCTCGTCGAAAATGATAATACCCAGTTACAAGTGCAAACGCCTCCACGTCCAGGTGAGCAACACGTCTTATTGCTCGACTTGTTTAACGATATTTTGTTTGCAGCCTTAAGTCGGGAGGAACGTGATAAATATAAATGTCTTTATTATCTTGTGGAAACGGCAATGGCTGTGCGTCAAAACGATACAGGTCAGGATGGAGAACTTGCCATCATGGTCAACTATTTGAACGACTAAGCTTAACAAGGATTTATTGTACATATTTATAGATTGTACATATTTATAGTATATAGTATGTGATTTAAATGCAGGTATTCTGTATGCGTGTTCTTGTTAAACTTATTAATCTTATTAAAGCGTGTAAGCATTTCCTTTTAACAGCCGTCAGCAATATCAAATTGGCCGATTTAAAACGGATTTCTTTGTTTCAACTTTGTTCTTGAACTAATTTACTAAGCACAGAGTTTGTGGAATTTTGTTCAACAGAAAAAATAATATTTTGCCAGTATATATTAGCCAAAAATTAAAAGTCATTTATGCTACAAAATTAAAACGGCTACTAATTTAAACGATAGTTACAACTGTTATATCGATAAGAACCGTGTTGTGTAATCGATATATTTGGTTTGTTTCTCAGTCACGTTACAGCTACTGTACGCACAGGTAATAGTTTTTTGGGTGACCACAGCTGTGTATGTTAGTGGTCATTGTTAGTGATGAGTTACGCGCAGCAGACAAATGCGGAATTTGTGTAAATAACAATAAGAATCAATGAAAATGTAAATGTGCAACAACGTACGCATATGATGTAGTGGGTCAACTCGAATAAACGCACAAATCCATCGAACAAGGAAACGTTTTTCAAATTGCGGCTTCTGCTGCTTGTCGCCATCAATCCGCCGCACACTTAACCTGTCGCGCTGCCAGCCACAAAAACCAAGCTTACGCTTTAAGCGATTGCGGCTTAGCTGAGAAGCAACGGCATCGGCATCTGCATCGGCATCGCTGTCATAGTGCAAAATCAGGACATGCCAAGAGCCTTTCAATTTGCAGTGTGGGTAAGTATCTTAAATGCTTAACTTGATTGTGTACCTCGACATACACGAACACACACACATGCATGCACATATACATATGTAAGTATGTATTTATGTTGCTTGTGTCTGCCATCAGAGCTTGCTTTTTTGTCTTACTTTCAGTTTTGGCTTTTTTCTTTTGGCACTACTTGCGTCACCAAAAGCTGCAGTTATATTTTACATATGTACAAATATAATTATGTGTGTGTGTGTGCATGTGTGCATTCACATTCACTCAGCTGTTGTCGTTTTTGTTTTAACAACTACTGCTGCTGCTGTTACTGCTGTGGTTAACCGTTTCCCATTGTTATCTCATCTTAGTGTTTCAAATGCTTTTGTTTTAATTTTTTTTGATGTGAAGGGCAATAAACTGTCGATCCATTTTTATTTTGTCGTTTTTGACTTATCAGCTGATTTGGGCAGGCCCAAAATGTAAAAAAAAACAATACATCCGCACTCTATTTATATACACAATTTATTTTTATATTTTTTTCGATTATAATTCTATCAGTGCTGTGAGAATATTAAATATTTTGAATCGTAAATTATAGTTTTTTCTCTTCCACATTGTTGACATGTGGAGGGTATCTACAAATTTGAGGGTATTTAGCAGTCGCTTACATCCGACAACAACAATATTATTTTTCTCTCAATTGGTCACATCATTTGGTGCTTTGTTTTTCTCCCCCTTGTTGGGGCAACGTTGTCTATTTTTAAGCACGTGCCGTTGTCGTCACTCTCAGTCTTATTTCGGGAGTCACTTTAAGCACACATTAATTAAATGTTAGATAAGGATTTGTGTTAGCTGAAAGTAAAGGCTTGTTAATAAATGTAACAAATAAGCGACAAACAGAAAGGGTCAAATGGTTGTTGATGCGACTTCCCCCTTAGCCCCATCCCCTACACCCAGTTCTTCCAGTCGCCGTCAACATCTCATGTCGTCACTTGGTTCGTCATTTTCCATATGCGCTCTCGTCTATGCGCTATTTTTTTTTTAGCTTGTCGCTCTCTCTCTCTCACACTTTCTCTCTCTGCGGTGGCTGCCTCACTTGTTGTGCCACCATCAACGCAATGCTTCCATTTTCAGTTGCAAATATAAGCCACGCGAGTTCTCAACTAAATATTCTGTGAATTTTTAATTGTTCTATTTTTTTTGTAAATAATAGAAATTAATATGTTTTCCATGCATGTGTGTTAAACGATAAGCTGATTTTGTGCTTGATGCGAGCAGCATTTGTTCGAAATGGTTGTTTTGCTTCGTCGGTAAATTGTTAGTTAATTAATAGTGGTTGCAGTTATCATTTTTGATAAAATTTGAAATTCGGTCATGTTCTCGTGACGCATACGATAAGCAGGAAATTTGTCATGTTAACCCACTAACAGACAGACAGATATGTGAGCCTGTCTGGGGTAACCCTATTTTTAGCACAAGACCAAATGCCGCAACCTTATTTGAGTTAATTAAAAATTGCGATGCTCGGGCGAGAGTGAATTCCAGTACAATCATTACAGTCGTTCATAATAAAACTGCCCGCTGTTTGTGCCGACAATTCAAGGTTGCATTAAATGCTTATTCTTCTTTCTTTTTGTTGCGAAATATGACAGATAATGAGTTCACAACAAGCACACACATTTTTGAGTACGGTACTTCTGTCTGTGGCATTGACCAAGCCAGGTTTAACGGTGTTCGATGGTCTTCTTTGGCTAAACGAACGAGCGAGATAGCAATAGAACGTTCTCTCGCCCATTGAATATACAGTTGCGAAAATAATAATAGCACCACTTTGATATTTTTTCTTACTGAATGATCAAACAATCCATTAACTTTGCAATTTTTTTAGGTATTGAATTTTAATAATGAAATGGACAAAAGACACGTTTGAAAACGTTTCTTGTGAGAGTGGTGCTATTATTTTGTTCGCAACTGTACATACCTAAATACCCTATCCATGTATTTTCCTTTCACGGTTAACAACCAGTCGTCTGTTGGTGGTGGTCACTCTTGGTCCACTCATTCGTTATGTTTAATGCAAAATCAATCAGCTTAGCTGTGATGATGAGCGTAAAAGCTAACGTTCTCGTATTACGGTGAAGGTTCTCCCTTTCAATGATTGTTGAATTGTTCACGGGTTAGTGGCTCAGTGGGCTAAATATAATGTTCGAGTACATTTTGATTTTATTGATATTTTTTTGTTTACATATTGCTTGCAGCAAACGATCTCTGGGATATGCATGCTTAGAACTAACCATTAATGGGTTTAGTTTTGGATTAAAAATCGCGCAAACTGTTTTTAAGATTGCACTTATTGGGAGCTAAAGAGCAATCAGTTTGTAAACAGTTGTTGTCCCCAGTTGTAATAAGAAAAATCACACTGATAAGCATGATTTGGGCATTAACAACAACACATTGCAAACTGTTTGCTCAACGCCTTCATCACTTAGAAAATAAAGCACATTCGTGATTTGGGACATTTTGAAATTGAAATTCCCATTTTTTCTTAGTTTCACACATAGCCACTGGATTCGAGCTTGAGGGCGCCCTCGTATGTGGGCAGACCCGATACGTCAATGATTTTGCTCATGTCCAGACTAATGATGCCGTTCTCATTGATGTTGCTCATATCCAGTTCGGTGGCAACTTCAGTTGTCGCTGCTGTTGCAGCTGCTGTGGCATTGTCATTTTCGTCTGTGCCAGCAACAGCGTCAGTTGTTGATGTGGCTGCAATTGTGTTGTCCAGCGTATTGCCATTTGCCGTATCTGCATCATCATCAATTTGACTGTCAATTTGATTGCAAATATCTGTGGCAGCTAGCGGCTGTTGTTGCTGTTGCTGCTGCAGTTGTTGCTGCTTTGGTTGTTGCTGTTGTTGTTGCTGTAGCTGCTGTTGCTGTAGCTGCAGTAGCTGTCCCTGCTCTTGTTGCTGCTGCAGCAGTTGATGTTGCTGTTGCTGGGGCTGCTGATGTTGTTGTTGCTGCTGTTGTAGCTGCTGTTGCTGCATCTGTTCAGATGCACTTGCCACATTGTCATTGGCATCGAAGTGTTCTAGACCGCTCTCCAGGGATGCCGTTAACGCCTCCCCTTCGGCCGCATAGCGGAACTTGCCACACAGTGGACAACCACTGCTGTAGTGGCTATGTTGCTGCTGTTGCTGCTGCTGATGCTGCTGATGCTGTTGACTGTACTGCAAATAGCGTCTGCCGAATGTGTTTAGCCGCAGGGCGCTCTGTGCCTGCTTGCGCGCCTGCAACGCTGGCGGCAATGGTGGCGGTGGCGATGACGTTGACGACGTCGTCGTCAGGTATGTGTCCAGCTCGAGGCAATTGCCGTTGCGTGCCGTCACCGCTGCTGCAGCTGCATTCCACATGTTCTCCACTTCGGCACGCTGCAGCGAGCAACATGATTGGGCATTCAATGTGCGTTGCAATTGCTTGTTGGCCAGGACTTCCCCGGCATTGACAGCGGCACTGCTGCTGCAGCTGCTGGTAGCCGCCAGTCCATCGGCGCTGCCAATGTCCAGCGTGGAGCGATAACCGGGCGGCGGTGACACACGTTGCAGCAGTAGTTGCTGCTGTTGCAGCTGCAGTTGCTGCTCCTCCAGATGTTGCTGTTGCTGCTGTAACAGCTGCTGCTCGTGCAAGACAACGGCATCATACGAAGGCGGCGGCTCATGATGAAGCGTGGGCAGAGTGGTCAAACCGTCCGTTGAATCGCCCAGAAACAGACCCGACGTCTCATAGCACTGCAACAGCAAACGGGTTCATAATTATAAAATAATCGTGTATTAAATGATTGATAATGATGTATAAGGAAAAACTTAATATTTATTTTAGCATATTTATAAGAGCAGCACATGAAGAAGGTATAAGTATGCCTCTGGCTACCTTTAGGCTCAAATTGAATGAGATCCCACACCTATGACAACGGGCCAACGGACCTACCTGTAAGAGCACCAAAAAGCAAACTGCTGAAAAGTCCGAAGCAACCACAGACAATGTCTACTCCATTAGGCGAAATTAACACTAGACCAAATAAAAAGTTTAAATTGCACACACATCATAAATTGAGAATCTAATAGAGAGCAGTGCTTATTTCGCTACCACCGTTGACAACTTTGGGTGACATGGACTGGACCAAGTTAACGTTGATTTACTCCGCTGTCGTCGGCGATGCAGCCTTTTCCCACAGGGCCAACAAACAACAATAAGCGACTGGGCAAATGTAAGCGGGGTGACCCCCGAAGGAGCGGGGCAACAAACAACTTATTAAGGCCAACAGCAAAGTGGAATCTAGTCTAATATCCAATTGCTAAGGGTCGCTTGCACTACTACTGCGGCCAACAACAATTGTGGCTTTTTTTGTGCGTGGCCCTTGGTCAGTTTTATTTCACACCTGTCAAATGCTCTGCATAAATATTCATTAACGACTCCGTGCTTAAGTGTACACACTCAGAAATGGAAATCGCTTTGAAATTTAGAAAAAGGTCAGTTCGCATTTTTTTAAGACAATAATAAACCAGAAATTTTCTTTTCCTAATTCAAGTGTAAGTTTTTATAAAATTAAAAAAAATATATCTCCAGGCTTTTATAGTTGTAGCCAGAATTCATACATTAGCTCTATGGTTATTTATGTTATTATTAAATTTTCATATTTTTGATTTCACATATATAAAAAATTTAGATTTATAAATTCGATTTGAAAACTTTTCATTACTTGGCTTTTAATTTTACATAGAATTTCGTCTCTTCTTTTCTTTTTTTTTTTTACCTTGTTGGAAATATATTTCCTATTAAAGGGTGATTTTCTAAATTTCAAGCAATTTTGTTTTCTTGAGTGCGATTTTAAGACTGTGACTCAAAGTTATACAGTTCATAAGTGCATTGCGTGTCAATTGCTGAAATCGTCAATCGATTGGCCTCATTATTACCAATTAATACTACATAGTTTTAAGTTTAATTACAGGTTACACCCTACATTGATACTCTGACACAGATTATGGAATATATGTTTACTTTGTACAATGTCTATCCGGCTGAGATACCACACCCATTGTTAGCTGGAAGATTTCGAATGAGTGCGTGACTGTGTACATACTATAACCCTAGAGCGCTCTTCAACAATGTTATCCACTTTTTTGGTGATAGACTCTATTTGGAGTGAGCACTACATACCAAACAATATCTTATCTTATCTGTTGCTATTTTAACTTGAAAATAGATGGAGGAGTTTAAATATTAAATCAGTATCATAAAGAGTAGCGACGGCAGAAGTTCATACATCGAGAATTGATAGTGCTCCCCAATTTCTATTAAGTTGTAAATACCTTAAGCAAATATATTCTATATATATAATAATAATAATTCTATATAATTATAAATATATTATATATGTATATTTATATTGTCTCACCTGTTCAACGCTGTAAATTTCCATATTGGGATCGTTCTCCAGCCAATGATGCTGTTGCTGCCTGTATGCGGCCTCAGTACGCTTTTTAATATTGCGATGGCAACAATAGCAGACCACACAAAGTATTGTCGTTACCAGGCATAACATCGACCTATTTGACAACAATAACAACAGAAATCAATAATTAGGTTTGGCTTCACAAAAATTCAGTCTATCTTACAACATTGATCTGATTTAGTGTCATACATAATTCAGAAAAACAAATAAAAAGTAATTTCCCATCTAATTGGATAATGTCAAGAATTAGTGACATCATCGGAAGTGATTAAAATATTATAATAAAAATGTTTAAATTGAAGATTATTTTATACAGTGAGTTTTGTTTTTATTATTTGTTATTTATTTAATGTGAACTAGAAGCAGACCACAAGTTTAAAAATTAAGCTTTATCTTTATTGAAAGTGGCATATTTCTGACATTTTGCTGCAAGCTGCCAACCGAATCGGAACACTATATCACGCAGCTTGCATAGGAAAACCATTTATTTTATTATTAATATATCCAGACCAAACTTACAAAATTGGCGCGCTTTTAGTTATAAAATCATTATCTCAAATCCACTATATCACCAGTTGATTTAAAAGTGGTATTATCAAAATTGCCAAAGATAATGAAATATCCATATATATACATATATATATGTATATGGAGTATTTATTTAACAGCCAGCCGTCAAATTGAAAACACGTACAGCTGTCAACTGAAATGAAGATTATTGCCACAGTAGCAAAGATATCGGAACGCAGACTAGCCGAAAATAAATTCGAAGAAAGTAGTCGGAACATTTATGAAATGTTGTAGAAACTGTTTGTGAAATATATATGAACAATTCTTCTTTCTTCTTTGTGGCAGATAATAGTTGCTTAAACTGTGCAAGTGCATAATATTATTTGTATATATATAAATATATATATATATATATATATATATATATATATATATAGATTGACTCTGGTAGGTAAATACGGACCCGCTATCTAAGAAAACAGCTTTTTCTTGTGAGTAATATGAATACTGTATGCTTATTTTTGTTATCAATGAAATTGATTACGAAATTCAACTTCAATGTGGCTCTTATTAATTTGGCCTAACAACTATCGATATCGATTGTGTAACTGCCTACCAATGTGTGTATGTGTCATTTGGGGTAACGCAGCAAGCCTTTGTGTTTGTGCGGGAGGCACATTGACAATATTGCCACAATATGTTATTTATGTTGCGTTTGTGATGGTATTGATGCGATTGTGAATTAATGATTATTTTTCTTTTGATTGCTCATTCAATATTATATTTTGTGTAAGCAAGAAAAATGAGACGATTTTTGTTTTTATATATATATATTTCCGTAAAGTTTTAATGTAGCCTGCAATTTCTGGTAGACTTAAAATCTGTCCTGCCCCACAGATATATTGTACCTTGTTCATTTGCTTATAAGCTATAATAACATGCAATTTTCCAAATTATCCACATGTTGAGTTGTTCTGTTCGCAACCTAGATAATACAGTAACACAGTAACCCCGTTTGTCTGTGCCTCAAAACTGTAACACGTCACACAAATCAATGATGTCACTTAATCCACTTTAAATGCAACATAATGCGGCACTTGTCCTTTGTCCTCTGCCTTAGTTCACAGTGCCTCTCTCTGCCTCCACCCCAATTTCCCCGATTGCTTTCTCCATTTTCCGCTGTGCCTCACGCAATTTCTCGCATGTCAACAGTTCATTAAAAGCCCAAAACGCTGCTAAAGAAGTGTGGGCGGAGTAGCTAAAACTATCAGTGGCAATTGCAGCATATTGTATACCCTTCGTATAGGGTATAACAGCGGCTGCCACAAAATATGTAATGCATTGAAGAGGATATTCTCGAACCCATCAGAAATAATTATTTATTATCTGAATCTGTTTGGAAATGAAACAATAATTTCCAATCAATAATATTTAATTATCTGTCACAAGTTCTTCAACTTGTCAGTAAAAGTCTACAAAAATCATCCCACTTTAACATGAGTTTTCCAACATTTAATTTTTTAATGAAATTAACATTTTGCTACCAGATATCCGTCAAGGGTATTAATCCTTCGACTGCTATTCTGGTTATTGTTAAGTTTTTATTGACTAGTTGTAGACAATCGATTTAAAAATAAAATGTTGGAAATAAGTTACAGTTTTCAAAGTACACGCTGCTTGCGCGCATAAAAGTTTCGCTTGTCAATTTCAGCGTTGGTTTTTACAAGCACTTTTTTTTTGTTTGCTTTCACCCACTTAATTTTAGTACCTACTGATCTGAGCTCGTATTGCAGTGAAATTAATTTAAGAAAGCGACAAATTACACTTTTTTACCCAACGAGCATAGAGAACAACATAATGGCACCAATTAGGAGACATTACTCTGTCAAGCCAATGTAAAATGAAGAAAAATACTTTTTAATAAACATCCGCTGCAGACTTGCATGCATTTTTGATGTTAGCACTAATTATTCGTACTTTGACCACTTTCTCTGACAGTATCACATTTTCACGGTCTCTATGAGACTTGTTCCCCAAGATCTGTTAGTATGAGCTGAGCTTCTTAATTCTTAATTAAAATATTCGAAATATATAGAAGCATAAAAAAATATTTAATAATTAATTTACATTACTTATATATATACATATTTTTCAGAAGAACTCATAAAACTTGAATTCGGAAGGGATATCTTCGAATAAAAAATGTTTTTCTGACAAGAAATTAGTTGGCTACCAATTTTTTTTTTTATATATATATATATGATATATATATGAAATCCCTGCATTTTTTTTTTCTCTGGCAGCAGCTGTCTTTTACTTATTAAAATAGCGTCTGCTGCAGTTGCCTAAGCAAACTTTAATTGCCTGCATTTCTCATAAATTAATAAAGAAGCTGAGGCGTGCTGCATCAGCGTCACTCACCCGCCAAGCAGCAGATTCACGCTTCCATTGACAACATGCGCATAGGTCTGTGAGCCACTGCCTCCGGCTGAACTACTGTGACCGCTGCCGGCAGAGCCAGCGACGCCATTTAGCAGAGAGATGCCGCCTCCGATGCCGCGCTGCTGATTGTAGAGACCCATGCCGCCATTGTAATATGTTGTAATCGAGGAGCTGCTGGCAAGCTCCTGGGATTGCAGCAACTCGTCCTCACTAACGGTTAAAGATTTTAGATCCATTGTTGTTGCTGACGGTGCTGTCGTTGCTGTTGCTGTCGTTGATGTTGATGTTGATGTTGACATGACTGTTGCATTGTGTGGCAAGGGATGCTGCAACTGCTGTTGCTGTTGCTGCCGTTTGTGTTGCTGTTGCTGACTGACCGCCGCGATTATTGCATAACTTTGTAAGGACATGCCGCCTTATACTTATGACGATTGCATAACAATTAGACCGTAACAAAAAATCAAACCACACAGAAACACACACAGTCCTCAGACTGACGCAAGCAGTACGCAAGACATTAGCGTTGCCTGGCGCTGCAAGCCCTAGACTAAACCAAGGACAACGGCCCAGCCTACTTAGCCCTGCTGTCCTGTCTGGGTGTACGGGTCTACGGGTGTCCGGGTGTACGGGTGTATGGGCGTACAGGTGTAGCTCTAATGTACGTTGGCTTGACACGCGAACTGTGAACACACGGAGGGCGCGATCGATGGCCAAGGTAAGCTTGCTACCAGCAATTTGTACAAGTGTTACTATTTCTATTTTCGCTGTGGCAGGCAACTCGAGTCGCGGCGCGGCGCGTCGCGTTGTGTTGCCTCGCTTTCGCCGTGCTGTGCTGTGCGTCTTGGCAAATGCGTTGCGCTGTTGCAACTGAGTCCCGGCTTGACTTGCTGACTGCCAGCCTGACTTGGCTTATCCTTTTGTTGTGCGGCACGACGAAGTTGTTAGGCAACCGATGGTCGCAGCTCGTCATCGGCTTCGGCTGCCGTTCGTTCGTGCAACAGCACCTACTACTTCGTATTATCTTATTTGGCTGACTGTTGCTGTTGCTGTTGCTGCCACTGCGCGCCTGCTACATTTTGTGGCGCCATTTTGCTGTTACTTTTTGCTGGCTGCTTTCCCTTTTCAACTACCATAGCAAAGGCCAAGCACAGCTATTTGTATTGAGCTTCCTTTCCTTTGGCTTTGTGTGTTCGTCTCCGTCCACATACACAGAAAGAAAAGCGTAATCAATACGCTAAGTTTCTGAATTCAACTACTGTTATCTTAATCCAAGAATTGTTAACTTAACATCTATCAAGAACACATCTTGTGTCCCCAATTTGGGAACCGAGAGAGCCGAATTCTTTCGCTGTCAGTACTCACAACCAAGGTGATTTTTTCCAGTTATATTTAGAATAATACTATCTCTCATATGCTATTTTGAGGCACCCCAATTTCGTTAGACCCTAAAAGACACGTTATCTGACAAATATATTAAATATAAGTAATTTGAGAAGTTATTCTTGCTATTTAGTAATTTGTACTTAACGTTAATAAGTAAATGCTCGATTATAAAAACAAAACATTCTGTTTTGAGTATGACGTCGATGCATCAAGTTCTCAATTTATCCTCGAGATTTCTTTCTGTGTACGTGAACGTATGTGTGTCTGTGTGTGAGCGGTTCCTGCACGTTTCACATCAAATTGAGCGCCAACTGCCTTTGTTGTGTGTACGACGATTGTTGTTGTTGTGGCAACCGTGCATGCCATTTGAACAACACTTGTCGCCAACTGTCGTTTTTCACGGCATGCGACCATAAATAATAATGCGACGCTAAGCAACAGTCGATGTCCAGCATATTGAGCATGCCACGGTGCACGGAGCGTATGCACAATGTGCAATGAGCGCACTTACAATACCAATAGCGAGTTAATTATATACACAAAACGTAATAATTCTTATTTTGTATGCATATTTATTGCTTTAGTAACAATGAGCAATAGCATTCACTTGCGAAAGCATCAACTAATGCGTATACTTAATTTATTGTGTATACATCGCATATGCGTGCTCAATATTCTGACGACAGACTGTAACGGCGTCCAGCAGCTGGCTGGTTGTCTGCCTGGTTGGCTGGTTGGCTGGCTGGCTGGCAGGTGGTTCAAGAACATATGTAAATACTTGCACGCCATTTTTTGGGCGGCTTGTGTGCGCTCTAGCCAAGAAAATCTTGAAATGCTAAAAAATCCGTGAGAGTCGCGCACATAGTAGTAGTTTACTTACACCTCGAGAGTCGTGTGCGCCCCGGCGAGCGAGCAGAAGCACGTCCATTAGGCCGACATCATTGGCGGCCAAGTTTACACAAATTCAGTTAGTTCGCTTCAATCACTGATTGCCAAATGCCAAATGTGTGATTTAATGATAGCCTTGTGCAGCGTTTAAGTTTAGGAGAAACAAATATAAGTGATAGTGCTGGTGATAACAGCTAAGGCTGAGACTGAGACTGAAGCTGTAGCTGTTTCTCCAATTGAGTTGCTGTGTTGTCTGCGATTCGCTGGCACAGATGAGACCGCCCCCATCTCCTTCAGCCCCACCTTAGTATGTGATGATGGATAGTTTTCTACGCTTTTGCTCAATAAGCAATTCATTGCGCACGCGCTGCAGGTAAGCATTGCCCCAAAACATGATTCGCGGCCAGCCCTCAAATGTATGCTATGTTGAACAGTGAAGCTCTTGCCCAAAAATCCGTATTAAAACTGTGGCGCCAGCTCATTATTCAGAAAGAAAATATTTCTAAAACAGAAGATTTTCTCTTTCTAAAAATCAGCAGTTTTCTTTTTCTCAAATTTTGAAAAAGTATGTCTAATTTGAAGCGTTGATTTTTTTCAATAGCTTTGTTAAGCACATCAGTCTTGTTATCTATTTTGATTTTTTGTATTATTATTAAATTAATTATACAATAATATACTTATGAGTTAGAGACGAGTTTATAGCGAATAAAGGCCTTTATTATTACACATTATTATTAGTAGTAAAAATTAGTAACGGCTTAACAAATCAGTCAGAGAAAGGCAATTTCATTATCAGAAAGGAATTTTTCTAGAAATATTATTTTTTTCGCTGAGTATTCATGCAAAAAGTGTTGATTTTTTTTGTAAGTTGAATTAATATGTCAATTTTAATGATTTCAACAAATGTTTCTTGTTGTTGTAGAATATGCCCCACTGTGCGCTGTTGCGTTTGGAGCTGTGCCACAATTAGTTGTCAGTGCGACAACTAATGAGCCAGCCACTGAGCGCAAACCCACAAAGCTAGCAAACCTTTTTTTTTATTTTGAATGCATTAACCATGTACGCCTCTTGATTTATTATGCACAGAGACCCATCAAGAGTAATGACGTAGCTAACAGTCACCGAAAAGGTATACTTGCCTGCTTATGAATTGGCCACACTCCACACTCCGCATGCTTGGTAATAACACGTTTTTGTTAGCAGCGGTCAACGGTATTTACCATTTGGTATTGACAGGTCGCCACAAATTGTCGACTATGCCGATGTATGTGGCACGTGTGCAGGCATCCGCCACATTACCAACAACTATCCATATTATTGTACATGCTGCGCAGGTGCATGTTTCAAATATTTTTGGGCAGTTGGTTCTGCTGATATTTAATTTAGACGCACGCAATGCTTGCACCACAGGCTGTGTTTATTTATTATGGACTAAAACAGACTCCAGTTAATATATATATATATATATATCATATATATATATATATATACCATATCATTGCAAGCGTTAGTCACCAGGCAGCGAACTGTTCCCCACGAATGGGTGTGTGGGCTTGTTAATGGGTATCTGGGTGTGTACAAGATTCTATTGTGTTTACAGTTGAATGGAGTCGATGGAATCAATCCCTCTCTCTCTGATTCTCTGATTTTTAAATATAATTTTGTTTTGTTTGATTTAAGTGAACTACTTAATTCTTGAAGGCTACAAATTAATGATTAATGACTAATAATTGATATGACACGGGGAGTTTAATTTATTGGAGCCTAATTGCTTTATTGATTGAACAACAAATGCGTGTGAGTCTTCTTCTAACAATTTTATTATTTTAAGAAATAAGCTTGTCTTATTCTGTTTTAAATAATAAACAATAAGCAATCGATGCATCGATGAGTATACAACTTTGTTGCTATTTAACTACTTAGCCTGAAACTCATTTTCAGAGAACAATGTACTAATTTGCTGGGTACGTGCTTATTTATCCCACAGCCGTAAATTGAAAATAGGTTCCCTAGCAAGGTCGTATATATATATGTACAACCCAACCAACTATTAATTCGTGTATCGAGCATTTTCCTGAAACTTTTATTTATGTCTAGGGAATGAGTACACAAACAGGCTTGTGCATTTTGGTAAGGTAATTTAATTACCTTTAATATCATTTAAAATAAGCACAGGTTTCAAACATGACCAGTTTGAGTCTGCAGTTCATTCACTTAGCTACTTCGATTGCGTCAGTCTTAAGAGGATGCTTCAGTTCAAATTCCAGGTTCTGTCTTTCTTAGAATGTTAAGTATTCGACTCCCAAGCGTGCTGATATATAAATAATAATAGTGCTAATACTAGACTACTAGATTAGAATTATGTCTAACTATGTCTAAGACAGACATTTGTGACATTTGTTTACTATAAAGCAGGCGATTATGAAATTTAAGTAGTTTTAATACCGTTTGACATGAGTAAAGCAATATACTAAGTCATGCGACCGATTTACGTATTCCAACAACTTGGGCAGGATTATCCTTGGTAACTATAACTCTCGAATTTAACACAACAAAAGTCCTTTCCTAAGGCCGCTCGTCGTAAGTGTTTTGGTGTTGGTTTGGTTTTTATAACCGACCTATATTACTGATTATGCGCCGCACAGAACAGCAAACAAAAGGCAACTTAAAGCTAACTCCACTTTCCACAAAACCATTGCGTGTCGGATGCTATGTATATGAAAGACAAACAATTTTCCTATACGCTTTATGTGTCATAAAATCCAACACAATAATAACTACAGCCCCATGTCCTGTGTCCTGTGTCCTGTGTCCTGTGGCTATCAGCGAGCGATGAGGTTTTCTTTGATTTTATCGATTGTTAAATCCAATTCGCTTTAGTTTCATCAACCATGTGGCTAGCATTAATTAAAGTTCGGGTTTTCCCCCCTTTTGGGGGGCTTGATGACAATTTGTTTGTTGAGCCCAATTTTGATTGTTGTGCTCGCATTTCGATTGGGTAACTTCTATCACACTCTGAATTTATCAGACAAACAACATTGAGGCGTGTCAACTGTTGAATCGCTATTTAATATGTATATATATATATATATATATTATATATATATGTGTATTTTACAGCTTACGTTACCTCTTTAAGATGTCGCTGGCCGTCTCGCTGCGTCGCGCCTTGTTTGTGCTGCTTTCCGGAGCTATTTTTATACTCACCGTGCTGTACTGGAATCAGAGCGTGATCAAGACACAGGCGTACACCGAATCACAGCTGCGACCACATGCCCAAAAGGATCCAAAATTTATACCCATGTAATTATGACAATTTAACAAATATCGAATCACTCAATTTATATGCAACGTTTGCAGACCTTTGGAGAAATCGTGGACCTACAAATGCGAGAATGACAGATGCGTGCGAGTTGGCTACCACAAAAACGGACAGGACACGAAGCGTGTCTCTTTCATTAGCTGTTCGATGACTTGTGGCGATATTAACATTTGGCCCCATCCCACCACCAAGTCACTGATCAGTGCTCACACGCTGCGCTTCTCCGTGGAGGATGTGCAGCTGCATTTGGATTCACCGCATCGCGAGGTGTGCAAACAGTTGAAGTTATCCTTCGATTGGTTTCTGAAACAGTTGCGGCAAATACAGCGCTTGAACTATGCGGTACACACATCTGAGATGCCAATGGCGGCAGCAGCTGCATCTGGTGGCAGTGAGTCAGCGTCACGATTGCGACAGCATAATACCGATCCGGATGTGGCAGAAACGCCACCAGTTGCCTCCCTTTTTGGGACCACATTTAGCTCGCATCGTGCTGGCGACTTGGAGAGTCTACAAGTGAAAATATCGGTGCATAAATCGGGCGAGCTTGACTTTAAACTGGACAACGATGAAAGCTATCAGCTAAGCTCGACATGTAAGTGATTAAAAACAGAGACATCAATTGCTGCTTATATTGATTATCTTTCTCTCTCGATCCTTACCCAGTTGAGAATCGTCGCATAGTTGTGCACATAACGGCGCACACATTCTTTGGCGCTCGCCATGGCCTGTCAACGCTGCAGCAGCTGATTTGGTATGATGACGAGGAGCGATTGCTGCGCACCTATGCCAGCTCCCTGATCAATGATGTGCCCAAGTTTCATTATCGTGGCCTCATGTTGGATACGTCGCGGCATTTCTTCACCGTGGAAGCGATTAAGCGCACAATTACAGCCATGGGCATGGCCAAACTGAATCGCTTTCACTGGCACATAACGGATGCGCAAAGTTTCCCCTATGTCTCACAGCACTATCCGGAGCTGGCCGAGCATGGTGCCTACTCGGAGAGTGAGACGTACAGTGAGCAGGATGTGCGCGAGGTGAACGAGTTTGCCAAAATGTTTGGGGTGCAAGTACTGCTGGAGATCGATGCGCCTGCGCATGCCGGCAATGGCTGGGACTGGGGACCGAAACGCGGCCTTGGCGAACTATCGCTCTGCATCAATCAGCAGCCCTGGAGTTTTTACTGTGGCGAACCGCCGTGCGGCCAATTAAACCCAAAGAATAATCACACCTACCTCATACTGCAGCGCCTTTACGAAGAGTTTCTCAAGCTAACCGGGCCCACGGACATGTTTCATCTGGGCGGCGATGAGGTGAACCTAGATTGCTGGGCCCAGTACTTCAATGACACGGATCTTCGCGGTCTGTGGTGCGATTTTATGCTACAATCTAATGCTAGGTAAGTCTATCGTATACCAACTCTGAATAAAACCAATTAAAATTGATTTTGTTACGCAGACTGAAACTGGCCAATGGCAATGTGGCGCCCAAACATGTGGTTGTTTGGTCCAGTGCGCTAACAAACACCAAATGTCTTCCCAATAGTCAATTTGTGGTGCAGGTCTGGGGCGGCAGCACCTGGCAGGAGAACTATGACCTGCTGGACAATGGCTACAACATCATATTCTCCCATGTGGATGCCTGGTATTTGGATTGCGGCTTTGGCAGCTGGCGTGCAACTGGCGAAGCCGCATGTTCGCCCTATCGCACTTGGCAGAACGTGTACAAGCATCGGCCCTGGGAACGCATGCGACTGGATAAGAAGCGGCGAAAGCAGGTCAGCAATATCAACTGACTAATAACTAGCTAACCCATATGTACAATGTTAAATTGTACCATCAAAAAGATATTGTAGCTGATCAAAATTTCCCAGAGATATAACTTTATACATTCATAGTAAAACAATTGTTTCAACAGGTGCTCGGCGGTGAGGTGTGCTTATGGACGGAACAGGTGGACGAGAGTCAATTGGACAATCGATTGTGGCCGCGAGCAGCTGCACTAGCCGAACGTCTGTGGTCCGATCCCAATGATGATCATGACTTTGATATTTTGCCGCCAGAAGTATTTCGTCGAATCTCTCTGTTTCGAAATCGACTCGTCGAGCTGGGCATTAAGGCCGAGGCGCTGTTTCCCAAGTACTGTGCACAGAATCCGGGCGAGTGCATTTGATATTATATGTAAGTCGAGGAGGCGCAGCTGGCGCCCAACCTGTGCGTTAATTAGTTAATAGTGTAATTGTTATTTTTTATGATTATTACAATACATATTAAGCGTTAAGCGTCCACTAAACGTATGCGAAATAAGCTAACGAGATGACATTTTTAAGGACATTTTGCGACCAAGTGGTTTCTGCGTAATCACGAATTTCGTATTTTATTTGGAATAGTTCATTTTCGTATAATTTTCTCAAGAAATACACACGCACACACAGACACACACACACACCAACATACACACTTACATACCTAAATACAAATATGACTATAGTTTTGGTTAGACACTGATAGGCATTAGTTAATATACGAAATTGGTAGACTTCATACACTCACTGACATGCACACAACAGGTATATACTTTATAAGGCATACATATATATGTAGTTTAGAGTGACTTATTTGACAGGATACACTTTTGATATTATAAAAGCTTTATTCTTGAAAAAAATACATGATATTCTTTAGTATACTTAAATATATACATACATTGTGGGACAGTAAATTGACTTATGTTTCGTTTTGCATTAGGATTATTTTACATTACATTATCAGTGATACAAACAATGTGACCTTATGGAAAAAAAAAATAAATAAATAGGAAGCAAAAGAAAAACAAAAAGAAACGAGAACAAATAAAAAACAAAATACAAGAAAAGCATAGATTTAATATACACGCATATGTAATCGTAATCGTAATCGTAATCGTAACATAAATTTTTGCACGCATTGACAAAAGAAAAACTAGCAAATTTATAGCTAATTTTTATAATAATTATTGTAGAGCTGTGTTCACAGTGCAACTGATTAACAGTTTACCTGTACTTGACACCAAGTATGCATCAAATTATGGATGCCTGTTAATAATGCAACACTGTGCACAATCCTAATCTTAGTTTACCCAAATAAATTATGTTTAACATTTATGTTGTACTTAAGAGGAAGAGGTTTTGCTCTATCAAAAAAAAAATCAAAACAAAAAATGTTAGTTTTAAACATTTTGCTGTAACTTCAAGTCACTTTCAACAAACAAATAAACTTCAAGTCGAGTCTAAGCAATTCAAACTGATTTTTCTTTATATGTGCTAAGATACTTTGTCATGTAAATTTCAAATCATCAAGGCAAAAGCTTAAGCTAGTTTCTGATTATAAGTGGCTAAAGCACATTTCGCCTGTCTTACAACTGCTATAACATATAGAATCCAAACCACAATAAATTACACACTTTATGCATTTCGTCATCAGAAAACTACTCGATGTATGAAATATTAGCAGCCGAAAGATCAATAAGCAATTACTATAATATATACATGATTCATACATTAAAAAGTCGTTAGGCTTTTGTTTGTGAGTGAGCAATATTGTAGTTTATATTTATTTATTTTGTAGTATATATTTATTATATTTACTCAAGCGATAAAAATTATTGTATTTTATAGGTATGTGCTTATTAGATTTACGTAAACGATAAAAATTGTTTGACCCTGAAAATTGTTATGTATTACAACATGTACAAATGTAAGTATCCAATTACGAGTAGTATTTACATTTGACTGGCTATTCGTGCTTAATTAATAATGGAAAACACTCGGTTAGTATAGATAACCATATAATATGTATGAATTTATTTGAAGCAGAGTTAAATTTTTAGTGTAGATTGGCTTAGCTGATAAAGCAGAAAAGTCAATCAGAAATATATATGTTAACATTTTTGGTAATTGCAGCAATTGAATGAATCTTCAAATTCATCCGTTTTAATTTTGTTTATTTGAAAACTTGTTTTGTAGAGCTGCTTGCAGTTTTTCTTATATTTAATGATGGGTATGGCCATGAATATGTTTGCATTTTGTAGTTGTATGGAAATCCTTAATTAAATGAATATGTATGCTCAATCTAAACGAAATCGGTAAGATCAATGCTGTGATAGCGTTTCAGTGAGCCAACACGTGTATGCAGCGATGGACGCAGAGAGATGATGCACTCCTCGGTCCTGCAGAAGGTCGAGATATATTTAAGAAACTTCAACTTAAATAAACTTATGTCGTTATTTATAAAAAGTAATACTTAAACTTGTGTGTGCACTACGCAATACTTATATACAAATCGAATTTGTGTATATACATATACATATATAAAGGAAATCTCAAGTGTTTGGTATAAATATGTTGTTGATCATTCAAAATGTCCGATGGGTACGGGACTCGTCGAAGTCAGTCTATAATAATGAAACAAAATTGAAAATAATATATACAAAGTTAAACAATAAATCAGAACGCAATAAGAGAGAGCCTTGCAGCCGGAAATAACCGACTGCGGAATACTCTGATAACAGAAATACGAAACTTCGTTTGATTAATCGTTAGTGGAACTTATATAGTTGGTTATTCAGCAGTAAATTGTAATTGACCCTCCAATATATATCTCTATTTCTATCGATTTAAATGTATCGATAATAGATATTTCCCAGCCAATATAGGTTAAATCTAAATTTGTTGACTCTGTCTTGAATAATGGTGAGATTTATATGGTTCTTATAGATTTACATTTATCAATAATGTCGATTTACCAGCCACTAATTTTTATCAATTTATATATATAGATAAAATCGTTTTCCCAGCCCCCCTTGACTATCTTGAAAAATAGTTCGTATCGAGTTACGTCTATCGATTATTTGTCTGACACGGGCATAAACGAAAACATATTCTAAGTTGTACCCCAGCTTCAGCTGTCGAAAGAAATTTGCGTTCCCACAGACGGACGGACAGCTTATAAAAAGCAAATTAGAGAGAAATTAGAATATCAAAGAGTATTTTTTTGTTGTTTTTTTTTTCATGCAGTACTTAGTAAAGTTAGTTAAGAGGAAACGTGCGGAAGTGATAGAGAAGCATTGCGTATACGCACCGTAGACTTTCAGTACGCGAACGTTGCGAGTAGTCTTTGGATGTGCGATGTCTGAAATGGAAATTAATTCAGTTAAATGACAACAGCGAGTTACAGCAAAAGATACAAACAAAAAAACAAGAAGAAAATATGAAGAAAAGCAAAGTACTTGAACCATGTGACAAATGAGGACAACATCAAAAGCTTAGACATAATGTTCGAGTGTTCATATGTATGTATGTATGTATATTTGTACATGTGTATGTGTGTGTGTTTTTTTTTTTATAACCATTGTGAACGCACCTGCGATTCTTAATGGAACTGCTGCGGTGAATATTTCGACTCTCCCGCCATCTGGTGAAGCGATGCCTTAGAGTCTGGCGCACCTCCGAGTTGAGGAAGCAATAGAACAGAGCCACAAAAAAACCCTATAATGTGATAATCATAATAAATCATATAATAATTGATATAAATGAGTACAATATGACTCAATTTTCACCTGTGTGCTGATTAGAAAGGCGCGTATTGCCTCAAAGAGATTACGACTGATACCCTGTTCCGGCCCCGTTAAGACCAACAGATATGTAATACCAAAGAGCGGTATTAGCACCAACAGTGCCTTGGAGGCCTTATAATACTGTCTCGTCTCCAGCGTATGAGCCGAACGCAATTTGGTTATGAGGACCTGGCAATAGAATGAATTATATAATATAGTATATATACGCGACGTTAAATGAGTTAATCGAACTCACCCACATAATGCGAATGAGAAACACCAAATTAATTAATATCGCCATCGAGGCTGGCCCCTTAAAAAACCAGTCAATGTGAGATTCACGCATCCACGCGCATTCAATTTCCAGCTGCAGCAATTTACAATGAATAAGTTATAATCGAACAGAGCCAAACCGATGACGCACTATTTTACCCCATTGAAATGCTCGTTCTCCAGATGCGAGGCAAACACCTTGGCAATGGACCAAACCAGAATACAGAAAGCCGGACAGCCCCAGCCAATCAGTGCATAGATAAGGAAGCTAATGTTCTCGCTGGAGAATGTTTGCACCACCAAGGTGTACAGATACAGGCCTGCAAATAATTAGCGCAACAATCTATATTTATTTTGTAATAAAAAAATGAAGCATATATTTGCAATCGGATATAAATAACTTCTGAGAATGTGAATCACAACCACCATCGCTTGCAACGGTTGAGTGCAGATGTGGGTGCTTATATATGCGAATATATGTTTATAAATAAGATAAATCATAGGCACATTGCAAATTGCATACCAGCAGTAGTCCAACTCTACACCTTCAATTTTATTAATATTATTATAAAAAAAAAAAACATCAGGAAGCATCTTATATCTATCGAAGCATAGATGCAAAATTCTGACGTACTTTTCAAGGCGGACATGGCTTTATCGCACTATTTATTTATTGAATGTCAATTCAATTCAGTTGACATAAAAATAATAAAATACTTAAAAAATAGATAAAACTAAATTAAAAATAAAATGAAATATTAAATTTAAAGCTTAAAAAGTAATAATTTGCAATCCAACTAAAAAATTGTATATAGTTAGTGGGAATTAAAAATTGATTTTGAAAATCAGAAATAATTCGCATATTTGCCATGCAAAAAGAGTCTTAAAAACTTACCCTCAACGAAGATCCAAAAGAAGTTAGTCAGATAAAAGTATTGAAACATAATGACCAGCGTTATGCAGCCAGCCTGACTAGATTCTGTGGTTATCTGTGTAGCAAATGAAACAGCAAATAAGACTAAGCCATAATTATAATACAAAGAATACCAACCACTTGCAAAAATAGTGTTAAAATCCACAGTAGAGCTGTGGTGATGTACGTTAGAAATAGATTCGCATGGATTGTGTTTCGCAGGCAGCGCAAATCTCTGCAGCAGCAAAAGATAAATATATAAAGCAAATCAATAGAATACATTATAGCTGAACGTGCAACTCACTTAAAGCTGAGGAATATGATAAGTGCCACCACGAGGGATGCAAAACTGATGAAATAACCACAGGCATAGATTATGGCCGGCAGATCCACGGTGGGCGAGAAGTCGGGAACAACGGGCACCGAACCGGAATGCTGATGGCAGCTGCTGTAGTTGGAGTAATGGTTCCATGTGCCGTTCTCGTGGCAATAGCGTGTTGCATTCTCTTTCATAAATATATAAATAAGAATTTATTAGAGTGTTTTTTTAGTATTTTTGTATTCTAATTCCATGCTCACCTGTCGTGTCGTAGTGAACACCCTTGAACTCCTCGAAGCACGGCAAAATGGCCCAGCTGCTGGCATTGGTGCGGGGCCAACAGAGCACCGAATCGAAGGAGGTGGGACAATGCAGGGCCTGCGAATCGTATTAAAGTGTGGGAAGTGCTCTTAATGCTGCACAAGTCAATTAAAAACTAAATTAACTAAGTAGGAATGCTGTAGAAGAGTTGGCCCGACTACGGAATGCCTAGCGGATACCAGCTGTTAAATATTTATATATACAGAAAAGGACAGATCAATATGAGAATACTTTTTGGACTATAGCTTGGGTGTTTCTTAAGTATTATTCGTTTTTATTGTTGCCGCGAATCGATAATTATCGATATTAGCAGAAGAAGGAGAATAATCGATAAATTGAAATAAGTTTGAGCGGCACCTGAGATACAAGATCTTATATTCCAGCTCTTACAATCTCAGAGATATGCGTGTCCATACAGATAGACAGGCCAACATGGTTATATCGACTCGGCTATTGATGCTGATCAAGAATATATATACTTAATGGGGTCGGAGATGCTTTCTACAGCCTGTTACATAGTTTTGCGCAACTATATTAAACATTTTTATTGGCTTCCGGATATAACATTTTTAATACCTTTTCCACTCTTCTACATTATTTTAGTTTTGTAAAATTTTAATTTATTTTCTAAAGCTTAATGCGTAAATAAACAAATGTCTTCCAGTGTGCACCGAAACAAATTTGCATATTTATAGGCGAATACTTAGTTAAGTGCATGTGTTTGCACAATTATTTGAATTTATAAACAAATTCGCATTGGCCGTTAAAGTTTTAAGATTGCTTGTTGTAAATAATCACAAGTTGATATTGCCTATCTGTACTATATATGACTCGGCATTTGTTTATCAATTCAACTCAATTCAATACAACAAAAAAATCATCAAAATGCGGTATTTTTTGATTTAAAACGGTATTTGTGCTATCAGATTGATGTCTATTGATATGCCAATCGATTGAAAAGTGAAGTGTTAAGATTTTAAATGGTGAAATAAATTAAAAACGGAAACAGTTTAGCTTTTCTTACTCACCATTTTGCCAACGGATGTTTTGCTGCTGCTGCTGCTGCTGCTGCCATAGTGATCAATAGCTGTGTGGCTGGGGGGGAATCGGTGTTCCTCCAGCTCAGCCTGTTGCCTGCACTGGTCTTCCAGTGTGCGATTGATGCTGGGCAGTGGAGCACTTTGCGAGCTTTGCGCCTGCTGTGCGCCAATTAGGGCGCTGGCACGCTGTAACATGTCCAGCGAGAAGTTGGCAATTGCATGCTCAATGTGCTCAGCCGAGGCTGCATCCAGGCTCTCCACGAGCGCTTGCAACTCGTCCTCGGCCATTGCCGACGTGGCGGCTGGAAGGGATGGTGTGGTGGTTGGTGGCTGGTGGGGATTGAGGAATGTAGGAGGAGGGTAGTTGTTCCGACGCCTTCTTGCTAATTAATTATTGTATTCGACTGCAAGCTGCTGGTGTCAAGTATACGACGAACTTTTTATGACTGCTGCGATATCGCTAAATATTTTGTATCTAACGGTATGCATGTCAGCAGGACGTCATGTGTATATGCGTATGTGTGTGTGTGCGTGTGTGTGTGTGTGTAGTTGTGAGTGTGGACAGGGGACAGGCTGCTGCTTAACCCACGACACACTTTCGCTTTTCGCTTTCGCGCTGCGTAATTAAACGGTTCACTTCAGACAGAAAAATTGCGCAAATAAATGTTGACGGAGCTGGAAGAAAAGTGAAAGAAGAAGGAACATCTTCATGATATCTCTGTCTTTTTATCTGATAAAATTCAAGTAATGAACTTATACACGCACTATTCAAAAAAGCTCAAAAATAAATATACATTGTGCGCCTGAGTATAAGACATACACAGATATGCCCGCTGAGTTGTATTATTTGAATTATATAAACATATATACATACGTATACATATATCTGTATAAAATCTGTACAAATAATACATGCCTAAATCACGTGGCACTCTGCCCAGTATGTATGCAGATAATATGCAGATAAATAAACAACAATCTTTATGGCCGCTTCCCATACATTTTGGGGCGGGGCTACTGTGACTGCCACACACTTCAATTCAAAAAGGAAATATCTACTTTAATTGTATACCTATCGGATATATAGACATATAGCTGGAGACCTTTGGCGTACCTGACCAGCATTTAAAACTGCCGTTGAGCATGTCTACTCAGCTAGTCGCTAGCTGGTAGTGTGAACCTGTTGTTGATCTCCGAGTCGGCACTTTTTTACCCTCTTATTAACACATTTGAATTAATCTTTCCTCCAATAATATTATCTGCAAAGTGTGCTGCAAATTATAAGTAACATTATTATAGATTAAAATCTTTTTCGGTTCGCATACATTGCAAATTATTCTGTTCGTTTCTTATCTTGAACAAAATTATTTGCATTAAACTGAATCATGCAAATTTCACACACAGTGCCAGAATCAAGCCGAAACTTAACCTTTTTTTTGTAGGAATATAGAAATATAAATATTAAAATATTAACCTGTAAGGCTTTAAAGTTATGCCTCTATACACACTTTCTCAATGTGTTCAGGGTTTAAAAAATATTGTTTATTTTAACTTTTCATATTTGTGTATTTTGACCGTGTCTTTAATTTTAATTTTAAATGTGTATGCCTTAAAGACATCTTAAAAATTGTGTACTGCTTCACTCTACATTAAATAAATTCATAAAAATATTATTTATTTTAGCTTTTTATTTCAATGCTGAAAATACATGAAATATTTTTGTGTATTTTAACTGTTGTCCTCGTTTGCTGACTTTGATAACAGTTGCCTGAGGTGGGTAATTAGATATGCATGTAGCTGTGGCATGTGGTATGCCTATATGTATGTGTGTGTGTGTGTGTGTGTGTGTGTATGTGTATATGTGAATATATATATATATATATGTGTGCGTGTGTGTTGTGTACACTGCCGCTGACATTGACTTAAAAGTGAGGACAAAAGCGGGGTGAAGCAGCATCAACAACAAGAACGACTGAGGCAAATACGAGTTGGTCGTTGTGCTAGGGTCGTGATTAAAACAAAGACTGCCAACTTATTTATTAATGAATAAATAAAAGCACAGCACAAGAACCCGCACAAATGCCAGCTGGAAGCTTAAATGTGATAATAACCATAGTACTCAACATGAATCTAAAATACATAAAATGGGTCAAGAAAATGTTCCTAAATTTTAAATAAGCAATATACGAGTACCGAACAACAAATGAGGCTTGGTTGCCAATGCCTATTGTCTTTGATCTTGACCAAAGGACCAAAATAGCAAAGAAAATTATTTAAGTGATTTTATATATATATATAGATATATGTATAGGTATTAGTGCAGAGTTCTATCCAATAGTGGGGGGCGGCAACCTTTTGGCCAAGTGGCACTAAGTGGCGCATGCCGTACTCAAATATTTGTCGAGCTGCGATTTATTTATGATGATGCTCGGGGCAAACAAGCGCAATATTTACACGGATGGGTTAGAGATTATGATTTTTTCCTTCTTTTTTCATTTTATAGCTGGCTACCATTCCATTAAAGAGGCATCTAATTTCGGCTGCTAATGCGCACAATTAACAGCCAAAGCGAAAGGCAAATAAACAGACAACTCGCCAAGTCAGCCAAGTCTGCATCTCAGCTGCTTTCAATGTAAATACGTCAACAGAAAAGAGACTGCTCCTGATGAGTTTTATTTATGTGTGTTGGCCAACTGCGAACTGTTAATGATTTATTAAGTGTCGAAACAAAATAATATTGAGTGAATCATTATTGACTTTGGACGCATATGGCCAATATGGCCAACTCGCTGTTATCATCAGACTTAACAATTATATGTATTTTTGAGACGGTTGGCGACACTTAATACCATACCATATATATGCCATATTTGCCATATGCTGCCACCAGCCATGTAGAAACCAAAGCGCCAACACACACAATTAAATGCCAAGCGAATCCAATTGGAAATCGAGCAGAGCAAATGGCAGATGCAGTCAGGCGCACTGATCGATATTTATGAATGCCGGAAAGCAAATAAATAGCCTGCTTTCGTTCGACATTCTGACCGATTAGGTGACTGTCTGTTTTTGTTGCCTCAATGAATTGGCCATTGCCAATTGGCCACCAGAAATCAACACTGAAAAGGCAAACAAAACAAGTCAGAATGCAGTAGTCGAATGAGCTCGACTATGATATACCCTCAACGCAGCCTTAATGATATCTATGATATATATCGATTGTCACGAAACGGGTTCAGTTATCGAGAAAATTCAATTACGAGAACTTCAAAATTTGAAGTTGTCTATATCGACTCGGCTATTGATGCTGTTCAAGAATATAACCGAGGAGTTGCTCCCTGCTGCGTGTTACATACTTTTGCGCAAAACCAATATATCTTTTTTATCCATTATGAGTGGGTGAACACACGCATTTAGTGGTCATATTCATGTGTGTGTTTACAAATCTTGTGGCACAATAATTTGTGCTGTGTGGCACACATGGCGTATGTGCAATTGCCAACAATAGCAGCAGTTTGCCAAGCAACTCAATTTCAAAAGTATATATGTATATATATATATATATATGTGAATGTATGTATGTGTGTATGCATGAATATGTTATGAACTTCAAACTGGCTTGAAGTTTTGGCAAGGACTTGTTATTGGGGTTTGGTCTTTTTATGTTAAACAAAAAGTGGGCGCCTCCAAATTAAATTTGCAATTATATAAATATCAAAAGGAGCAGCAGGTATGTACATATTATATGGCCTGCTGCCTGGTAACGGCAAAAAAGACAAGCACAAGGCACGAACAATATGTAATTTCACAAGCATTATTCATAAGATTAAAGGTTACCCTTAATATTTGTTTCATCTCCGTCGTTATAGTTATTGCTGTATGCTGTATGACGACTTCTACTCCATGCCACTTAAAATCAATGACGTTGCTTAAGGCAATTATGAAGTACTTCGAAAGCAATTAGCTAAAAATGGGCGTGGTATGAATATACTGCACTTACAGCAAGACAGAGAGAGAGAGAGAGAGAGAGAGAGAGAGAGAGAGGGAGACAGAGAGAGCTGCTGCTATGGCAAAGCTTTTGCACTGATTGCTGTTCAGAACGAGTGTATTCATTTCATTCATTCATTGCAACTATTTCTAGCTGCACTCGAAAAATTCAATTGTCTATCTTGAACTATATGGCTTGACACTTAAGTATAATTAAAAATTATTATTTACTTAACAATTTAAACTCTAGTGGGTCGAGGGGTTCCATTTTAAATGCACCTCTTTTTCACACGATAACTCAACATATAAAATGAGTAATAACATTTTAGTCATTTTTTGGTATGCTGATTTTTAAAATAAAATATATAAGTACTGCTCTTGAAATGCTTATCAATATAAATATTTTTCAATTTTAAATGCAAAATAAAACCCAAAAAAAAAAAATATAATGGCACCACTTAGCATTCTTTAGAGAGATCGTAATGCTTAACCGATTTGCGTTGCTTTTATGGAAAACTTCGGGCAAAAAACTTATTTTAATGTTTATTACTTTCTAATATTTCGATCATCAAGCTTAAAATAGATAACAAATGATCAATCGCATTATGGGTCGTCGAAAACACTCCAGTATTTTTGTATTTATTAATTCAATTTATTCGCTTGAAATGTGTGAAGAACTCGACTTGCACGCGTTAAAATCAGCAGAGTGATGAAAACGAAAATAGCTTTTATGAGGATGGTAAAAAATATGTTCTAAAAGTGTTTTGTATTTGCTTAACTTATTTACATTTAAAAAAATGTAAGTACATGCTGCATCCCCTTCTAACAGGGTAACTTACAGTCGGCAACTTGAGCCGACCTTTTCAAAGTTTGCTTTCGTTATGGCTGCATTTTCTTTTTTTATATTCAGTCAGTTGTTGTTGCTGTGTATTTGACTCTTTATATTTTTTATTCAATGTTTATTTTAACTTCTGGAAGCGAACAAAAGCATTGCAAAATGTAACAATGTTTATCTTTGGCCAACAATAAAAGAAAACAATTACAACCAACATTGTGGGTGGGTCTATATACTTATTCATATTTACATTTATATATATATATATATATATATATATTAACTAACTAAAGTACGCTTGCAGTTTGCAAGTTGAAGGAGCTGATCAACTATAGCTAATGGCTTTTTATTCTCTCCCAAAAAAAAAGAAGCATTTCCAAAAAAAGAAAAAAACAAATAAAAAAATGTAAATTTGCGCTGCCAAGCACAAAAGGCAAATTGGTTAACCTCGTAAATTTAATCAGACGTTTATTCGTCAATTTAAAGATCTCATTGTGTGCCAATGGATGCTAGATGCTAAGTGATCAACAATCTGATTTGGTGTCTTCAGTCCACACGGCTAAGAAAAGATCGTTTTAATGGACTGTTTATTTGGCAAATGTGTTAGGCACAGAGCGTATTCAAAAAATTAGGCCTGTTATTCTCTTTTCCAAAAAAAAAAAAGAAGAAGAAAAATAAAATAAAAAATTCAAGTGTGAATTCAGTCGCAGCACACACAGTCAGAAGTCATAACCGTGTCAGGGGTGGAACAAATGTTTAAATTACCGTCTCACCCATCTACTCACTTGCTCACATGTCAGCCTTAAATGTTTATCGCCTTTATCATTTTTATTACTTAACTGACACATACATATACACATCTACATATATATATATATATACACTCAAAACTAACGCACGCGTTGGCTCTGAACACATTTAACTTTTGATCACACGCAAACTTACACTTTGTATTGCAGATAGTGGTGGAATTAGAAATTATTTCTAATCTAACTAATTAATTCGACAGCATTAATTATATGAGATTAATTAGTTTGTTTTTTTTTTTGCGTTGCGTTTCGCGAAACTATATATTTTTTAAAGTTTTTTTTTTGGGAGGCTGTGGTAAACAACGACGTGATACACGCGTAGATAATGAACGATTTCGTACGGAAGAATTCACGTCTAATAACGGCAAATGGCAGCAATGGACTGCGGCTGCGAGCTTTTGCAAAGCGTTGTCTTGATTTCGGTACGACAGCAGAGTTCACACACACACACACACACACACACACAGACGCGCACAAGCACATTTACACAGACGACGCCCACAAAGAACACAGGACACGTTACGTTGGAGACAGACAGACGCTCGGAGCAACATGTGGCTGTGATGCCAACCTGAGTTAATGTCAGTGTGTTAGTTAGTGCGACAGAGAGCCAAAGAGCAAAGAAGCTTTCGCTTAGCTGAGACCGGCGTTCCGTTATACGCCCTCACAAGCATGCTAAATGAGTATATTAGGTTTGATTTTACAATGTTCATTTGCTCTGTCGGTTTGTGTAATTACTACTTTGGTTGAAATTAATAAACGCTCGCCTCACAATATCCATCTCTCTCTCTCTCTCTATTTCTCTCTCTCTCTCTCTCTCTCTCTGTCTGTCTATAACCCGTTCGGGTTATGCATGAGTGCAGCTGCGAAGCTACTCGTGTCACTTGTTCGAATTGTTGACAGAGTATCTCGTAATTGGTGTTTGCTTGCCAATTGTAATGCGCTGCTGACCTGTTTGTATTTGCATTTGCATTCAATTGGCACTGTGTGTGTGGCAAAGTCGTTGACAATGCCTTTTCCTGATAACTGCAGTAGAGGCAATCAAACGGAATGGGTCGTTATACACTTTCTGTCGACTACTTATGACGATGAATACAAATAGACACCCTGTGTGAAAAGCACATTTTATGGTATCATTATTCGGGGAAAATTTTAATTACAATTAAAATGTTACTGAATGTCCATTTGAATTTCATCAAAACTATATGTAGAGTGTTAGAAAAAAAAACAAATTCAACTAGATTGAAAAACTTTTTCTGTTTTCTATATACACTTGGAAAAAAGTTGGCCTCAATTTTATTAAATCGTACTAAAAATAGGAAAAACCGTAAATAGAGAATTCCAAAAAATATGTCGATTTTTTCCTTTTTATTATTTTAGAACTCGTAAAATCTTTCAAGTTAAATATATGAATTTCATAAACAATGATGTATAAGATGCTTGTGTATATGTGAAGTCTAAAAATACTAATATTTTTTAATAATATATATAAGTAACAAGAAATCGCATTCAATTTACGGCATAGAAAACAACACTCTGGAAATTATGCATATTTGTTGGCTACGTTTTATAAAGATCCAGTCTGACACTGGCGCCAAAAGGAGGTTGATTTTTTTTAAGAGTGTAACAATGTTTTGTACATTCCACTATGCTCTTGGGCGCCACATTTCACAGCCAGTGAATGGTGCCTGTTGTTGACAATTGAAATCAGTGGTAAATTGCTTCAAGTTACTCTCAGCTACATTCACACGCACATCGTCCATGTCATGGTCAATGGCCAATGGCAGTCGACCACAAAAGAACTGGGCAAAGTTTAGATGAAAGAGTTGCGGTGCCAGCAACTCCCTCTCAAAGTCATACGGTCGATATTCGAATCGTTGGGAGTCATGACCAATGCCAAAGAATGCATCATATGCCAGCTGAAGACCATTCACATCCGCCAATCGCTCCTTCAGCGATGCCGTTGGCGTCTTCTGGACACATTTTAGGGCTGCCTGAAATCTTGGCTGCTGACGCAGTTGCAAACCCAGCTCCGACTCATTGCCGGTGGCATCAAAGAGAATGCCGTCCTGCTCGAAGGCGTGCATTAGCTCGTGTCCCAGTATAAAACCCATTAGGCTATATTGAAATACGGAGTGCAGGCGATAATCGTAGAAGGGCAACTGCATAAAGATCAGGGGTACGGTTAGAGTGTTCCTTTCATGTTCAAAGTAGGGCGCATTGCGAGCACTTAACACATCATCGTTAAGATAGTAAAGTTCGCGTTGCAAGACGGCTCCATGTTGCAGCAATGGGGCATGTTGCAGGCGTGTACGCAAACGCAGTGCCTGCCACAAATTATGCTGGAAATCTGCACGAGAAAAGTTGGCACTGGCATAATGGCTATCGTAGAAGTCCCCCGAGGCTGTCGCATCCGGCAAATTGCCCAGCTTGAGGTGAACTCCGGCCAGCTTGGCACGCACATAGTCCAATTCCTGTGGACTTAACTCCATGTGATTGTAATCCAAGTATTTGTTAAACGTTCTACGCAAACTGGTGAAGATTTCCATAAGCTGTTGCATATCCTCCGACCGTGTCCTGTAAACATATCGATCGTAGATGTAGTTCATGCCCAGCGGCAGCACGGCGCGCATATGTTGAATGCAGCTGTGAACTCTTGACCAAAGCCCTGAGGCGGGATTAGCTTTCCGTGCAAAACTGGCCAGGCGTATTGTTAGATATGATTGCAGACTGGTTGTGCTGCTGCTCTGCAGCAATGTGCCCAACTCTCGCAGGTACCCAACATCACTGACCTCCACAAGAAGTTGGTCATCTTTCGGCTCCACTTCGAGCAGCGCCTCGAAATAGTTTTTCCAATCGATTTGCGGTATTTGCCGCTTTAGCTCGCCCAGTGTCCAAGATTGGAGTGTTGGCTCCTCTCTGCGGTATTTGCTGCACAATTCTCGTAGCTCTCTGTCCAGCTGCTGCAGCTCGGGGGAAAGTGTCGCCATGGGCTTGGAAAGGGAAGTTACATTATAATCAATAATCAATATATAAATAAATTGTCTGATTATGTAAAATCTTAAAATAATAATAATATAAGTAACTAAAAAGCTTATTTAAGATTTATTCTACGTGCACATACATATATAAAAGAAACACCCTGTGGAAGCTAGACATAATCACTCAAATATTTAGAAAAACCCACCTGAAATAAAGAAAAACAAAACCAAACATCCTTCAATTTTAGAAATTTGCTTTAAGAATAATACGATGAGTAACGCTTTCTGCCAAAAGTATGGTGATCTTCTCAAAAATCACTGAATGTAGCTATTCAATTATATTTACCAAACGGTAATTTTGGACTGGCATCTTTAGTTGTATTACATAACGTATCGAATCGTTGTAGGCAACATCCACCGACTCATCCAGGAAGACGCCATTAACACCGTATTTACGCAGTCTGCCAGCTGCACTTGTCCATTCCAAGTGGCCAGAGATTGGTTCGTGTGGCAATTGCAACTCCTGATCGCTGATAACACACGAAGCAAAATAATCACGTATTTGTTGCAACAGATGTGTTGCATTCTCCCCATCCTTGATGTGAGTTCCACTCAGCACTAAGGCCATTGCCTTCGCATAGCTCGCCTCGGCCCGCTCAAAGTTGTCCATGTAGTTGCCTGACCAATTGCCGCATGAGTGAGCCCATAAGTTTGCACATGGTGAGCTGCTGCGATCTAGATTTGAATAGATCTGTCCCATCATAGCCACATTAATATCTACTTGGCATTGTGCCAAAGGTGCCAAAACAATGCACAGCAAAGCCAATTGCAAACTTGACATCGCTGTTTCATTCACAAACTGGGCGTGAAATTTAGCATGCAAACCATTTAATTACTTATCAACAAGAGCTTTGAGTCTAAGCTTTAATATTAGCTCGCTTTTAATGATTGTAGTTGCAACAATCAGAGCACAAACATGACTAAGTAAATAAATACATACAGATGATGTGTGACATACAGTGGAGGCAAAAAAAATAGAACTGCTGGCGAATTCAGAGTTTAACGAGTACGAACTGAAGAGCAGACTTCCATTTCCAGCCCTTAATTAATAAAACGCCATATCATTATAATGTTGATTATAAATATATTTATAATCCAAACCTTAAGTTCCTATTATAAAAACAAATAATCAGTTTCGGTTATTCACGCAGAGATAGACTCTTTGGATAGCTTAAATATTTTCAGCTTCTTGACTAACCAAACAAAATATTTCAGTAAAATTCTATATACTAATTGGATTTATGCTCATTTTTTGAATCTTTGCTTTTTATCCGTCGGCTTCTTGAATTTTTTCAGCTGTCCCAATTGCTTAGACTTGCTTTTAAGTTGCTTTTGCCCTTTAATGGGCTTGCCCTCCAGCAGAGGTACTTCATCCAAATCCACTCGCTTCGCCTGCGATAGTTTCTTAGTTAGTTTAGCTGCTGGTTTGGGATCCGGCTTCAAATTGCTGCTGCTTGCTTGGTTGCCATTTTTCTGGATCTTCTCTTTCTTCTTGCCGTTTTCTTTTGGTTCCTGGGTAGGAGGAACAATTTGCTCCACCTTGGGCTTTTTAGGCACTTTGATGGGCTTCTCGAAAACATTGGCCACATATTTTGTTTTGCTTTGTTCAAGCTTCTTCTTTTTCAGATCTTGTTCCACATCTGTCAGCGTGGGTTTGCCAGCTCGTTTTCCTTTCGCCTTGCGTGTGTCAGCATCAGTTGCGATTGCCTCGTCCTCGTCTGTTGTCGTCTTCGCCTCTGGTTGATCTGCTGCAATTGCTTCATCCAGCTGTTTCTCATCTGCTTCCTGCTGTTCCTTGGTGATGGGTATTGTGTTGGAGAACTTTTTCAGCTTGGCCACGTAGAAGCCATCCATGTTGTTCGTGTGGGGATAGAAGCGCTTGCTCAAATTCAAGCTGGGATGGTAGCGATGCTGACGGAACTTGGTAAAGCCTGGCTCACCAAAATCAATGCCCAGCGGCACCAGTTTAACATTACGCTTCTTGAGCGCATAATCAATTACCCACTCGTTCTCCTCGGGCAGGACGGAGCACGTGGAATAGACGATATAGCCACCCGTAGAGGATTTCGCATCCACACAATCAATAGCAGTGAGCAAAAGCTTGCGCTGCAAATTATAGCAACGCTGCACATCGATTTCCGATTTGGTTGTTTTAACACTCGGATCCTTGGAGACGACACCGGTGCCGGTGCACGGTGCATCGAGAAGCACTCGATCGAAGCCGGTCATAATATTGCGAAATTTGGTGGCATCCTCGCAACTGACAACCGCATTCACAATGCCCAATCGATGGAAATTGGCCACAACAGCCTTGATGCGATCTCGATTCGCATCGTTGGCGAACAAGACGCCCGTATTCTTCATGACGGCCGCTATGTGCGATCCTTTGCCGCCCGGCGCCGAGCACATGTCCAGCACACGTTCTTTCTCCTGCGGAGCCAATGCAATCACGGGCAGCATCGAGGAGGCGCCCTGTATCATATAATGTCCAGCCAAATACTCGGGTGTGGCGCCCAGCGGCACCGTCGAATTGAAAATGACCAGGCCCACGTTTGTCCACTTGCCCAGCGGATCCAGATTGACGCCGCGATTAATTAACGCACCAGCTAGCTCACGACGACGTGTCTTTAGCGAATTTGTGCGTATGGTCAGCGGACGCGCTATCTGAAGAAATGAATACATTTGTAAGTTGTTAGTCTACATACAATTTTGATAACCCACCTCTGAGGCCTCCAAATACTCCAACAGATCGCTCAATTTGAATATGTCCATCAGCTTGGACATGAGAAACTCGTTGTAGCTGTAGTACAAGCACAGATCTTGACGCAGTTGATCCACATACTCGCTCCGTGAGCGACCCTCCTCTCGGAATTTGCCGAAGTCAGAGAGCACCTGTGTAATATCCTTGATGCGCTGCTGCACATCTTGCAAGGACAATTCTTTATCAGCATCTTCTCCCGGTTCGGGCAAATGGAACACTTCAGACTGATCGACGGACATCTGCATCTCCTCACGTGACAATATGGCATCCTTTTCCTGACGTTTCTTAAGTTTTTTGTTGGCGCGCTCAATGGGCAACTTGTTCTCATCATCATCGTCATCATCATCATCGTCGTCATCATCATCATCGTCGTCATCATCATCATCATCGTTATCGCCATCGTCATCATCATCATCGTCATCAACATCATCTTCATCCAATTCCTCATCATTTTCACTGTCAATTTCTTGATCTTGATCTGATTCGGAGATAAGCTCATCATCGTCAAACAGATCGTCCAATTTACCAATTTGGGCGTCGTTATCATCATCCAATTCCTCTTCAGCTTCCTCATCTGAATTAGCTTCTATTTCGTTTTCAGACACTTCATCATCCTCCTCTGCCAGCTCTATTTCTTTGCTTTTCACACTCTTTTTCTGTTGCTTTCCCGATTTTAGTGTTAGCCAATCATTATTATCATCTGAATAGCCATTCGACTTTTGTTTTTTTTGGATTGGCACAAGCTGTGGCACCTCCTCGTCCGATGACTCCGACTGTTGCTCCACCTGCTGCTCTTCTTCCGGCTCGCTGTCGCTGTTATACGGTTTTCGCCTGCGAGGCTGTTGAGCACGCTTCTCCTTCAGTTTGGCCTTCTGCACTATCTTCTTTTGATCTCGCTTGGCCACGCGTTGCTTTTGACGGTGCGACAGCTTCTTGTCCTCATCGTCGAGCGGCGCTAGAATTAAACATTTCAATATTTGTTCAACAACATAGGCTTCGTTATAATACCAAATGATTTCTTTGGAAACTTTGGTGGCCCCTGTTTGCGAGCCTTACGGCCGGGTCCCTTCTTTTGTTTTTCACTGTACTCCGCTTTGCGTCCCATATTTTCGCGATTTCAGCACACGTTCGCAAGCGAAAAGATGTTTTTTAAAATATGTGTGCGTCCACGTGCGGCCACCCTGCCGTTCTTTTGCAGCACTGCTCAATAAACAGCCAGTACCGGTAATTCGATGATACGATAGATATCGATAAGAAGTGAGACGAATACCTAGAATATGGTCACATCTGACAATAAAATATGATATGCTAAATCCCTATTGAAATAACAAAAATAGCACATATTAATGTGACTAGTTTAATATACACAAAATTTAGTAATTATAATTTTTTGTTTGCTACAAACCCATATTGTATTGCTTATTTGGACCTCATAACAATCGACCAACCATCGCTCCCCACATTCCATCTCTAACCGAATTTGACCAGCTGTTTGTGTGCATTTTACAGCACCGGCTATAATTAGGTGGGCCAACTAATAAAAAAAAAACTCAAACAAAAACATGAAAAATGTAAATATGTGCGAGCAATTGATGTAATAAAAAATTCGTGTAATGGATATTGCCAGCATTGAGCTGAGCTGTGAGGCACTGATTGGCTCCCTAGTAGCGCTTAGCGTGCTCTTCGTCTTTTGTCGCAGTCTTCTGGCCGAAGATGTTGTCATTTGCATATCGGGCAAAACACGTCACAGCTGGAAATCAATAAAAATTCTTGAACAGGTAAGGGGCGCCTCCACACAGAAAAACGTAATTTGTCTCTACCCATTCTCCATGCTCATTAGGCCTGCTTCTGTAATGTGTGTGAGATATTGTTGACGCCATCGGCGGGCCTCTTCTGCGACTGTTGCGGCATTTGCACGCACTCGGAGCCATCATGTCAGCGCCAGGCGGATGCCCAGCATCACTGCAAGGACAAATGGTTGCGCAACGTGGATTCAGTGCAACACTTGTGGGTGCGCGGCAATTTACCCATGAGCTACAGCTGTGCCGCGTGTGGCCAAGAGACAGAAGTGGATCATCACAGCAGCAGCTCGGAACCGGGTCTGTTTGGCTGGCGGTGTGCCTGGTGTCAGCGCTGCTATCACGACAACTGCTACAAGAGCGTGGACAGCAAGGCTGTGTGTGATTTTGGCGAATTCAGTGACATGATATATCCACCCTACAGCATTGTGGCAGCCAGGACGCGTGAATCTGTTCGCTTGCACCTAGCCGGCATCAAGCCGCCAAACATTGAGAACTGGGAACCGTTGATTGTGATTGCCAATACGAAATCGGGCAGCAGCACAGCCTCGAATGTGTTGTCGCTGCTGCGTGGCTATTTGCATCCCATGCAAGTCATGGAACTGGGCACCCGCGGTCCACAGGATGCCTTGCAGTGGGTGGCTAAGACGAGTCCTCGTCCTTGTCGCATCCTGGTGGCTGGTGGAGATGGCACAATTGGTTGGGTGCTCAACACCATCTACACACTCAATATAAAGCCACAGCCTGCCGTGGCCATTATACCATTGGGCACTGGCAACGATTTGTCGCGTGTGCTCGGCTGGGGAGCAGAGCCGCCATCTGTCCTCGATCCGCTGCAGATATTGCGCAGTGTTAAGAGGGCTCGGTCCGTGAATCTCGATCGATATGATCTGCAAATCGAGAAGCTCCACTTCCGGCTGCCCATACAAAGACATCCCATAAAGACAATACACGTGTACAACTATTTCAGCGTTGGCGTCGATGCCTACATCACCTACAACTTCCACAAGACGCGCGAATCTCGCTTCTATTTGCTCAGCAGTCGCATATTCAACAAGGTTCGTCTATTGATATTATATATTCATTTATATATATTCATATATTAATTTACTCCAATGCAGTTGCTGTATTTCACATTTGGCACACAGCAGGTCATGCAGCCGGATTGCGAACGTATCGAGCAGAAGCTGGAACTATATTTAGATAATAAGTTAGTTGAACTGCCGGAACTGCAATCGCTGGTATTTCTCAATATTGACTCGTGGGGCGCCGGTTGCAAGCTGTGCGAGATTAGCAACTCGAATGGCGAGAAACGCATTGTAAACTCCATCTCTGATGGCATTATGGAGGTGTTTGGCATCGTCTCATCCTTTCACATTGCCCAGTTGCAGTGCAACATTAGCAAACCGGTGCGCATTGGCCAAGCCAAACAGATAAGGGTAACTACAGCCACTACATATATATGTATATATAATAAATATAGTTGCACATTTCAAATCTAAATCTGATGTTTTGCAGCTGCGCGTGAATGCAACGGTTCCCATGCAGGCGGATGGCGAACCCTGGATGCAGACGCCGGCTGATATACGCTTGCAGTCACGCAGCCAAGCTCGTGTCCTCAAATCCGCGGTAGTAGCGTCCACCGAGTAGCAGCCAGTCTCTTTCTAGTCTTTAAAAGTGAACCCAAGCTGTGTCCAAAAACAATGTACTTAAACCCTTTGCTAAAAAATACCTATCTTAAATTGTAGCTAGCCAAAGTCATAATTCTACTACCCAACTAACCAAAGGTTTGGTTAAACAACTCAAAACTAGAGAATGAATGAAATGAATCTATTAAAATTAATGATGAAAGTACATAATAATATTAACAACAATAATAAAAAGTTATACGTTGATTTTGAAAAGCATGTCACTTTATTCTTGTCACTTTAAAGTTGTTCTGTTAAATCGTTATCCCGACAGTTGTTGAGCATGCTGAGAGACGCATGCACATAATGCTTGAAGGGGGCTTGGGATCTGTTTTTAATTTGTAGTTTATCGAAAGGCGGGTGTTCAACGAAAGCAACGATGTTCCCTGCGCAGCGCCTTAGAGCATGGTCAGCTCCATGATGGCGTTAACGATATCGTTGTTGTTGTTCTTCAGCGCCTTGATGGCCTTCACACGCGTCGTATTCGCCTGCGTTATGACCAGCTCAATGTCCTTCTCATCTACGCCCGTGTCATCGACCTCCTCCTCATCCTCCTCTGCAATGGGAGCCACTGATGTAGTAGCACCCACACTATCAGCAGCGCCAGCAGCCTCCGGAGCCTTGAACTTCTCGGCGGCGGCAACTTGAGCCTGCTGCGACAGGTCCTCGATCTTGGCTTCACCGAAGACAATGTATGTGTCGCTGTGGGGATTCTTGTACACGTCCGGATTGTTGATGACGAACAGAATGTTCTTCGACTTGCGAATGGTGACACGATTGACACCCTGAATCTGCTTCAGGCCCAGCTTGAGCATGATTTTGCGCGCCTTCTTCTCACCGCGCGACTGCTTCGCCTTCGAGACCACATCGATGGGCAGACCGGTGGCGCCGCCGCCCAACTGAGTGGTGCCAGTCTCTGCCTCCTCCAATTCGGGTATCAATTCCGAATCGCTCTCGCTGCCATCATCCTCGACACGCACATCGACGTCCTCGGACAGTTTCGCCTCCGCAGAAGTCGAGGGTGCCTCGTTCTTAATTTCAGTTAGCTCTGGCATAATTACCTATAAAAGAAAAACACATCCACATTATTAATTTGAAGCACATTCTATTGAAGAGAAGCCAATTTTCAATCGATTTTTCGAGCAATATCTATAATTATTATAATTTCCATAATTATTGCAAGTACGCTTGCAATATGCACAAAATATTATAGATGGGACCATGGTTTCTCTTATGAGATTGATAGTTCATACTTTTAGTTCGTGATGCTCTGTTAATTTTGATATTGCATCTACTACAAAGCGGCCGCAAGAAAGAACCGAAAACGTTTTTAGTGAAAAAGAAGGGTTGCCACCTGATAGAATATGGAGATAGCCAGATAGCCAGATAGCCATATGACACCCTTTAATAATAGCAGAGTAATCGATAACATTAGCGACCCTGGTCTTGAAAGCTGTTGTAAGCTCGCTGCCATGGCACGTGGGCGCTCTTTTTAAATATCAAATAGACCTAAATTCCAAAACGCCAATAATCAAATAGTTATTGTATAACTGGGCAAACCCATGGAGAGCCTATTAATTACTAAATAAATAATGCCCGAAACATGTATCTGACAACTGTAATTACTTTCCAATTTGCAATTAAACTGTATAACCAATCGATGTGCTAGGCATAATTACTGCTTTGACAATAGACCAACAAACAACAACAATTGTCATGTGAACCAGTTGTAAAGGGTTAAAATGACACAATTACGGACGAACGGACAGCCGTTGCTGTGGCCATGCACGGACCTGCCCGCAAATTGTAAACTGGGCGTGTCAATTGTTGGGTAAACATTGGACAGCTTTCGTTGGGTTTGCGGTCAAAGCAAGCGAACACATGTTCGACTTCGCATTTCCGAACCCAGAAACGTAATGATTATTAAATTTGTATTAAACGAACGATATAATTTAGGGGCTGGTAGCCATCACAATATAAGAAACTATTTGGTTGTGATCATATATATGTATATATATATATATATATATATATATATTGATGGACCCGTCTACAGTCTCCTCTCACTGCACTTGTAATTGTTTTTATTTTATTTTATTTTGTGCGCATTTTTAAGCACTGCAAACGAGTCTCAAACTATGCAAAGCATTCACAACAATTTGTCAGTAAATAATTTCGATTTAGGCGCGCCGTTCTCTTCTGTTGTGTTTCTCGAACTGTATCTGTATCTGTATCTGGGTATACACTATAGCAAGATGTCTTGGTTAGGCCACAACCCGGGTGTCAACAGCGCCCTGATTTATTTGAGCGCATGAAACGCTTCGTTGGATTTCGTTAATTTGTCCGTTTCCCGCTAGGGAGACTTATATATACACATACACACATAATATGCATATATATGTATATATATATATATGTATATAGATAGGCAACATTTCTTTGTACAGCTCGCTGCCAGGCATAATTGACAGAGTGCCAAAAAATTACAAGCTTTCATCATTATAACTATAATCGCCGACAAGGCGCATAATTATATTTTAATTTATGCCTAACGCCTAACAAAATAAACTATAATCTACTCGCATTGCAATTTAAAGTACTCGTAAAATATTTTAAACACTCAAACGTGACCGAAATTTATTTTTAATTGACAACAAAAATCCAAATTTTTTTTGACTGACCAATTTAAGCAACAAATGCCAATTGGCAAGTGTGTGAAGTGTGTCTGGCATAATAATTGCGGAGAGGGCTAAATTAGTATTTCATGATCAAGTAAATCACAAAATGAGAGGAATTTCCGGATGAAAAAGACGGATAAACTTACGTTTATCGATTTTTTCTCTTTTATTAGAGTATTGCTAACTCTGAAGCTTTACAATTATGATGATTTTTTCAATGGTTTATATCTACTTTATTTTTTATGTCTCATGAAAATGAGATGTCCATATGAAAATTTGTAGTTTAATTTGCAGGAAAATGCGTTTTGGAGTTAGCAAGCCTTTTTTCAAAAATAGAGTGTGGAATGCTTAAAATGAGCCGTTAATAAAATACACTTTCTGTTTCTGTCTTTCGTTGTCTATTTTACTAAAAATTATGATTGTTGTATGAAAAAAGATATTTCAAATAAATTATTATTAACATTATATTAAAATTTCCACTTTCTATATTAATGATTACTAGAAGTTTACTAAACATTATGATTCGTTTTGATGTGTATTCTGTTGTAATAAATAAATTAATGTTAATTATTAGATTATTATAAGCTAGAAATTACAATAAGTTTCACTATCTTACTATTTTATTATCTCATAATAATAATAATTTATTCATATTTATTTATTTATTACAACCAAGTACAGATAGACTAGTCTCAACTATTCACAACTCATTTTCTGCTACAGTTCTGCTACAGTTTTTAGAAGTAAAATCAAAAATGAAGAGTTTTGTAAGTGTGGTTTATGGATATATATGGAAATATCTCATTCTGTTTTTGTTAATATTAATTCTTGAGCTCTAACGTTATTACGTTTATTAAGATTTTTGGGTTTTATATATTTCCTGCTCAATTAACTCAAATCATAGCGATATTCTAAGAAACACCATTCGCAGCAGAGGCACAACTGTTGTGTGTGTGCCTGTGTGTGTGTATGTGTGTGTGCTGGCAAGTGCAACACCTACTTGCACTCACGTCTGAATTTAAATTGCTCACTAATATGCCACACGAGACCAAACAAATCGTCAACCCAACACCCACCTCCCCCAGCACACACTTCTAAGCACCTCTCACCTCTCACTCAGTCGCTTAGTGTCTCCACAATGGTTTAGGATAGTCTGGGCCTGAGACAGAGTCCGATTAGGGCATGATGACTCGAGCAGAAAGCAATTAGGCAGCTTGTTTAGCTGCAGGAACAACCCCAACACACACACAACAGCAAAACAGCAAACAGAGAAGCTCAACCGGTTTGCCAGCAATTAGCAGGCAGCCAATCACAGACGCCCAACGCGCTAGCATAGCGCGCCATATTGGCCATTAGCAAGGCGGAGCTACCTCGCTCTCTCTCTCTCTCTCTCTCTCTCTCTCTCTCTCTCTCCTTCTATCGCTCTCTCTCGCTTTCCCTCTCGGTCTTTCGCTGCGTCAGCGGTGGTTGCTTTTGTTTGACAGCAGTTGGGCGCAAGGCGTCGTCGCGTGTGTGTTGTGTATGTGTGTGTGTGTGTGTATGTGTGTGTGTGTGTGTGTGTGTGCTGTGTGTGTTGCTTTGGCTGCTTTGACTGCTTTGGCTGCTTTGGCTTTCATTTGCGCGCAGTTCTTTGAACGGTTCACTGCGTCAAGCGTTGCGCGCGTCACAGGTCCGAAGCGAATTAGGTTGTTGATGATGCAAAACGAGCATGCGGCGCTGCTGGTGCCGCCGGTGGAGAGCAGCACGAAATTGGTCAGCAAACCGTTTCCGAAACCCTTCTCCATCGAGAGTCTGATTGCCAATCAAACACCTGCCGTTTTACCATCGGCAGGCAATGTCGAACGCAAGCAGGAACAGGAGCTAGAACCGGAACAGGATCGGGATCGGGAACGTGATCGTAATCGTGATCGGGATAGTAATCGGCAGATAAATGCACGCGCTATTGTGGCCAGTTCAGCGCTGGGCCTCACCCAGTTTCCGCTTTACAATCCCTGGCTGCACGGCTACTTTGCCCAGAATCATGAGCGGCTCAGCCATCTAATTGCCGGCGGTTGTTATTTGGGTTCGCCGTTTGCCGGCAAGGAGCCGCAGCCACAGTTGGCACCACCACTGCCGCCCCAGCCGACGCATGCCTTGGACAATCTCAGCCTTAATTCGACCAAACCAAACCAAAGCAACGATGTCGATTTGGGTCGTCTACCGATGCCGCATCCGTTGGACAATCGATTCCTGCCCTTCAATGCTGCTGTCACAGCGCCCACGGATCTGAGCTATCGACGTTTGGCGGAGCTCATGAATCAGGATTATGTACACAATCTGAGCGTGCATGCGCGGCTCCAGCATATGGCCGCTGCCCGGGCACAGGACGAGAGTCAACATTCACATCCGCATCAGGCACTGGCTGCCACTGGCTGCCAAGAGCCATCGCCACATCCCGCCTACTCGCCCTCAAAGTCACACAGCAGCCCCAGCACGGAGCCAGCCGTTGATGTGGGCATGGATGAGGATTACGAGTGCAGCGGGGATTCATGCAGCGACATTAGCCTCACCATGTCGCCTCAGAACTACAACGCCGATCTGGATAAAAGTCGCAATGGAGGTAATCATCGCCAAAAAAAAAAAAGCTTTTCATTCTTAGCTCAAGCAAGATTCGCAAAAATTAAGTTTCTCGAGACGAACTCTCATTTCCAATCCCAATCCCCCGACGTGTCCTGGTTGTTTGTGGTCTACGGACTGAAATGGTTTTTGTCATGGTAATTAAAATGACGCAGTCAAATCATAGGCAACATTAGCATAAAACGCATTAAGACCCAATGTTTGATGTCAATCAAAGCAGCAAAGTTTTCAACTCTTGCTTAGCAGCGAAACAGGCAGAGACCGCGACAGCGACAGAGAAAGATATAGAGAGAGAGAGAGAGAGAGAGAGACAGAGCTGGAGAAAGAGATGGAGTAACAATAATAGCATCAAGAGTGAAACTGACATTTTGACAAACGTAGCGATTTAGTCATTGAAATGGAAGGAAAAACCTAACGAAAAGTGGAAAACTTTTAGCCAACCGCATTTTAATGAGTTCTCGTCATCTCCAAATGACATCCATGACTTGTGCTCTGGGTCTCCATTGTCCGAAGCATTTTAAATCAATTTGGCAAAACGAATTTAACGTATTCATAACTGCACATCGAGTTATGTTTGGGGGTGTAAATACATATATACATAAATATGTACAACACTCAGAGCGATCTACCCCCGCAAATAAATCAGTGACAGAGCAGGCAATGGGCATATCTGATGCGTGTAAGTGTTAAAAAAGCGCTTAAGCGTTACACAAAATAATCAGGCAGCCGGAGGGGGATGAATGTGCCAACCAAGTTGCTCATCGTTACCCTCAGCCACAGCCTCAGCCTCAGCCACAGCCTCACCCTCATCCTCACCCTCATCCACATGACCACAAAATACGCATATTATGTTTCAAGTGTTGTCTTGGGCTCCTTGTTGTTGTTGCTGTTGCTGTTGTTGGATTGGGATTGGGATTGGGAATGGGGCGTTTGTCGGCCAAGTCAAGTGTGGCCGTCATTTGGACACACATGTCTCCAGTTATAAATAAATATGTTTGCCACAAGTTATGACACACACCATTTACGCCAGAAAACCCAAGCTGAGCTCAGATTCAGCTGTTATTCAGTTGTTAAGTGCTGTTAATGGGCTTCTAAATACTTCGACAGGATGTTGAGTCTCTTAATTATGGTTAATTTAATCAGCGTTCAATCTGAGCTGTATTTTTGCTTGATATCAACATAATGAGATCAATTTCAACTCAGTTTCTTACCCATTTCTGTCTGTTAGTTTGTCCATCTCAGATGATAAGAAAGCTACACTTATTAAATTGCTGTATTACAGACGAAGTTTCTTTAATTTTATTGTTTCTTTCTCCTGTGGCTCTTCAGAAGAATTTACTGATAGATTGCGAATTGTTTTCTTTTGGAAACCTTTTCTCCATGTCCTCAAAATCTTTCAATTTCGTATGTTATTTCTTTGGCATATTCTTTTATGTTCATAATTATGCTCTACAAAGCTATTGACGATCGGACAATAAATGTTAAACAAAGTTTGGAGGATAAAGTGCGATAATTGATTGATGTGATAGTATTGCTACAAGCATTCAAAGTGCGGAAAACAAATTTTTCTGGTCATCTCACACACTTATAGAGCTACCATTAACAATATTTGAAGAATACTAGATCCTCCCTCCCAAAAATTAACCAGTGACGCCCATCTACGATTAGAAATATATTTTAAAACTTCGCCAACTTTTTATAACCTTATAGAGAGTATTAAAATTTTGTTATGCAGTTTGTAAAGCATTGATGAAGACGTTTCCGCCCCATAAAGCACATTTATTCTTGATTAGAATCAGTAGCCGTGTCCTTCTTCCTGTCTATCCCTATGCACATTACTTGGGAGCTATAATGATGTATCTCTGATTATATTCGGCTTCTTATTGCAGGCAGTACATATGCCAGATCGAATCACTGTCTTATATAGCAACGATCGGTCGAAGTTTGACTTCTTGTACGAACAACTTTTTTGTTCAGCAAACTTAGCAGTTATTTTCTTATACTCTAGCATTTGGACATAAAACGATCGAGATCAGACTGATATTTAATTTATAGATTAGAGATTAGATGTCTGCAGCTTTTTACTTTTTATCTGACTCTGCAAAAAAAGGCACAAGCAAATGTTGAATGAAAAAGTAACATAAAAATGTAAGAGGATTCATCTTTAGTTTCAGGATCATCAAATAAAAAGAAAAGAAATCCTGTCTTTTAGTTTTGTGACCTCTCAATTTAGGGACTTCATTTTTCAGATCTGTAAAGCACGTATTAAAAAATTTGTTCATTTATTTGTAGACAAAAAAGAAATTGTGGATTTCGTGAAAAAGTGAAACACATTTCCAAAAAAATGTATTTAAAGCAGGAGAAAGAAAAGAAAAAATAATAATTGCATGGAACCGTTTTACTCATTGTGCCTGCAATTTGGGATCGCAAAACTTACTAAGGAGTTTCTGCTGAAATTTAGGCTTAGTGGAACTTACTTTCCACCTAATTCTCTATTTCAAACCGTTGCCAGTTGGTCGTTTATGAGAAATGCTACATTATAAATAATATATTTATGATTTGATTTGATTTGCTCGCTCTCTTATAGCCTATACAAACTCGGATAGTGAGGATTGCAGTGATGACGATGGCGGCCACTCGCGTCACGAAGCCGGCGGCAAGGAGTCCCAAGGCGGTGGCAGCAGCAGCAGCTCGAAATCGCGACGGCGTCGCACAGCTTTCACATCGGAGCAGCTGCTGGAGCTGGAGCGCGAGTTCCATGCCAAAAAGTATCTCAGCCTCACGGAGCGCAGTCAAATAGCCACAAGTCTGAAATTGAGTGAAGTGCAGGTGAGAGTCCAGAGTCCAGAGTCCACAGTCCCAGGAGTCACCCCCGAAAGCAGACGAGCAACTAATTTCATACTCGATTTGCTTTAGGTGAAAATCTGGTTTCAAAATCGTCGCGCCAAATGGAAACGCGTCAAGGCCGGACTCACGTCGCACGGTCTGGGCCGGAATGGCAGTGCCAATGGCACAAAAATTGTGGTGCCGATACCCGTGCATGTGAATCGGTTTGCTGTGCGCTCCCAGCACCAGCAGCTGGAGAAAATGTGCCTCAGCGGACCCAAGCCGGATTTGCGCAAGAAGCTGCCAACGGAAGCGATTAGCGGTTTTGAGAAGTTCAATGCAGGTGCTGCTGCTGCCTCATCAGTGGCTGGTGTTGGTGTTGATGTGGGCATGAGCATGGGCGTGGGCGTGGGCGTGGGAGTGGGCATGCCACCGATGGGCGCACTGGCACCCAGTCCTGCCGCCTCATTGGCCCTGGCGCGCAGTATTTATTGAGGCAGAAGATGAAACAACAAAAACAAAAAACAAAAACAAAAACAAAAAAGAAACATTTATGTTAACATTATTTTTGCTGAGTTATTTTTGTACATAAGAATGTCCCCCTCCCCAGTAAAATTGGCCCGAGTGTATAGACAAGGCTTCGTATTGTAAATAATAAATAAAAACAATTGAATTAATGTGATTCAGAGATATTTGTCTAATGCTGCTTAAGGACCGCTTAGCTGCTTAACTGTTAGCCTAACTGCTGGCCATCATTTACAGCCAACCACCACAATAAATTCCTGGCTAACTGTGCACGCCTCCAAAGCTGACAAAATCAGCTAGCATTGCCCATTTATTTGGGCAACACTCGAGGGTCCGAAACAAGATTTGGTGTCAATTGGAACAATTAAACTGCCAATTTGGGCGATTCGATACAGAGACTCAAACTGAAACTGAAACTGAAACTGGAACTCGTCGAGCCCATTCTCGGTTCGGTTCGGCTCAGTACGGTGTGTCTAATGATTTGTAATTTAACGCACCAAATTGTCGCAAAATACTCGACTGCCTGAGACAGAGAGAGAGAGAGAGAGAGAGAGCTGACAGCGACTCCTCCTGGCCACACATCAAACAATCACTCCAGGTGTCTCACGAGTCACGCCTACCCGCCAGGACGAGGCACAGGCACAGGCACAGGCACTGGGACGTGAGCAGGGCGCACACACATGCTAAGTTATTAGTAATGTAATGAATCGAAAGGGGCCTCAGCACTCTCAGTCCTCATATCCTGACTGTGTGACTGTGTGTGTGAGTTGTTAATTGCATTAGCGACTTATTGGCTACGACAATTGACTTTTGTTTGCCGAGTTAAAAAAGAATCTCTAATTGTGTGTTGGGTGAGCAGGCAGAAAACGCAACCACCCCTTGCGCAAAGTTGCCTGCCACAAGGCAAAAAGGGGCAGCTCGGTTACCCTTGCACCCTTGTTTGTATCCTCTCTGGCTCGTTTCGTTAGCAGTTTTATGTTGGGACACGCCTCCAAGCATGAGTTTTTATTATTGTAACACTTTGCAGGCAATTTGCTGCCGGCTGTGAATATACTGCTGCCGCTGCTCTTTTCCTGAGTTTTGCGGCAAGCGTACACAAAGTGCCACGGGATGTCGCCGTTGATGCTTGATGCTGAGAGCAGTGGCTTATTGGGCTGCGACGACTGCCGAGTGAGCTACAAACCAAATATACAAAAGGACATACAAAGAATTAAATGTAAGCGAAAAGGATTCTATATCGATCATTAAGTAGCACAGCAAGTTGCAACAATCGAATTTGATCTTGCCTCACAGTTGCAAACAAATTGCAGCTCGTCTGCAGTTCGATGCAGCCGAATCCATGGAGAGAATAGCCTGGCAGCAGTCTGGCATACTAGTTGTGGTGGCCCAGTGGCATTTCTCGGCAGGATCAACTGCAAATCTTTTGTTGTAAATTATATTGCCATTAATTACGCTCGGATTTAAATATGTCGCGTTGAGCGGTTAAACAACCATAATGCAGCACGTTAAAAATCACTTAAAAATCACTCAAAATTAACAAAACAAAAAAGCCTGCTTAAATGCCCGAGTCAAGGGAGCTCGACGGGAAGATACCCTCAACGCAAGACTTCAACGATAACCCAGACACGTCTTAGATACTTAGATATTTGTATAAATTGGTAATTAATCCTAACTCACAACAAAACATAACAAAACACTTGCCAATAAAAAATATGTCTCAATTGATTTTTTTTTAACTAAATAGTGAATTAATTTATAAGCATAATATAGGATAAGATACACAAACTAACTTCTATTTACTTGTTATCTAACTCGCCTATCCACTGGGACCTTGGAGTGACCTTCATCAGCCAATAAATATACCGGTTCAGCTATTAACTGGACAACAAGGACAGGCAGGTGAGAGTTGTCTAAATGAAGACTGGCAATCAACTAGCTCCACAAAACAATTGAAAAATTCTTTTCACTTATAGATCTATTGTCTATCTTATAATATTGATATTTTATATTTGATAAAGTATTCTACATAATAAAGAAAAATATTATATAATTCCAAGTTGTAAAATACCGAAATAATTGTATATTATAAGTCAAGGAATAGTTTTGTGAGTTATTCGAGTATTTGTTTATTCAAAATGAGCAAGATATCTTATTAGTCGACTCTGGCAATCTATGTGAGTAGTAAAAAATGTAAATTTGATTGTGCATTTTGCAAAACTCGACAACAGGAAATCTGTTAGCATGGTCCACCCAACTTGGAAGGAAAGGGGGTCATAGTTGAATGCAGCGGGTCATAAATCAAATGCGAAATGCTCGCTGTCATAATTTGTCATGAGGCGTTGCCACGCCCTCCATTTGCCAGTGGTCCTTTTAGTTATTTACTTTATGCACAACAGACATATAGACACACATAGATAGGTATATATATATATATATATATATATATACATATATGTATACATATATACATGATCAGCCCCGTCTTGTCCACGACACATGTTATTTGCAAGATTGTTGCTGCTTAGTAGCCGATGACATATCAAAGAGTTGGAGACCGACTCATTACCCGCTGCACTTGTCACTGAAATCACAGTGCCGTGGCATGCAAAGTGAGGCAGGAATAGGTGGGGGGGCGGATGGAGGCAGATTGACCAGTGGGCAGTGGGCAGAGACCGCAGTCAAACGACGACGACTGCCCAGTGTAAAATGGCTTGCAAATGAGGGGGCCGCCCTGACAATCGCATTGCATTGCATTGCTGCCCCAATCGTCGTCCCCCTCTGTGCACACCCCACCCCACCCCACCCACCACTTAGGCTTGCTATTGTATTGTGGCATGCGATCTGTCAAACGACAGTTGTCCCCCAAGCGATCGGAGCACCCAAGGCTCGTTGGCTGTTGTCTGTCACGGTCCCCGTTGAAATTCTGTTGAAAACCGAAAAATGCACTCACGCACCTGAATCCCTAATCAGATGACAATCCAAGTCCAGACGCAACCGGCAACGGAGCGGCAGACAGGAGACAGACCAGCAGAGCCGCAGAGCCACAGTCTGGCGGCTACCGGCGGTAATACATTTGTTTCTTTATTCTTTTTGTCACTGCTGTCTTGTGCATTAATTAATTACATTTTTATGATTTTATTAATTTCCCAACAAATATGAGATTGGGAATGCCGTTGTCTCTTGTCCCTTGTCTCCGGCGACGTCCTCGTCTCCGTCTCCGATCTCTCTTCAGGCATGTGTGTATATTCCAATTCCCAGGGCTTATGGGCACGTACGGTGAGCCCGTAATAATAATGAATGTAAATTGCCTCAATGAACGATTTAATGTCTTAATACATTATTTACAATGCATGTTCGTTATTGTTTGCCTGCCGCCGTTGCAAGCCCCCGCCCATGTCCACGCCCCCACTCACACTGCATGCCCCTTGGACTGACCAACGGTTGACAGTTGCACACCACAACAAAAATTTGAATATAATTATTGCTATGTGCAAACATTTTCTATTGTTGTTGTAATAGTTAAAAACAAACAAAGTGCCGACTGCATGTGCCCAGTATATATAATTCAATTATGTTCATACGATGCACATAGAGAAAAACTGGCACTGAAACTTACAAAATTGCCTGAGGCTTATAACTCATTATTCAGCACTTATATTTCTATAACCAAAGATTTTATCTTTTTAAACACAAGAATATTTTCTTAAGTCTTATGTGCATCTTTTTTTTTAATTTATAAAACCATAATTTTTATATTTTTTTATTTTAGAAAATTTGAAATTTTAATAAATTTGCTCATTTCTCAATCATCGAAAATATTGCTTAAGCATTTCAAGTAATAACAAATTTCATGTGGAATATTTAGAAACTATTTCTACAAGCCAGAAAAAATTTTCTAGTATTCAGGGCATGTTTCATATTAGTTCGATTTTTTCCTGAGTGTAGCACAGAGTTATTAAAATTTGATAACGTTGAAAACACTTCACATCTGGCGGCTGTACTTTTTGTGCATTTCGTTTGTCGGTCAGTAAGGGAAGCCATTTGTCAACATTTGTCACATATATATTTCGTGCAAGCTAATTAAATATAAATATTTTATAAATTCTGAATTATTCAAATATTAAGCAGCTTCAAGCTGAATAATAATAATCCATAATTGGAGAGCCTAGAATAGTGTGCCCTATTTATGTGATCAGCTACCTCAAAGACTGATCCACTCAGCCAACCACATTTGCGGTTCTGTTTCCTGATTTGATTAATTCGCATAGCGACATTTGTCACCCGGCTGTAATCCGAAATCACTTCCGTTGCAGACCGGCCAACCACAGCAGCTTGGGTCACATGATCATGGCCGGATAATAAGGCAAATTTGGACGTGTGCACGTATTCCAAAAGCAAATCCAAATCTATGAGCACTGTGTGTGGTCCCTGCGAGAGATCATTTAGGATGAGTTACGAGGCCAGCCAGCGAGTCTACGTGCCCCGAGAAACCTGCAAAGATTGTGGTACACTGCCAGCAAGCAGCAAGGACACGTGCAGATGTCAGATAATTGATAAAACTGCTCAGATAAGATGATGAGTGTTTGCTGTTAAGTAATTGATATTCCGGCCGACATTCGGCTACCCGCTGAGCACTGCCTGCAAAAGCAATCAGCATGTGAATGAATGTGGCGGCCAAAAAACCACCGGACAAATTACGCCGCACAGCATACGGAACTGGCAACATCCCCCCCCCCCCCCCCCACGAGGCAAGGGAGCCTGGGAGCAGTTAGAAGGCACTCACATACATACTCACTTTATTTGGTGAGTTGGCGAAAAAATAAATAAAAATAAATGCATAAGAAAAAAATGTGGAAATAATAAAAAAAAAGAAGATGCTTGCAACACAAAAAGCACATCATTGTCATCTCCTGGCTAGCAATTTGGAAACCGTCTTCTTAGCAACGCCCACCGACCCACACACAGTTGGCCCTCTGCCTGTGTCTGTCTGGACGCGCTCTAGTTCCGCCCACCGGCTTCCGGCCACTCACACACACATACACACACACACACACACACACACACACACACATACTTACTAGCATAAGTGCCAACAGCTCTCGCTCAGTTTTTTGTTATTGTTGCTGCTATAACAAGTTGAACGCTTTGCTTTCAGCGCTGCTTGCCAAGCGCTTAATGTACTGAAATGTGACGGAATGGGTGGCGCATGTCCATAATTACAAACCACCCACCGAGCACAACCACTGCTCGCCCAACCCCCCCCCCCCCCATCCTACATCCAACATTCCCCTCTGTCATCATGAAATGTGCCAGTAAAAAAGTGATGACGTAGTTTGTGCCACAACTCAATTGTTTGGCAACGCCCACCGCTCAGCAGGCGGTCAAATTTTGCGGTCATTGTCGCGCAACGTTGTTAAATGCTGCCGGTGGCTTTATGCTGGTCAGCAACAAGACAACAAAAAAAAACGTTCTTTTTTGCAGATAAAAAAAGTCGATTCCAATAAATGTTTTTCAAATTGAGACCCTGTAGCAGCCAGCTTGTGTGCGTGAGCGTTATTCTATCGATTGTTATAGTATCGTTTTATGGTAAGCACCTTGACAATAGATGGCGCTTGTCTTTGTTTTTATTTAACTTAATGTTGACTTTGAAAGGACTACCAGAAAATATTTAACAAAAAAAAACTCATTTTTAAAGGTCGGAAAGTTGTCATAAAAGTTTTGCAACATTTGTTGTTTATTTATTCGAACTGATTCAAAGTCAATTTGAAAGAACTATGTTTTAAGAACTGACGCAAGTTTATTTTTGTACGATTCTTTTCAGTATATGGTATATGGTATATGTATAAAAAATCATTTATATATATTTTTAAAAAAATCATTTTTACAGATCACAGCGAAGGCTACAGCATTAATGAACATTTTAAGATTAGGTTGGGTTTATTTGTTTTTACGCAAGTGCGCATCTGCGGCAATTTTCTTGAGATGTTTTATGGTAACCAAGTCATTCTGGTTAACCAGCTTGAGCAGGGCACCATCTTTGAGCTGGAGCAGCTCGTGCGGCGGTCCAAATTCGATTATTTTGCCAGCATCAATAACTAGAACGCTATCGTTGTCCATCACTGTGTGCAGGCGATGTGCAATTGTTAGTACCGTGCACTGGGCGAACTTGGTCTGGATTGTCTCCTGAATCAGTTTGTCGGTGCTGTAATCAAATGGAAATTGGAGATTAGATTGCTTAGGCTGCTTGGGCAGTTGTTCCACTTACTCGGCATCCACGTTGGCCGTTGCCTCGTCCAAGATGAGTATTCGATTGCTGCGCAGGATGGCACGTGCCAGGCAAACCAATTGCCGTTGGCCCATGCTGAAATTGGAGCCGCCCTCCTGCATGTGGCAGTAGAGGCCACCCTCCAGACTATGAACATATGCCTTCAACTTGACATCGTGCAGCACGTCCCACAGAGCCTCGTCGCTTTTCTCGTCAAACGGATCGAGATTGAAACGCAAAGTGCCAGCAAAGAGCACCGATTCCTGTGGTATGATTGAGATGCGACTGCGTAAATCATGCAGACCCAACTGGGCTATATTTTGGCCATCGATCTCGATGAGGCCCTCGTTGACTGCCAGCCTAAACAGTGCCTGAATAATTGAGGATTTGCCGGCGCCTGTGCGTCCCACAATTCCAATCTTCTCCATGGATCGTGTCTCAAAGTTAAGGCCCTTCAAAATGTCATTATCCTCAGGTGTGTAACGCATGCGCAGATCGCAGAAACGCAGATGACCCGCCTGTGGCCATTCGGCGGGCAGATTCACATTTTTCGCCGTCTCCAGCGGTGGCTCCGATGGCGTCTTTGCGTACTCCAAAATGCGCTCAACACTGGTCATCTTGTTCTCGAGCTCAGCAGTTTGCCGCATGCCCCACTGACACATGATGACCAAGGTCATCGATTGAGTGATGGCCAGACCCACATCCCCGCTGTAAAAGCTTTGGTTGATCACCAGAAAACTGAATGTTACGGCCAGTATGTAAACCACACAGATCAGATCCGTCCAAAAGGCGAATGCACGATTCGCACTCGTATAGAGGAACAGAGCAGAGGAGTTGGTATTCTGGTGTCCATGGAAAGTCTGCTCCAGCTGCGGCATCGCATCCAGCGCCCGAATTGTGGTCAATCCTTCGAAAGTTTGATTGGCATGCGAGTAAACTGGACTGCGAGCTGTTAATAATATAAGTGAAATATGTTGAATCCTGTTAGTCTTCTTGGTTTAGTTGCTGCTGCTGACTTACTCAGACTTTCAATGCGCTTCAGGCTGCGACTAGCTGCGATGTAGAAAGCACGGCACAGATACATGAGAACCACCATAATCGCAGCGGGAATGAGCAGCCAATAGTTGGCTATGGCAACTATAACCAACACGGCCACCACATTCACAAAAAACTGTAACAAAGAAGAGCTATATGAGAATAGTTTACCTTTCGAATTGATATAGATAACTAAATGAAAGGATGCAATTCCATTAATGAATTGATATGCTTAAACAGATCTTTCTATCCACCTGTTTAGCTGTTTGTATGCGTCCTAGTTCCTCAGTTATATATATATATATATATAAAGGGATTACAAACGATCGAAAGATGAGTTCCTCTCAACTATCCCATTTACCAAGTCATCCAAACTAACTACAACAATTAAGATATTTGCAAAAGATTATCAAGATTCGACTAGTACATATTTCATATAGTTCCCATAATGTTAGATATATGGAAGACTAGAAGATACCTGAAGGGAGTCCATCATGGCCTGCGGCAGGGCCACATCCACATTCTCAATGTCGGTGGAGAATCGATTGAGGACACGACCCGAGGGATTCGCATTGAAGAAGTGCATGCGGGCACGTATGATCCCATGGAAGAGCAGGTTGTGCAGTCGCAGTGAGATGCGCAGGCACAGCAGAAAGAAGCCAAAGGTGCGCAGCAAGTACAATGCCAGGGTGCACAGCAGCAGCACCGAATACCAGATGACCATGCGGGTGCGCGTCTCCTCGAATTGCTCAGCACTGGCATAATCGCGATTCTCCTCCCAGGTGGCCCAGCGCGAAATGAAGATGTCCATGAGGGCTTGGCAAACGCGAGCCAGCACAAAGAGAGCGAGCACTATGCACACCAAGATGGGTGCACCCAGTGCCTGGAAGTAATCCCGGTAGATATCATAGCCAACGGCGCCTTGTTGCTGCAATTCCGCATTGGCATTTTGCTGCTGTTGCTGCTCATCCGCAACATCAGACATGTCCTGGGACAGCTTGGAGTTTCTGTCCACCTGACTGAGGACACGCTTCACCTGTTGCTTATCCGCCTCAATGGCATCTAAGTCAGGCGCTGCATGCTTCTCGATGACATCCCGCAGCTCAGCATAGCTGCCCTGGTGGGTTAAGCGACCTGAGTCGAGCACTAGCAAGTGGTCCACCTGTTGCAGCAGCTGCACGTGATGCGTCACCAATATCCGCAGTTTGTCAGCCAAAAACCGATGAAAGCACTTGTCCATCAGCAGTTTACCCACACGGGAATCCACTGCTGCCAGCGGGTCATCAAATAGATAGATATCCGCCTGACGGTAGACGGCACGAGCCAGACTAATCCTTGCCTTCTGGCCACCGCTCAAGCTGATGCCACGCTCACCCACCACAGTTGCGTCGCCGTGTGGCAACAGCGCCAGATCACAGTCCAGCTGGCAGGCATGGACCACAGCACGATAGCGCTGCTCATCGTAGGGCTCCACGAACAGTATGTTGTCCCGTATGGTGCCCTGAAAGATCCAGGGCTCTTGCGGAGCATAGCTCAGCTTGCCATGCAGTTCAACACGACCCTGCATCAGCTCCACTTCGCCCAAGATGACGTTGAGGAGGGTACTCTTTCCGGAGCCGACGTTGCCCACAATGCCCACGATTTGTGCCTGTTGCAGATCAAAACTGATGCCTTCAATATGCGCTCGTCGCTGCTGCAGAATGCTTGGCTTGTTCCAGCTGGCGCTGACATTCTGAAAGCGCAGTGATTTCAAAGAACTCTCCGTGCAATGCAGCCGGCCAGAAAAAATGGGCTTGGCCGGCTTCCCCAAGTCCAGTTGCAGAGCGGGATTGTCGCCACAGCTTGAGCATCCTTTGACCGTGGGTGACTCAGTCAGTTGGAGAAAATCGGTCACACGCCTGGCGCTGACCACAGTCTGGGCCCAGGTTGTCACAGCCAGTGGCCAAAAGTGAAGCAATGAATCGTTGAGCAGGCTGTAGTAGGACGAGAGTATGAACACCTTCTCGGCGGTGACCACATCTCCCGTGTACACGTAAGCGATGAGGCTGAGAAAGAGGGACACCTTCGATATCATGTCGGTGCACTGCAGCGCCGCATAGATGCACATGGAGCCGCGTATCGACTTCACCTCCAGTCCGCGTACATGGGCAATTAGCTTGGCAAAGGACTGCTCCCACGCATACATTTTGATCACCTGAATGGCGCCAATAATCTCGTTCATCAGCTTGACTCGGCGATCTCGCTGTTCCCCGGACCTCGTGCGATAGTGAGCCGCCGCCTTGGCAGCCCAGGCCTGCAGCGGAATCAGCAGGATTATGAACGCAATTCCAATGAGGGCTGTCCAACCAATGCGCATGTACATAATGTAACCAAAGATGATCGCCTCCACGGGACCCTTCCACAGATCGTGAAAGAAATAGAACGTCAAATCGAACTGTGGCAAATCGATGGACATCACTGATATGGCCAAAGCACCGAGACCTTCTCTGCCATTGATCGCCGCACGCAGACACTTTCGGTATATGAGTCCAGCGCAGGCCAGTCGTATGCGGGTGCCCACGGCAAACACATAAAACATAAATGGATGGAACACCAGCGAGGTGACCAGCGAGCACAGCACAATGCCCATCGCATACAGATAAGCGGACTCCTTGGTGATGCTGGTCTGTCCCTCGGCAAAGTACGAGATCAGTCCGCCCAGGAACAGTGGCTGAAAGGCGCTGCATAGCAAAAATAATAGAAATGAATCAAACATATTCAGCGGGGAAATTAGATTGTCTTCAAGGAGTCAATGTCAATTTTACTCACTGTATCGCAATTTCTAGGATTGAGTAGGTCAGGCAAACGGGCACAAATTGCCAGCCATAGAATGTGAAGATCAGATGCAGCAAACTTGGCCGCTGCCGTTGGGATTCACGTATCCAAGGCCGCTGCAAGTTATCCGTCAGTTTTTCACTATCGAAGCAGGACAGATTTGCGTATAGCTCATCGTCACTGAGTTCTTCACGGCGTCCTTTGCGAAATACATGTCGCATCCACCTAAATTGAGATAGATCAAAATCAATAATATCGACAGAGCTCTAGATTAACACATCATGATAGGGAGCAACGTGACGATGCACAGTTAAATTATTATTCAATCATTATGCCAACGCTTGGCAATAACTGATTAGGAACAAGCCAATAAATAGTGGCAGTATCTCGTTGACCGTGTGGTCGAGGCAGACAGAAGATACAGGGCTCAAAAGGGCTTAGTTTATCAATCAAAGTGGACTCGAATATGAGCAAAAATTTCGTCTTTTATTTAATTTCGCACACAACTTATATTTTATTAATATATAAATCACAGGATCTGCTGCTGTTATTGTTAAACTCACACAAAAAACCACTTTGAAATCAAATTTGCCTTCAGAAACGGATTCGTTTCACGTTTAATATTCGACTGTGTATTCATAGCGCCATTCACGGAATCTCTTTTACGGCGTAAACGGCTCGACTGACTATTTCCAAATGAGTCGCAGATAGCCAAGTTTACCCCTTTTAAGTTATTTTGATTTGAGTGTTGCTTACATTCCCATTTTGCACTTGGCACAACACAAATTGACTGATTTAAGTGCCGGTAATTTGGCCAATGAAACCGTTTTGAATTTGTTAACTGATAGGGGATAGACGTAACCAATAGCGTAACAAAGCCGGAAGTTGTCGACCATTAAGTTGCGGCCATTGGTGCTTAAGAGTGACGCATAAATACTCTGGGTTTTGGCCTATTGCGGTTTTTAGTCTCCAAAATAAAAGCCTGATAGCAATGTTTGGATTCGGTGCAATGCACTCAAGACAGCTGTTCGGGGCTGTCCAATCTAATCAGAGCGATTTAGATTGTAATTGGCTTTTATCACAGTAAACGACGGATATGGAGTGAAATATATATTTGAGAAACATAATTCTTCAGTCATTGCTAAGCTTTAATGAGACAAACATGTGCACAGCCACTGCAAACAAAAATTGGAATGCAGACATCGAATAAATAGTTGAAAAACATCCACAAGGCGACGACACAAGCGTAATTCATACTGAATCCTAAAGGAATCTAAGGCAAATTGTGCAGCTCTTCTTGTGCATAAAGCTGTTCCGTTCGATCATAGACAATGCGCATGTGCTGCAACATCTCCGGCAGCTTCGCAACGGCCCTGGACACATCAACGTTCCGACAGACCCGCTTGAGGAGATCGCCACGTGTAGGCATCGCATACATGGCCATTTGAGCACCTTTGCGTATGAGGAATGAGTGATACTTGGCCAGTGTGTCGTTGTACGCTGACTTGCACACATGGTGCGACTTTTCATCATCGGCGATTTCTTGAAGACGATTCAGAAACTCGTACACGAACTCTGTGAAGTGGGATGTTAAAAGATAACAATTCTTATCATTGAAACAAGATAAGTACCCAGACCACGATGCAGTCGCAACAATGTGCGACTGCCAGACACGTAGCCCTTCTGATGCAGCAGGCTGGCTTCCTTCTCATACAGCAGCATTGTCTTGATGCTGTCAAAGTGTTTAGCCTCATCCGTGTCTTGTTTTCGCAGTTCGTAGAGAATGTCCAATTTGCTGCGCACATCGCTGCTGACGAAGGTGAACACGCTTCCCATCAGCATGAAGAATCTAAGCAGAAAATTCTTATTACTATTGTGTAGGGGTATTTAACTCATCTCAGCTAACTCACTTCATGATTTCCTCATATGCTTCCAGATAGTCTTCCATGCGTACATCGTCGTCCTCTTGGAGGCTCCTTTCAAAAAGTGCTGCTACTTTTTCTATATCAAAACAGTCCACAGCAACTGCAGCTTCGCTTTCAGTTGCCATTTTTAAAATATTTTTTGTAATACTTTTCTCTTGGGGAGATACTAATTTGGTTTATAATACTAAATCTTAAAGAGTATAGCTGCTATTGTTTTCAGATAATATATATATTTGGTTAACGAATACAAGCAGTTATCGGCTAACAAGCACACTTATCGACCTATCGATATATTGGCACGTAAATGACAGAAGGTAGATTATCATAAATATACATTTTTTAATGATATTAATGCTTAATTAATTATATTAATGCTTTAAAATACCCTCCACCTTCCCTTCCTTCATAATTTATTAGATTTTAATATTCCTAGAATTGTATCGGCCATTGTGAAAATCGACAGAAAATATCAGCTGTTTTAAAAGCTAGTGCAAAATGAATATGGAAACGTTTCCCGGCTTGCCGCTCACAAAAGAGCAATTAAATAGCATTTTAGCCGGGATGAGCGTTGGTTATATTAAACCCACAGATCTGCGTACAACTTCGCCAATACTGCCGCCATTTAAGAAACTTGGTGTGCTCGTCGACTATGACGATATAGTGGAAGCTACTACAGACTCAAAAAGTTCCACTTCCAAAAAGAATAAAGTGAACATCAAGTCGACACAGGCGCAGGATTACAGCTGCATCCAATGTCGTCGCCATTTGCCGACTGCACATCTGCTGGATCTGCACATCACCGAACAGCATGATTTGTATTTTGCGGCGAGTGTTGATCGTGGCGACAAACCCCGCTATTCCTGCTACATCGAAGAGTGCGCCGTGAAATTTAATAATCCTCGGGAGCGTAAGGATCATTGCATTACAGTGCACAAGTTTCCGGCCAACTATCGCTTCGATCAACCAAAGGCCAGCAAAGTACGCAAAAGCAAGAATTCCAATGACATGGATGTGGATGTGGACAATAATGTGCCGTTGTCCAATGAGTCCAAATTACCATACATTAAGGCATTCAGTTTTGGTCATCCCACACAGAGGACTTTCAGCACACGTAAGGAACGTGCAACTGGCAAAGCTCTGCTGGATGTGCAGGCAATGAAAGATGCACTTAACGCCATGGATTAAGCTTTAAGTTACCATTTTTATTATTATTACTCGAATGTCGAATGCTCTACAATATTAGTCGTATTAATTGATTTGTGGAAACCTTAAGGATCATTTGGATTTGATGATCGACCTGTGAAATTGAAAATAAATTGAAATTGCTCTTGCCATTGATATTTGGAGTCCTCGAGGATTATACTTACTTGCCCGTGTTGGCGTTGATGTAGTGATAAGCAACAACAAGCAGGAACAGGAATACGCCCAAAACATTAGAAAATATTGCCAATTGCACGTCGGTAATCATTTTGATACTGTACACCTAAAATCAGAAAAAAATCAGCAATCAGCAGAATTTGTATTCGAACTGGTGACACGTCATGCGTTAAATGCCAGTGCTTTCAACATAATTCGATAAAAGTCCAGCACAAAGTGAAATGAGTTACATTTGGTATGCAGTGTTGGTCGTCAAAGGCTCTAAGCGCATTAATTGAAGAAAATATTTACCTTTTTCTGTGAAAAAAGAACAAGCCGGTTTTTGTTTAGGCGTGCTGATATCACTCGGAATGTTAAAATCTATCGATACGTGGAAATGTGATGAATTTACTAGAATATCGATATATATGTAAATACCGATGTTAGTATTTTGTATATATTGTCAATAACTATCGATAACTAGAAACATTTAACAACGATAAGAAGTAGTTGTTGTCTCTTAATCCAAACATTTTCGAAAAAAAACTCGGTTTTTGATTATTTTAAGTAAAATGCTTTATTAAATACATAATTTTTTCTTACTTCATTTACATTGCTTATCGTGTAGCTTCCTAATCGAGAACTAAAGACTCAACTTAGCATAATACTAATCGATTCAAATTGAATCTCCAAAGTAGCAAGTCAAATTTTATAAAAGCTTAAGGTCACTTTAGTGATTATAGTCATCAGTTACAATGAACATATCATACAATCTCAAAATACCTTAAGTTGTCCGAGTGCAAAATCCATAAAATCATTGGCAAATTACACACTCACACATACAATAAGAAGCGTCTAAATAAAATAATTTAAAATTTAAATGGCATATTTGTAACTAAAATCAAGCGAAAGCTTTGCTTTCTTTTGACAATACGCAATAGATACAAATTTGCACTTTCCTGTTTTGCTTATAAATTATGGAATTTTTGTCCTAAACGAATACTAAAATGGGCAATAGATGGCTAATTTGTTGTAACCACAACCGATGAATGCGTTCGGCTAACATCCTGCGAACTTCGGGGTATGTACGGCTTTATGCTCGGTCTTTTGGAGAACAAGTCCGATACGTAGTTGGCCTGAAAATAAAGAATTTAAGTTGGGCTTTAAATAAATATATATTGAATTAGATTTAAAGTAAAGAACATTTAAGTAAGCACCTAAAAGTATGGTATGGTATTATATGATTTACTGAATAGCAGCAGCGAAAGGACTAAACTTAAAACATTTACTTCATATATTGTTTGTATGTAGAAATACACACAAGAAGTATAAATAAACTAAGACCAGTTTAATTGCCAGTTTTTTTCTTTTTGATACCAAAATAACTAAGAAATACAACTGAAGACCAAAGCATGTTTTTGCTGGCTTTTTTATCTAAGCAAGTGCGGCACATCTGACGACTTAAAGGAAACGCCCAATGTTGTGGATATCAGTTCATGTTACTTTAATTGCACAATTCTCTTCTTTTTACAATGATCAAGCAACAATTAAGTGGAAAGAATCTCTATCACTGTCAGTTACTGCTTCTGGGCGCCGAGAAGTCACTGTGCCTTCTTGCCTTCTGTGCTGGGCCAACAAGCTGTTTGCAAGTTGAACCAAGCTTTGGGCAAACAGTAGCACTAAAAAAAGATGATCAGTGATATGTGTGTGTAAATTGAGTGTAAATATGACAAGTAAATCCAACAAGAACAAAAAATGGCATGCGGGGAGAGGGAATAGGTGCTACTTTGGTATAACTTACCACGATTAGAGCAGAGACGGCACCAATGGTCGAACCGGCCAGCACATCCGACCAATGATGCTTGTAGTCCGAGACACGACTCAGCGCCGTATACCAGGCAATCATGATGAACATAAACTGGAGAAAGTGACGCAACAGCTTCGAGCCGCGCCATTTCATGCGCGCTTGCAAATAGAGCTGCAAGTTAAGAAATGAACAAGAATGAGCAAGAAACAAACAGAGGCGGCAACAATTAAAGAAAACTTACCGCCACATAGACCATGGTGTAGAAGGTGAAGCTGGAGTGTCCGCTGGGAAACGAGAGGCGCATCTCTTTCAACATGCGAGCCGTTGAGCCAACGCCTCGACACTCGAAATCCGTTATGTACTTGCCGGCATTTAGCTCACAGTTCGAGCCATCGGGCATGACTGGCTGGCACACCTGTGTAATGACAATTGACTTATTGAAACTTGAGCGAAAACACGCTAAACTTAAGCTGCTTAGTGTCAGTCTCAGTCAGTGGAGTAGCCCCCCCTTTTGCTATTTGCAGCATGTGCGGCATATTAAAAAAAAAACATTAAAAAAAACAGCTGCTACGCATTTTATGCTCAATTTTGCAGCGCTGTTGCTGCACTTCACTAAATAATAGGGCGTCTCTGTGCTGGCTGACAGATGGGGACACAGCAAGATCCCCTCAATCTCAATTATGTCTCATTTCCCCCCACAAAAGTTGTAGTTGCAAATATATAAGTTATACAACATGTGTTGTTAATAGTTAACTTATGTTTTCTATTCCCAGTAGACCTACTAATTCTGCTTAACTCTGCTAAATTTATCTTAATTCGGAGATTTGCCCAACATATCTGACTTATCTCTCTCCTTCCCAGCAAAGCTACTTAAGTTTGCCCAATTTAAATACAGCTAGATTTAATATTTACTTTATTATTATTACTTTTTTCATTGTCAATTTAATATCAATTTTAAATAGTTGTTTTTTAAACTCGTTTTTTTTTTTAATGTATAATACAAAATTGCTTGAAAGCGACTTTTATTATTTTTTTTTTAATTTTTATTTATTTATTATTTTGAAAACCAAGCAATCTTATCAAACTTGGATGTTCTATTCGAAACCCCCGTCGTTCTCAACTCGCAACTTAAAATGCTTTAAATAAACATGTGTAAATATAACTCCAAATTGTCATTCGGAGTGGCAAGCAACCATTGCGAAAGTCGCATTGAAGGCACCACTTATGTATTTATAGGCTTTTTGCTGTAGCAAGACACACACACACACACACAGCGAGCGTGTGTGTGTGCCGCTGTCATGTTTATTATGTTGCACATGTTGCGCATTAAAATTAATTGGCAACTCCACTCGTTTAATTGTTGATCGATTGTCAAACTTACCGCAAAGAAATGTGGACGGAGGCGACCAATCGAATACTTGGCTATATCCGTGGTTAGTTGAGTGACGGCGGCGCCAAAGCCAAAAATGCCAATTTTCTTATAACACTCGATCATCCAGTCGGGAATCTCATAACTCATAAAGATATACCTGCGAGGCGTGCCAGTTCCGCTCGCACTGGCCTCTCGCGAGAGCAGCACTTCAACGATCAGCATCTGCGAAAGAGCCAAGGGAATTCAAAAGAATTTTATCAATGGTGGATTCTCTTCCTTTTGGCACCTCCTTGAAAATTGTTTACCCACAAATAGATTGTTGTAAATAGGCAATAAAGCGTATGCAAATATTTACATGGGCTCATTTTCATGGTATATTTGTAAATATAGTTTTATTGGGGCATTCTATGAATTACGGCTATAATTTTGTAGTCCAGACACAAGCTGCTCCAGTCAAAAGTGCTGCATGTGGCCAGATGCCATATCTCCCACTACTGCTGATGCTGCTGTTGTGTTGCAACCGCCTCAAAGTGGAGCACATTAAAGAGCTGTTGGCAATTGTGAACTTGAAATGATTGTGCAACAGCAACTGGAACAACAACAACAGCAACAACTGACACATGCTTGACACATTTCACATGGGTGGCCAGAGCCACTTTGGAGCAGTGCCAAGTGCTCCTCCAGCCCGCAGCAAACAATCGGCAATTAAATTCATTTATATTTCCATATTTTCATTTCATTCAATTCATTTCGATTAAATTCCATTGTTTGCCCAAAAATGCTTTTCAACTTACAGTGCTCAGTGGTAAAATCATCCCAATCAAGTAGAGCATCCAGTTCCGCACTGTGGACTCCTTGAATGGATGCTTCAGCGATTCATCGTCACAGAAGAAGCCACGTTTGTAGGGATCACCAAGCAGATAGAATAATAGTATGGGAAAGCCAACTGAAAAAAGTAAAAAAAAAAAAAACAGAAAAAAGAAAAAGAAAACAATTTTAGATCGATCAAATAACAAAGCATAAACGTCAATGATTTATCAATATTTTATTTAGTAGGTCATTGGGACTTGTGTCGAGTATTAGGCGGCATTATCGATCGTCTCCCTCCCGTTCTAACTACAAATATATTTTTGTATGACTGACACGGTTGACTTACGATATGTCTAAGCTATTGATAAGATTACTACTCGACTTCTTGGGGCATACATGTAGGGGGAGACAGCGCGACGACGACGACGACGACGCTCGTTAAAAATGCCAACGACTATTTTTGGGCCCAACAGCTGCAAACAGCGCAGAGAGCGGGGCGAGGGTGACGAGGGGGAGTCTCTAGTGTAGGAGGGGAGGGGGAGTAAAATATCTTTAGGCTTTCAACAAGATACTCACGCATTTGTTTTAAATTAAAAATGCAGCACAACATACCATTAATAATAACTTTCGTGGCATACAAATGACGCAGCCAGACAAATGGTCAGTATGCACACTCACACTCTGATTGATTGATTGGTTGATTCATTGATTGATTGATCAAAGGTTGAGCGCAGCAGCGTGCAACACATCCATCACAGAGTCGCTGCAGTGGATCGTGCCAGTTGACACTTGAAATATGTTTGTTTTCACAATAAGTGCAGTGCTAATTATAATACACCCTTATTAAAATTACATTAATGCATCGCAGCACTTGCACCAATTAGAGTTACAAATACCTGTTACAGTTATGGTTATAGTTTCCCTAATTGCCGACGGGCCTAAATTAAAATTAGAAAGCCAGAGAGGCCTTGACGCATCTGTAAGCATGAAATGCGAGGGCGGTTTCAAAAGTGAGTCAGAAATAACTGAGTAGATGTGCATTGCCACTTAACATACCACATACCACATTCAACTAAAAACTGTTTGCATACAAAATGTGTGATTAAAAAAAAACTGAACTTAAATTTAGAAAATCACCAAGGGTAGCTCGGCTTATTATTCAGAAAATATATTTCTAAAACGCAATGCTGTCTCTTTTCAAAATCTAGGGTTTTTACATTAGTTAAGTGAATGATAGAATTATTTAAAAAAATTTATAAAATATGTCTAACTTCTGTTAACACAACATATTTATATCAGCTTTTTTTTACTTAATTAATATTATTATTAATATGACAAACATTTTAGATTTACTAGAAAATATTTCAGAAAAATAGCAAAGAGCCTTTTAACTTTAAGAAATTACTTCTTGGCTATTATTTTATTTGTATTATTTGTTATTTACACATTTAGAATCTAGAAATAATGTCTATATCCATAAAAACTTGCTAGTTTTCAGAGTGATTGTCATTTTAGTTTGTTTAATTTTTATTCTTTTCTTGTTTTTAGCGAATTTTTTATTTGTCAGTGTAATAAAATCTCTTTGCATTTCCGCTGGGAACATTTGTGTGTTACTCCCGAGAGTAAATGCTGTAAGTATAATGACTATAGACTTAAGTGATTCATAAGTAAAGACGTCACTGCGCTAAAATCTACATATATATATACATATATAAATGGAACAACCCAAGTCCTCAATGGCGACGATTGTGCGCAATGCTGCAACACGTGAGGCAGGCAAGTTGATGATGCTGCTGTCGCTGCTGCAGATTCATTTCACAACAGAAAGGAACTCATGTTGAGCAAGACAATCAGAGATCAGGGCGCGACAAAGGTGGACAGACCTAAGATGAGGGGAAAGTAAGCAGACAGGGCAGCTGCACCAAAAACAGGTTCGATTTCTAACAACAAAAAGAATATATAAAAAAAAAACTGTTGCGACAATTGTCTAGATTTTTAACGATCTCCGCTGGGAAAGCTATTCCATGAGCATCATATATTGTTGCCAGATTAGAGTCATATTACGAGCAGCAAGTGGCCTTTGTATGCGGGCGGCTAATCCTGCCACAGAACGGTAGCTCCTCTATGGATTTTACGACTTTGCGGCATGAAAACGAGAGTATGTGGCAGTTATAATCTGATCGTAAATGTCTGCAACAAATATTAAATGAGGGAAAATCTAACCAAGCATAACTCGATTAAAAATGCCACAAATGGAATGGGTAAATAATGCACACATATGCAGCAAGTAGCAAGTAGCAAGTAGTAGAGGGAGGAGGAAGGTAGATGGGGCATGCACAGCCTGCGACGGAAGTGCTTCGTTTAGTGGCAAACGCCAAATCGTGTCACAGCAAGTTCAACTAAATGATTACCATAAACGAACAGAGAATACAGAAAAAAAAAGCAGCAGTCGCATTTTAATATTATTATTTTTGAAAGTGCTTTGCGTCCCATTTGGTGTCAAGTCCATTTCAATAACGCTTAAATCACAGTATGCCGACAAAATAAAAAATTGTACACAATTTGTTTGATAAACAAACACAAAGAGGTAAATGACGTTCTCGAGCACACTTTGCCCCTGCTCAACTTAAGACAAAAAGGGAGCCGCCGCACTGCTGCCACCGGTCTATGCCACATATTACATACTTTACTTATCTCTCTCTCTCTCTTTCGCTGTATATATATTTATATGTGCAACTGCATACTGTATCTGTATCTGCGTATCTATATCTGTCTGATGCTGTTGTGTACTTAAGTGCAACGCACTCTTCTTTGAGCTGGGCGCCAAACAAGTTGCGGCAACATTTACAAAAGCGTTTTGTGGGCCACACAAACAACATTGCGCGGCACGTTAGAAGCATTACCACCTCTCACTCGCTTATCGTGCAACAATAAATGCAACTATTTCTTAATGCTGGCATTCAAAATCTTCTCATCTCATTTGCAACAGAGATGGCCACTGCTGTCTCTCTGTCTGCCAGTTGAATTCTAGCGGCGATAATTAAACAAGACGGAAGTTTAATTAAAGACAATTAATGCCAAAAGATTTGCACTCTGGCCAACCTCTGGCCAATTGACAGCAGACAGCAGACAGCAGACTGCAGACTGCAGACTCCAGACTCCAGTTAAGACTTTCGACCAAGGCTGACTGACAGTCCACAAATTGATGGATCAGCGAGACAGAGTATTTTCTCATTTATCAACTGCCATCAACTGAAGACAAGGCTCAGGGATCTAAGCATTTTACGCTTCACAACTCAAAATCAGTGCACAGACTCTCTCGCTCTCCTTCCGTCTGGGAGGCGACACATTAATTGCACATGTGCAACAATTACCAGGAAATTCCAGAGAAGTAGGGAGAGCTGGCAAAGGTGTCGGTGTCACCCAGGTAGCTGCCAACATGCAACGCCTTTGTGTGCCACAGCCCATAAGTCGTGGCATGGCAGGTCGTCAACAGAGCTGAAGATTGGCGACCATAAACAATAGTAACAAAAAGCCAATTTCAGGCTGGTAGAGCACATTAAGGTTTGAGAAAAAATGAAAAAGTAAACAGGAATAATACAGACTAGAGATGCCCTAAACAATAGTTATGAAGGCTAACAACAGTCTATCTTTGCTGATTCTAGCTATTAAAACAGTTCGAAATACATTCGTAGAAATAAATAGTATAAGAAATTAACCAAAAATGATACAATCAGTTGTTCGGTTTAAGTATTATATGTCTTTGATGGAAATTATCAACATATTTACTGAAAAGAGTTACATTAGTCAGCAACTTGCTTATATTAAGCAAGAATAATACATTTGAATGATACGCTAGATATGAATATATTCATTTTATGTATACAATATTTTTGTATACACACATATTAAACACATTATATGCTTAATCCACTTACAAATTGAGTTAATATTAAGATAAGAATTGAATATATGCATTGTTTATCGATTTACATATCGACATCATCTATATATGTATACATATGGGAATTAAATCTTTGTAATAGTTATGGCTAAAAATGAGAATGAAAACAGCCTCTGCATAAAATCAGGGCCAAACACCGCAGTCATCGAAACTGTTGCTATCTGTTTGACGTGTTTGATATTATTGTTTTTGTTATTATTGTTGTTTTGTTGTTGTCTGCTTGCTTCTTTTTTTTGTAGAAAATAAACAAAGCATGCATTGGAAAAGTGATCGCCTCCATGACCATGGCAACAAACGAAATGCGTAGCATAAATATTTTTCTTTCTACTTGGTTTTTCGTTTCTCATTTTTTTTGTGGTTTTTGTTGTTTTCCACTCCACCCACACTACTCAGACTCACGCACTATAAATTATTGGAGTGCGTGCAGTTTTTCTTTCCCTCTCTCTCTCTCTCTCTCTCTTTTATGAGTTTAATGACTCCACAGAAGCCCACCGAAAAGTTGAAATAAGTCGTTTTTCAATTGTGGCACAGCTCGTTCGCATTCAATTAACGTCAAGCGGCGACAATACTAGCTTATTTTCAGTCAAGTCTCAAGTCAAGAAGTTGAACACACCCAAAATTAAATACCCATATTTAAATACTCGAAAAGGCATCGCATGCGTTTGGACACATCACTTTATCAGCGACTTGCGTCAAAACTAATTTACGCCCAAATTAGTCGGCGACAGACACTCAGACAAAAAAGTCCATCAGATCAGAATCAGATCAGAGCAGACAATCTTAAAAGGTGCTGCATAGTTGCTCTTAAAAGGCATTGGAATCTGCTTTGGAATGAGTCTACGATTTCAACGTAATATATATATATATATATATATTGTTATAACGTTACAACTAATTGGAATTAATTTGGAAAGAACTATTTGGGTTTTTACATATTTGATTAAGTGTGCAGCTGGGGTTGAACGTTTTTTTCTTCTTTTATTTATTTATTTTTATTTTAATGTCAAGGCTTCTTATTTATGGACACAATTAGAGGAGAGAATTATTTGAAATATAAAGTTTGTGTGATTAGATAGCTACTTTGAGCATTGCGTGTAAATTCCCTTCACGTTTTATTGGCAATTGCAGCACTGCTTATTGCGGACAGATTGATAAATGTTGCCAGCTTTTTGTTGACGGGTTTTAATTTAGTTGGAAAATAGATAGGTTGTCGCAAACTGATTCATTCATGATTGGTTGCAGGTTATTTTACTTTTTAATATGTTTTTTTGGTTTCTTTTATGACGTGCCCCTTTTGGTGCTTAATCGCAAATAACGGCTTAAACCACAAGTGGAATGAGTCAACTCAGCTTGATGCACACACATAATTCTACAATTCTTTATATAATGCATACATACAAACGAAATTCTGTTGGTTTTTTGAAATATTTTTTTGTTATCAAGTTTGTTTTTTACCCAAATAACCAGTATGAGTGTATTTAAATATTTGCTCACGTACGTAAATATTGTATTGCAATTAAATACATATAACAAGTCAAAACAGATAAACACAAAGCTGTAAATTAAGCTTGAGGTCAAAACTGGTAAAAATGGCGACAACGTTCGCGTTTACCTTAAAAAAAATAAGGTGTAGTGCCCATTTTTTGTAGCTGTCAGTTGGCGACAATAATATAAACAAACAAAAAAACTTTCTCAAAGTAAAAAAGCTTTTATTCGAACTAACCCGAATTACCGCTCCCCTTTTGGGTGACACATTTTTGCATTTATGCAGCGATAATATTGATATAAAGCTCAGTTTGGGTAAATGATAACATAATGCAAACAAAAGACACAAAAGCGGAAATTGCTGGTGACAAATTTAACATTTGAAAGCAATTAACATTAGCAGCACTGCTACTGCTGACACATTTTACATAATCACTTTTAGATTAGAAAATGTAATAACAGCAATGCTAATCAAATTCTCGACCAATTTGTTTGGAGTTCTGATTGCTAGCTCAAACAATTCAATGTGGATCGCTCAGCTGTTTAAATCACCAATAAAAGAGCGCAACAGTGTATTTATAGACGTGTGTGTGTGTGTATCAATGAGAAAAAGCTCTGCTGAGCAAGGCCAGTGCACACATACAGATGCCGAAAATTACATAAAAACGAAATACACAAAAAAACAATGCGACAACAAATATTGCGGCAAATTCACACATATGCAATTCACACATAACAGTGTGCCCATGCTGACAAGTGTATGTAATTGTAGGTTGTGGCAACACTCACCGCAAAGCAAAATCAAAATATCGAGTCCCACTCGACATAAAATTCGCTTGTTTGTGTCCATATTTGTTATGTTTTGTTGTGTTTGTTGTTGTGTATTTTGTTGTATGTTGCTTTGCAAGCGTTCTTCAATGCTGCTGGTCGAGTTGTTGTCGTTACTGCTGCTGGGAATAGTCAATGTTATTTGTGCAGGTGGAGCAGCGTTTTTGTTGTTGCTGTTCTTATGGTTGTTATTGTTGTTGCCGCTGGCCACGTTTGCGCTTGAATCTGCACTCAATTGACTTTCCGGCCGACGGAGCGGTGTTGTCTCGCTCGCTGACGATTCGTTACTCATTTCCAATTAGTTTTTGTGCTTTTCGGTGAGTTAAAACGACAGAAAAAGCTTACAAAAGCTTTTCGCTCTCTCTCTCTCTCTTCACTTGACAGTGAACTTGTGCTTCAGCTGTGACAGAAGCGTTGCAGGCAGCAGAGCACAGCAGAGATTGCTCCTCTTTTGTTCTTCAGGTAAAAATGTTAAAGTTTGAAATACGTAATTTCTGCAAAAGGAGGGTAGAAAAGATAATAATTTATAAACGAATTGTGGGATTACACAGCGTCAGACGTAGCTATACATGTATGAGTAAGGCAAACGGTTTCATTAAAAAAAGACAAAAGAAAAAAAGGATAGCCGTGACGAAAGTATGCATGCTGTGATTCATTCATTGTTATGCTTCGTAATGATATTATGAGCCAATCAGTGCATTCGAGTATGAGCAGTGTCCTCAAAAACTATGAGATACCATATAAATTACCCTTAAATGCATTTCTCTTTATTTTACTTTACTTTTTACTTGATTGATATTTGGAAACAAGAGTTTCAAAATTGGAAGTAGAGCTGTGGTTCCAAAATTAGAAAGACAGACTACTCAGAACGTTTCCTGTGGAAGGCTCTTTTCCACGTTTAGTAAGAACTCCTATGAAATCAAATAGCAGTAAAATTTTAAAAAAAGATGGAATATTCTCAAAAATAATTAACAATTACTATTCTGTTTCATTCATTTAATGTGCAAGCATTAATTTTATTATATAATAAACTAAAAAATTATTCGATAACACAATTGCAACGCCTGCGAAATCGAACTAAAGAACAGACATTATATTCAGCTGCGGAACCGTGAACCGGTTGCGCTTCAACTAGTTTGTATATTTGCATTTTATATTTCCAATTAGAAAGAAATGTGTACAGGATTCAGCGTGAGTCGTGAGTCGTGAGTCAATTGCTACTCGCAGGTCAACAAGTTTGCAGCAAACTAGTGGTTAGAGATGCTCAGTTGGGATCGAGTTAATGTTAATGGGCTCTGCAAATAGTTTGATTGAACAGAACGACTGTAATTTGTGCAACTCTGTTAAGGCTTACCCATTAATGGAGCGTTGTAATAAGCAGCTTGCAACCTGCAAAGCAGCAACTACAGTCGCCATTGTTTGGCATTTCAGCGGACAAAGAAACAAGCTAAATTCGGTTGGAATTTCAGTCGGTTGTCAGTTCCCAATCGCTTACTTCAGCTACTTGTTCGACACACCAAGCAGAATCTATTTTTAGATAGCATAACGAAGTTAATCTTTTGTTGGCTTGCCTGCTTTGATGGCAATGAATAATTTGTCTTCCAGCGAGGGGAGTATTTAGTATATGTCTTAATGATCAAAACAGCTTCTTAATTAAATACGAAACACTTTTAAGATTTTAATCTAAATTACCAAAAGTGCATTTTCAGCACTTATTTTTAATTGTTTAATAAACAAAGTAAGAAAGCGCGAACAGGTTAACAGCTATCTAGAAACAGTTAATCAAGCGTTAAAGTGCATTAGGCAAATGTTATTCACATTTTGCCATAACAGAATACAGAATGATAGCAATATGCGTATATCTTGCTCTCAACAATGCTTCTCCCCCATCTCACTCTCCCTTCACTCCATGGCATTCAAATGTCATGCTAAAGTGGCGCATGCTGTGAAATAAGGTCAAACAATCTGCCTGTTGAAATGAAAATAACATGTAATTGCTCATAAATAACAGCAAATGAAATAATGTAAATAATGAATTTAAAATATTATAACTGAATATCCACATGAATGGAAAAGGCAACGGCAATTTCTCATTTTGACATTTTGAAAATTGAACATTTCACGGCCACTCTGCAACTGTAAAACGAGGCTGATCAAAAGGCAGTGTCCAGAACTACTTGCAGACTTATTGACGACGTTGACGTCGCTGCTGCTGGCGGAAGGCAAAATGACACCAACGACGCTGACGTCGTCGTCCATGTGCGGTCGTTGTACCTACGTATGTATGAATGTGTATATATATATGTGTGTGTGTGAGTGTGTGTAAAAAGCTTGTTTACTTAATATGTAAATGATGAGGAGTATTAAATTCATGCTTGTTACGGCATTCACACGCGCCTGACATTGAAATTTAAGACGACGTTTCTGGTTGTGTTCTGCAAGTGAGAGTGGGAAGCAAATGTTAGCAAAGTTCTTTCACCTAGTTACTAGTGTAAACTTCACTAAACTGTTAGTTAATATTACAGATAACACAACTTGTTATTTTATATACAACGTAATAATTTCTTATTACTTTCGATTTTTCCAATTACAAATCTGGTTTATGGTTACGTGACGCATTAAATGGCTGATTAAATTTATCAAAGCAAACTCACCGTGAAATGTCATTAATTAACGTTCCGTGATAAGGACTGACTGGGCAAATAGAAAAAATAATTTGAAAATTATTCCATTCGCAATAGTAATAATAACAATAATACAAAGAAAGAAAAAATTAAATATAAATATTTTATGGATTTCCTTCGCTCATCCTGCCAAATTAACAACGACCTTGAACCTGGCACACATACACACACGTAAACACTGACAACGAGTTCAATGTAAACATTCTGCGCTGCAACTATCGATTTTCCTTTATGGCCATTTTACGATATGGCAAATATAACAACTGAAGCACCCACACCTCCTTGTGGGAGTAGGCAACTGTTGTTATATCTATCTCTATCTCCCTTTCATTTGTTTAGCAGTGCGTTTAAGAATCCGTGCAATTACACAATATATATAAGAAAGCTATGTTTACCTATTTCTGTTGTTTGTTTACATTGACATCCATTTTAGCTTTTCACACATGTTTCGCTATCTGACTTTTATTTTGCTTTCATTGTTCATTCTTTTTTTTTATATATTTTACTTTCCACAAAATCGAACGATTTTTTTTATCTACTAACACACACACATATAGCAATGATTGTATATAAATAATCCATATTACGTATGAATATTTTACCTTTAAACACAAATCAATAGAATTAATGCGCTTGTGGCAAAATTAATAGGTTTTCAATGTTTTTTCCGTTGCGAGAACCAGATGCCAAATTTTCTCAGCCACTTCGCAGGTTTTTTCTTATTAGCGTCACTAATAACTATATATTTCTCTTGTGCATAAACAATTACGAAAAATTCAAAGCATTTGACGCAGTGCAGCGTAACGCACTCTCCTAATCAATTCTGGTAAACAACCGAACACGTCCGCTGAGCGAATTGTACTAAATACGAAGACAAAGATAGACAAGCCTTTTATGTTTGTTTGTGTGTTTGGCACACGCAGAGAGAGAGAGAGCAAAACCGAATTATGCGCTCTCTCACCGTATGCTACTTCGTGTGGGAAGAATAGAACGGGACTCGCTTCGTGTTCAGTTAATTTTTATTTGAAGCTTAGATAAGAAATGTTATCCGAACTAATGTCAGTCACCAGCCTCGTATAAATATTTATAATTCGAGAGGAAAATTAAATTGTCAAATTGCAAAAGATTCATTTGAAAAACATTAATAATATCTTCGGGGAATGAATAAAATTAAATATTTAGCTTAATCAGTGTGATTCACATTACAGAGTTTTTAATAACAGCGCTCCAATGTGCATTAAAGGAGATTTCACGAAGAAGAGAACGAGAGAGCGCGCGTGCTTTCGGCTCTCTTGGCCTCTCCGCAGTGCAGGCGTTCATTGGTATTTGGGCACTTACTGATGGTGGTTGCTGCGCTCAGTTCTTTGTGTTCTGTCGAGCGCTGCGGTCGCTTTCGGTATTTAGGCGGGGATTCAATTTTATTTATGTGCATTCAGAACGCTGCGCATGCGAAAGAACGCGTAAAAAGTAACGGATCGAAAGTGAAAAATTCACATACATTTATACATGTATATATAAAAATATAAGTACATGTGTGTAAAAATAAATGGAATAATAAAACGAAATAAACAATAATTATGGCTAAGCTAAGCAACCTCTGCGTAAAAGTAGAAATGCAAATGAAAGCAATGCAAATGCAAATATTTAAGACAAATTCAAGCAATTAATTTATGCATCGCCAGCAGTAAATGTCAACAATTTCGACTACTCACTTGCGCAATTTCCATTTTGCTGTTTACTTTAAATTATCGATTGCAGCTCGGTTCTTATTTTACCACCAAAAACGCTTATCACTCACCAAAAAAAAAAAAGAAAAGACAACTTTGTAAATGATTTTCGTTACCCATCGAAGCCAAAGCAAATAGACCAGTTTCGTTTCCGATTCCATTAGCGTCTGCCCAAAAACTCGCCACTTTGCCTTATTTACTATTTACCAGCGTGCACTTCAAATATTTGGGCTTCTGCTGATAACTAAAAAAAACGTAAATAAAATAAACAAAAAAAAAATGCCCACACACGACTCTCGCAAGGTGCAATAGGAGCAACCCACACACACCCACACACACCCTCGCACACAATTGCCGCGAAAATGAGCAGCTTGCGTCCTGCAAGTGTCTGCGATACGACGCCGTTGCAACGGTTCGAAAGTCAAAGCAGCAGCGGCGAGGAGCCTTCATCGCCAACAGCAGCGAGCATCATTGCCGCAACGCAACAAAACCATCAACAACAACAGCAGCAGCACCATCATCAACAGCAGCAACAGCAGCAGCAACATCATCACAACAATAACAACAACATTGGCAACAATGTCAAAGTTGATTTACAGCTGCCACCGTTTGTTGGGGGAGTGGTTGCCACACAAGCGAGTATTGCCCAGCAACGCAATCGCGGCACAGCTCACATCTTTGGACGCATCCTGATCGACCTGAGCCTGCTCAGCTGCGGTGAGTGTTGCATTCCTTTTTATATACACAGTAAATAAATATTAAATAATACAGCAACTACTTCCTGTAAAAAGATCGCCCGGGAAATTAGAAAGTGTGTAAAATTTGGAAAATGTAAAAGTAAAAAGAAATTAGAAAAGCTATTTTACTATTTTGCAGAAATTTCATTTAATTTATTTATATAAATATAAATTATTCAAAATGTTTGGTATCGTCGAAGACCTATGATAATAATAATAACAAAGTTAAGTAAACCAAACATAAAATAAAATCCTTGAAATTTAGCACATTTTTTCTAAATTTTACAAAATGCCATCCTGGAATTAAGAATATTTGATATATTAATTGAAGTCTGACTTGCCAAGTTTGTAAACTATTCTATGAATTTATACAGAACTAAAGTATTTTATTTAATGACTCAAGTTGTTGTTGTCTTCTTGTTGCACATTGTGGCCTAAATATGTGTCTTATCCGAGTTTCTAGAGTCGCAACTATTTACTATCTACTATTATCGGGCAGCAGGTCGGCGCCACTTCTTCATATCACCGTGGTTAATTTAACCGTGAGCGATTCGCGTTTTTTGTACATTAATTGAATAATAATATCGCATGGAATTGTGAAAAAAATGCTTCCAACTGCGTTGGCATCTTTATTTTCCATAATGAATAAGCATTTTTGCTGGTGCTCATGGGGGGTCTGATTAGCAGCTGCCCAGCAGAGGATGGATGCCCAATGCGATACAGAAATGCTTGCAACACACCAGAATGACCACTGACCACAAATTTGAGGCCTCAATCAGCGACTAAAAACGAAATACCTTCGCCCATCGAGTGTTGTCTGATTTAAATATTTAACTTAATTTACGCAAATGTTTGTGGGGGTGAATTTATTATTGTGCGAGTAGCAGCAGCAGCAGCATTGTGAAAACAATCAACAACAACAATATAAACAACAACATCATTTATCAGCTTGATTTTGAATTGGAACTGGAACTGAAACTGAAACTGGCTGTGGCTCGGCTTGTTTACCCAGGTCTCATTTGGGCATCATCATCAACAGCGGACCTTGTTGCGATGAGGCAGTGAATCCGACACAGATGCATACTATGATGATCATGATAGATATTTCGCTCGATTATACAATGCACAACTATATATAGATGGTTGTAGATACTCATAGAAAATATGGCCCCAAAATACATATATATAATTCCTGGCTAAAAATGAATAACTCGGCCTCTACAAGCCGAGCAACTCAATTGCAATTCTTGTTTTTAAATTTTCGAATGCATATTTTCGTAAAATTATTGCTTCTATTTTTTAAAAATGTTTCCAATATTTACAAATTATTTCTATTAAAAAAGAAAAAACTTGACAATAATCAAATATAAATGCTATATTTACAGTTGGTTTGACCATGCTGGGTTTATCGCTGTGGTTGGAGCCCTACAAGCGCGGCTTCTTCTGCAGTGATCTCTCGCTAAAGCATCCCTACAAAGAGTCCACCATACGCAGCTGGATGCTGTATCCGATGTGTGCAGCATTGCCCATCTTTATGGTAATTCTAGCCGACTATAATAATCAAGAGAGCTGCTTGTCTAAATTGGTCGATTTTTTCGTATTTGCACAGATTTTGCTGGTTGAATTCTACCGGGCGCAGGATAAGCACAAGTATCAGGCCAACTATCACTGCCAGCGGGAGGGCAGCGGCTACTATCTGTGCCACATGGAGCTGCCACATTGGCTGCTCGAAAGCTATCGCAAAATTGGCGCCTTTGTCTTCGGCCTGGGCCTGGAGCAGCTAACCACGGACATTGCCAAATATGCCATTGGACGTCTAAGGCCACATTTCTTTGCTGTAAGTCGAAAGACCGTCGATCGTCGCAATTATTATTTTTAACCAAAGTCTGTCTGATGCCTGCAGCTATGTCAACCTGTGTTGCCCGACGGCACCAGTTGCAGTGATGCGATCAATGCGAATCGCTACATTGAGAATTTCACATGCACAGCACTCAATATGAGTGCCAAGCGGCTGAAGGATGTGCGATTGTCGTTTCCCAGCGGTCATGCCAGTTTCGCCTGCTATTCCATGGTCTATTTGGTGGTGCGTGCTCAACTGCTATTTTAAGGCTGTCTAAACAAACTGAGTAATTACCATTTTTTTTCTTCTTAGGTTTACTTGCAGCGTCGCATGCACTGGTCGCGCCTCCGCATGCTGCGCCACTTGTTGCAGTTCCTGCTGCTCATGTTCGCCTGGTATACGGCGCTCACCCGCATCTCCGACTACAAGCATCACTGGTCGGATGTTGTGGCCGGTTCGGCCATTGGACTCACCTACGCCCTTGCCGTTGTAAGCTAACACAAATATATATCTATATATATATATATATATTATATTTATAATATCAACTGATTTATTTATCTCTATCTCTGTTGCAGACTTGGACACTTTGGTAACCAAAATACTTTAAGCCACGCCGCCTTCGGTCTTCGCTCTAAATTGAAGTTGTTCCAATTGAGCCATCGTCTTTACATGTGCAACAAAACTATATTCATATTTTAGTGTTAACAACTAACTTTTACTATCATTGAACATTGCTCATAAAGTGTATGTGTGTGTGTGTGTGTGTGTGTGTGTGTGTGTGTTTGCTTTGTGTGCGCTTTTCTTTACTTACTTAATACAATTTTAAAGTGTGTATCTGACTAGAATTGTGTGTGTTTCATTTATTACCAACGAATGCTCCGGCTTTGAATCATCTATATACTTTTTAAAGGGATATGTTTTGATTTAGTATATAGTATCTACCGATTTATAATTGATAAACTGAACAAATCACTATCACTATAGCATTTCTGGCAGCTTATGCAAGTTTTAAACTGAGTCTTGACAATAGTTTAACTGTTTTATGCAATGCATTTTTTGTTTTCCATTATGATTTAGTCAATTATACAAACTACGTGTTATAAATAACATTTTAGGCGGGTGTGTACTTGCATAACGTGTTATTATTATGATTAGTATTTGGGGGCACTTATGCATTGAGCTCGATTGCGATTTCAATAATTGTGGTCGGGTTAAGGGTGTCTACGGGTTTCCCTTCAACTCTTAGTCGCCAGCGACCTGTCCAGAAACCGGTGAGTATTTGAAGTCTGTTCTTCCCCATGGATATTGGTTGCTTAAATCATTTATGATTATAGGTGCACTTGTAATTGTCTAATTGTATTTTTGTAATTAAAATCATTACTGGCAAACCGTGAAAGACCAATACTAGCAACAAATAGGCTCTTAGTGCAGCAGACTCAGAATGGCAATATGAAAGCCAACTGGTTTTAATATAGCCAGAAAAATGACTGCGAGAAGACTTAATTTTGTTGCGGTGTTTTGACAGCCCATATGAATGTTGAAGCAGATCAGATCAGATCAGATCTAATAACCGGTGAAATATTGATATTTAAATGAACAAAGTGAATTGGCGACCACCAGTTGGTAACGGAAACTGAAAGCTGTCGTTTCGGCCTGGCCTAACTGGCTCGCTGCTGGCCAGAATCATAGCACAGGCAAAGATACGTTATGCACTTGCCGTTAGCTGACGATTGAAATTGTCGATTGTAATTACCAAATAGAGCCAGATTAGCACTTGAGTGGACTTGACTCATGGCCAGCCTGAAAGCGAGTGCTGGCCTCGACTTCTGGCCAAAACAGTTGGCCAATTTGCTTGATGCTGGGCCCGGTTTTTAAAAAATAATCACTGCCACAATCTTGCGCCTTGTCCAGTCGCACTCCATTTGGCCATTTGCATGCAATTTGCATATTAATCGAGTTTATTAGCATTGCTCGACACTCGACACGAGCCCAACTTGCTGGCCGATCAAGAAGATGAGACACTAGAAGTGGCAGCAGGCGGAACATCCCAGCAGCCCCATCACTCACTCAGCACTCAGTCACTCAATTTGTTGGGGATATATACATATATATGTATAGATATGTGGTCAATCAGCTATCAGCACTTAGCCAAAAGCAGTGAGATTGATGCGGTTGTAAAATGTGTCCATGAAACATTGGCGTTGTTAATTCTTTAAGAAAGAAACACTCCATCGTCATTCAAAACACTCGACACTCGACACTCAACACTCGATTGTCGACATTCGACATTCGACAATTAGATGAATGCATTTGAAATGCCTGTTTGGCAATTAACACAATTTTTATATAGCTTGTATCGCAACCATTTCGTATCTGTTTTCCCCCAAAACAACCAGCCAACAAACAAATAAACAGAAATTTTCCCCATTTGAGGCGCTTTTCAATTGCATTTGCTGCATCTGCTCAGTCATTCAATGGCTGGCTTCAAGTTTATGACTCTTATCTATCCATCTATCTATCTATCTATCTATCTATCTATCCATCTATCTATCTGTATATCTGCTTGTATTTTACCACTCTTTTGATGGGTATGACAAATGCCCGAGGGTGCAATTGCAATTCTTGTTTGGGGTGTAAGCGCATTATTCCGTAAAATTGGCCAACAATTCAGGCGCAACATTCAGTTTAAAGCATGAAAGGTAGTTTGGATCGCAGTTCAGGCTCTGCTCCTGCTTAATGGCGAAAAGCGTGTAAAATTGCATTTAGGGTCGAACGGGGGAATCGCAAAAATCGGCAACACCAAACACAGACTGGGTATATATCCATAAATAGATATGCCAATAAGCATTCTCAAGTTGTCAGTTTCTTTCGCTTATTATGCAAATATATCTATTTTTATAATCAACATAATATTAAATATAATACAAGAAACTTGAGGAATCTTATCTTGTAATTCTATTTATTATTCATTTCAGCTAATTAACTTGTATAAAGCTGTGTTTTTGTTTTTTGGTGAGCTCTTTTTATAATTTAAATATGTCTTTCGCTGGCTACAGTTTTATATTTTTCTAACTTTTAATTTAAATATATTTTAGCATATTTTAAGCACACAATTTCAGGTCGTTTTAGAAAAATTTGAAATTTGAAATTTGAAATTTTTGAATTTTATCATAAAAATAAGAATAAAGTTTATCAAATTGAAATAATATGAACAAACATATTTAAATGATAAAAACAGTTTACCAAGCATTGTTTAGATTATTGTTGTTCGGGTATATCATATTTGATCAGTCCATTTTTCACACTGAGCTGTCTGTATATAGCCTTGTATATTTATGTATGAAGAGACGCTGCCAGACACGCCCACATTTTGTACGTGTCCATGTCCAGAGCGAAAAGCGTGAAAATGTTCACGTGCACAGCGTGAGTTGAAGCGAAGGGAATGAAAGGAATCGAGGGGCACACAGAACACAGTCATAGGTCGTTATGGCGAAACGTGGGCCAAACTTGCGTGGGTTCCCATTTTTCCTCCTTTTTTTTAATAGGAGTCTCTTGGTAGTCTTTTGTCTTGCACCTTGTGGCACTGCAAGTACGTGCTTGTTACATTTGGTTGCAACCACAACACACACACAATTGGTGGTCACAAGGCCTGTGACAGACATGCAACTACACTCAGAAAAACAAGTCAAACAAAATGAAGATCATCCTTAAAAGATGTATATTTTAAATCGCCTTAAATTTATTTAGAAATGATTTCTAAAAATACGTAAAAAATGATTCGTAAAATTAGAATGAATAATTATTTCCGAATTATTTGCTATTATTTCTAAAAAGTAGAAGTTTTAAATCCTTTTTTTTAAATGGAATTATTTGAATTTCTAAAGTATCTAAAATCGTTGTATACAAAAGTTTACAAAACACTTTTGTGTGATAAAAAACGGATCGAGAAAAACTAGACATATTTGTGTAAAATTTAAAACATTTCTGGCTGTAATCAGGTAAAGAAAACAACTGATTTTTAGGCAGACGAAAGCTGTTCTTCTAGAAATATACTTTCTGAATAATAATTTGAGTTAACAAAAATATGTACATTTTCTAAATTTCAGTTCGACTTTTTTTCTGAGTGTATATACGTGTGCAGTGCGGTTATTTATTTGCATCAGAAGAGTCTGTTGCCTGTGGCCTGGGCCATCAATTAGTGGGCAGTGCAATTTACGTGGCCACTAAACGTTTATTAATGAGCTCAAGTCAAGTTTTAGATATGCACAATATTTATGGAGCTTGGTCAGTGGCTTAAGGGTTATCTATAAATCTAAGCAGCGCTTTAACAGATAACAAGTCGCCGCATATAGGAGTCCGTGCTCCCTTCAGCAAACATCTTCCACACCCAACTCGGTGCTCCGAGGACGTATAAATCTTGACACGTTTTTAACCAGTTAAGAGCAGATGGTTAACCAACGTGCCAATTGAAAACATTTTAAGCAACGCCTCGCCTTAGATTTCTAGGCCAATTTATGTCAGTACTTTCAGCCAGACTGCACGTAAACGTGTAAAAGCTAACAAAATTGGCAGCAACATTTTACATTTTACAGTTCACAATTTTTAAATTTTTGCCGTTTTTGCCAAAACGATTTTCATTTATTACCCTGTTTAAATAAATCTTTTCTACATTTATATTTAACAGCACTAAAAAAAAAACACTGAAATAAAAAATAATCTTTAATTTAGCCACTCGCCCGAATATGCAAATCGGCATGAAAATTATAATAAATATAAATTATTATTATAATATTGTTTTTGTTTTCGAAAAAAATTTCGGTAAATTACAAAAGTATTTTTCTATTTTAGAAATATATTTCTTAATGGCAGAAAAGATTTCTAAAATGTATATTTCTTAATGATAACATTTGTTTATTTCTTTAATTTTATGATAGGAAAAATCTCTGAAAAATCGTACTCTGAATTGTAAAATTTAGAAATTAGAAAGAAAAAAAGTCATAAAATTAGAAAAGCTTAATCAATTTCAAAAAGACTAGAAATTAGAATAGATAAATAGAGAATATTTCGGAACCGTAGAAATGGAGATACTTGAAACACAACTTGAAAAATCCTGTTTGTTTTTAGAAAATATTATTTCTGAAAATTCAAAGTTTCTAATGCAATCGGCTATGTTAAAGCTTAGCTGCTGTCTGCTGTTAATTTATTCATTGGCATCTCTTCTAACTGCCCTCGTGGATATTTTTCCTACAATCTTTGTGTGTTGCTAGCGTTTGGATCATAAACTGAAACCCAAACAAGGGATCAAATCAATGGATTCGTTATTTAGTATGTTTTTACGGCAAATTTCCCGCTGCTTTTCTACTGCGATGGGGAACAAATATAAAATAAATACAGGCCAAGTTGAGAAAATTTAAAAAAAAAGAAAGAATGATGAGCTGGTGAAGAGTGCAACAAATTGACTGCCAGCCTTAACTAATCCTGAAAGCAAATTGCAACCACAAATAAGCAGTTGTTGCATCAAAATTGCCCATTCAGCTTAGCCATATGAAAATTCCTTCACGCAATTACAACCAGGCTGCAATCAAAGCACTGCGCTTTAATTGAATAAACTTCAGCAGTTAAAAATGTTTACATTAAATGCGTGATCATCAAACCCCACCCCACCCCATCCCCTCTGTTAAATCTGTTGCTCAGCGATCAGCTGTAATTAGCAGCAACAAGTTGAGACAAGGCAGCAGGCAAAATGAGGAACGGATGCGTTCAATTATGGCAGAGCAGGAGAGGAGGGATAGGGGAGAGAGATGCGGCGCCAAATACCCGACCCACTTATATATATATATATATGTATATGTTAACTGGTGTCAGAAATATTGTCACTGTTGCAACAAGCAACACCTTTCCTCCCTCCGCTTGTCCGGCAACTCAGCTCGCATTTGCATATGCAATGGTCAATTAGCGTTGCAGCCAGGTTGACCAAGTTGACCAGCGCTGCCCACTTGTCAACTAATAATAATCATTAACGATAGCAACTGTGCCGACGCGTGTTGCATTTGCATGGATGATATGGGTCTGGCGCGTGATTTAAATTATGCATGCACATATATATTTGAGGTGTGTTAATAAGTTTACCAATGTGTTGCATTTGCTTTTTACATTTGCTGCAGAAAAAAGCGCGCTGCTCGAATCCACTTTGTATTTATTGAGAAATCCACCTATTTACTCAAATTGGCACTGTTAACGTACATTATGTCCCGCGACTGGGCACACTACTTAGTTAACAGAGCCCGCACACAGCTGTTATTACCATTCACACAAAAAATTGAAAGTAATCGATATCGGTATCGGCATCGAAGGCACACCTGAAGTCGCGTTCGCGTTGTCATCATCGGTCCAAAAGAAAACCTCCTCCGTACACCAAATTGTGCCGTTTTTAACACACACGCAAACATTTGTTTTATTTCTATGCTTGAAATACACAACAAATTTGTTAAAATTCGTGTTACAGTTGTGCACACCTGTTGCGAGTGATACAAAATCTGCGCAACAAGTGGTCTCCAACTAGCTTTTAACACTACTCCAATAAAGTGCCTTACACATACACACACACATCGACGCGCGCACACACACAGACACTGTTCTTACCACACGCACACAAGCGCATACGTAAGCAACAACAACAACAAGTTGTGCGCTTCAAGTCCAATCAGATAATTACGCCGAAAAATGCTAAACGACGCAAGCACGAAATTTAATTAAAACTCAAAATCTCTCCCAGTGAATGGCAATAAAACGATATACGATTGAGTGTGATAAATGCTGATTTAACTGTAAAACTGCCAAAAATCCCTACCGCGAGGATTCGTATCGTGTTTCTGTATATGTGATAAAGGAGAGATAGAGCGAGAGAGAAGAGAGAGACAGCCTGTGTACGTGTGAGTGCCTTTACAACAAAAACAACAAGTAGAAGAAGAAGCAGAGCAATAATATACAAATATAAAAAAAACAAGTGTATTTTAAATATAGATATACAAAGTTCACATAAGCAGGTAATTACGTTTTACATGTGCCTATAAAAACCCAACACGCATACATATGTATTTATTCATATACATATTTATATATACATTAAAAATGCTCATTTCTTGCAGTGACTTTTTTGTTGTTTTTGCTTTTACTTTTGCATCGTACACATTTGCTTATATATGCATGTAGGTGTGTGTGCGTTTGCGTTTTCTCTGCGATTGTTGAATATTTTGTTTGCTATTTTCTTTTCATTATCGTCATTTCTCACTGTGTGTGCCCTGTGTGCTCTTTTATTATTATTGTTTTTACTTTTTCGTCATCATCAGTTTTGCACTTGTTTCTATCTATGCTGCTATCTCTTTTTTACCCCAAGCGAAAATAGCACGAATGGCAACAGCGGAGTCTAATAAGAAATTTGTATCGTTCTTGTCTTGTTTGCCTAGCAATACATGCACAAAAGCCGCCGCTGCTCACACTCATAGCTGCTCGCACATATACACATGCATATAATGAACTGGCCAATAAATGCCGCCTGCTTTGGAATGTCCGCTGTTGTTGCTGTTCCCGTTCTCAATACATTTTGTATTAGGTTTAGTGTATGTGGCCGTTGTCAACGGGTTTTCGGTTTGGTTATCACGATGAATTTCAATAAACAAACTGCTGCAGGCTTTTTTTTTTGTATTTTTGTTGTTTCCGTTGCTTGCTTCTCCGTCCACCTTTTCTCTGTGTGTCAATCACCTGTTTTTTCTTGCACACATCGCCAGGCAAAAACAGCGAATTCGCCGTGACTTTTTGTCCTGCTCTTCTTCTACCTCAAAAAACAGCTGTTGCTCTCTGTTTACTTTTCTCTTTACACACAGCTGCAAACAGACAGCGTACTGCTGTTAAGCTGAGTTCAGGACCTGAAATAGTTTTTATTAAATTATTTTAGTATTATTAATGCATAAATAGACAACAAAAAGATAAAGAAATAGTTTAGGTCGGTGTTTTTACAATTCTGAAAACCATGCAATTTTAATTTGATTAAATATGTAACTTTCAACATGTTTTGAATACCTCGCCTCCCATTTTGTATTTGGGAACCACTGTTAGTTAACATAAGCGTTGGCAACAACAGGGTGCTGTTATCGTTGTTCGTCAGTTGCTTTCCAACTTTCATGCACGACGCAAGGATATGCGCATGGATAATAGCCACAGAGCCACAAACACGTTGCAACCACACAGCAACAACATTTACGTAGCGGCTTCTTAATAATTTAAGGCCAAAAACCGACGTGCAGGTTGAGTTTATGACTTTGAGCGCTGAGTGCAAGTCGACGCAGCAAATGGAATAGAGACATAGAAAGAAATGTAAGAAAAGGTCGCACAAAAAAAATACAAAAAAAGCAACTAGAATGCAATAACATAAAAGCCCAAGCTGGCTAAGTGGAAAAGTGGATGTGTATTAAATAAATAAAGACAAACTAAACATACCTATATATGTATTTGTGTGTGTGTGAGTGTGTGTGTACGTTATGTTCATTGCATAAGTATTGAAATTAACATAGAGCTGGCTGCTAAGTTTAACCTTCGAATGCTTATTGCTTAATGCTCATTGCAGTTAACGGTAACGGAGAATATCCACAGAAGACAGGATTAAAGAGCTTGCAAAATGGAATCAATGGAATATGAAATGGCACGGAACATGACGCTGCTGTTCTTCCTGGAACGGCTGCTGGACAAGGGCGAACCGCGCACCGTGCACGATCTATCCTGTCAGTTTGGCAACAAGGAGTTCACCAAGGAAATGCGACAAATTGCTGGCGGCAGTCAGTCCGGTATGTATTTAAATTGAAATCCATTTCTTTTCTCTCTCTCTTTGGGATCGTAATCCGAAACTGGTACAGTGAAAACTAATACTGAGCAAATCGACTTGTACTTTTACACCTGCTCGGGCTCATTGTTGTTTTCCGCTCTCAGTATTGTTTTTATTGTTGCTGCTGCTGTTGTTATTGTTGTTGTTGTTGTAGTTGTGTTTCTTTGCTTGAGTTGTCCAAGTGCACATGTCATTGCCGCTTCCCAGTCACAGACAGTGCGGTGGACAAGCAATTGAAGTTGCTGCTGCAACCGCAAAAAACAAAAAAAAATCGAGTGCGTGTTGCACGACTTGAAAGATATCCTGTTACCTATGAAAATTGAAAAACAAACGACTTAAATAAAGTCGCTCCTTGCTCTTCAAGTACAAGAAATTATACATTTATTGTAAAGAATTCCAGGAGCAGGAGCAAGATTTGAAAAAATTGCAAAACTAATAGCTTGCTTCATTTATTTATTCATTCATTAGGCTTCCACTTGAGTATAACAGGGTATACAACCTCGAATCGCGTTGCTTTTGTCAGGGTTTTTCTTAAGGCAATCGATAATACACGTGTTTTTCTTGTTGCTTGTGGCGCTCGGAGAAGGAGGCACAAACACAAAACTAGATTTCCCCCATAAAAAACATGAAAAACACTCGTTGTCAACAATAGGAAAACAGCCCGACAACAATTCGAGACGCATAAACACAAGTTCATCATTTAGATGCGGGTATTTTAAAAATAGCAATCCACAAAAACTCCTCGAAAAATACTTTAAAAATAAACAGTGCAGTGCAATGCACCTTCTAATATTAAAAATACCTCGCAATGACTCCAGCAATTCATTGACATCTCATTAGAAACTCGAAATGAAATAATTTGTAAAACATTTTTGTTAGTTTTTTTTTTGTTTGCTTTATTTTGAATTGAATATCAACGTTTAAATCTACATTAAACCGAATTTGCCTTGAACATCATTTTTATAGGAATAATAATTAATTTGCCCCTTAAATGGTGGGGTGGACATGTCAAAGAAATTTATATGGCGATCTTTGAAGAGAATTATAGAAAAATATATCTTTAAAATTTGACAAATCGATTTCCTAGTTTGAAGAGTCTATCTACAAAGTTGCAGAAGCTTTGCGATTTTATCAATTTGCCTTATCAGGATTATGAAGCGAATATGATGTTGCCAATCGATAATTAATTAATCGTGGTTTTAATCGGTAATTAAATGCGATTACTGGTTATTTATTCCAGCTTTAAAATTGTGGAAGATATGTGTTTATATAAATTTTCTACTATATCCTCGATATCAGAATTTAAGTAAAGAAAAAAATGTCAACAAACGTGAAAATATTGCTTCAGTTTTGCCAAGATCGATTTGATTGCTTCTAATTTGGTTCTTGTTGTAATGAATGGGAATTAAATAAGCTAATTGCTCCAAGCCACTGTATAATCGCATTTTCATAGTTGAGTTGTTGTTAAATTTGGCATGCCACATTCTTCACACTTTGTGGTTACGCTAATTGCACTCGTCAACAGCGAATGCAACAAATGCATTTAGCAAGCACTTATCGCACTTAAAATACATCTGTCTTTAAATCGCGACGAGCGAAACCAATGCAAGCAATTTATTAAACCATCAACATACAAGCAGCCTGCAAGAGGCACACCTAAATCAAGTCTGATAGAAAATATGTGTGGCAGCCACGCAAAACAGTAACTATTTTGAATGTAGATGTGTTCAAATGTTCATGTTATAAATAGAACTGAATCAACGTTAAACTGAACAAATACTAGTCGAAGGCTATGCGCTTAACCAGCTTCAGCTCTAAACAATTCCCCAGCTCGAACCTGGCTTCGCATGCCCCCAAGAAAAGATAAGACCAGCGGCTCAACTTCGACATGGTCAGCCTATAAGCATATTTTATGGGACACCTTTTTGTTTTTGGCCAACGCATTTTGCTTATGCCGCTAAGGGCATACTGTTGGCCAACACTGTTTAGATATATATATATATATGTGTATACCTTTAATATTTTCATAATACCCGGCTAAAACCCCGAATCCAAACGACGATGATGATGAGGGTAAATTTGCCTTTCTTGTTTCGTTTTGCAAATAGAAAAGTGTCGATTACGTGACAGAAATGTTCAATTGAATTTCAAATATTATGGCACACTATTCAACAAACAGTGGAAGAGGGGAGCGCGGGGGAGGAAAGGGGGCGTGCTGCCCATTTGTTGCTTCAATAATGCATGTGTGTGTTTTTGTGTGTAGGTGTAGATTCGTAAAGTTCTCGATTCCCCAGCGATTGATGAGGGTTTTGCAAGCAAGCAACAAGAAAACATTTACAAAATTAATGTCACAAGCAATTTTGTGGCAAACTCTCTTCAAAGCGTGTTGAAAGACGCATACAGAACTCATGCTGTTGTCATAATTTCGAAGCTTTAAGGCCATTAACCATTAACACTGATAATGAGTTGAGCAAACAGTTGCCAAAACTTTTGCGTGCCCATTTCGCTGCTAATTTGACAAGCGATCGCCAAAAAATATATATGAAATGAAAACCAGTTTTGCATGCATTTCGTACAAATCATTTGGCCAAACATAATCGAGCCATTTACTGTTTGCTGACGCTGCCATTGCCGTTGTCGTTGTCAATGTCAATGCGGCACACACAATATGATTGTTGCACACACTCACAAAACAAACATATTCCAATAAAGGCATCCCTGTGAAACACGACATGATTTTTTTTTTTTTTGTTTTTGCGTAATCGATTGCCAAAGCGAAGGTGCAACGCATTTGTCGTTGTGAGACTGATTAACGAGAGGGTGGCTCAATGAATATGCAGTTGACTGGCAAACATATGAAAGAGTACACAAAAGCACAGACTTGTCTACTTAAAAAACCAAACATTGTTAAACTATTTAAAGAACAACTAGTTAAACTAGTTCGAATTAAAGCACATTAAAGCGGCTTGTGTCGCCTTAGCCAGCAGCAGATGTGGTATCCTAGGGAAACATCGATGGCATAAAAGACCTCAACCCGAATATAGATTCTTGAATTCGTACAAGAAACTAGGTCGCACTGCATGAAGCCAGCCCCCCACTAATAATAATAATAATAATAATAATGTATCACTGGCATTTATGGTTTCTCAACTAATCCATACTCTTCTCATTTTTAGTTTGGTTCTGTTGGGGATTTTTTCTGTGTTCAACGAACAAATGTTGATATATTTTTTGTAATTATAGCAAATACTAAAAGCAACACTAGAAATTTGATATATATTTTGTATTTTAATTTTCGTTTGAATATTCATGATAATTCAAATTTATTTTTAAATTTCAAGTTTTTTTTTGCATTTTACTGTAGCCAACATTAAGTTAATAAACAAATATTATACATTATTTGGGGATATCTTTTTTGATAATATATAAATAGATAATTTTCGAGTCTTTAATCGATTCTATATGTAAATGAAACTACGCTTTTAGCTGCTGTTGCAAAATTTTCGATGTTCGTTAAATAATCGAAAGTCAAGTTGCAGCATGTTTAGATATGTTCCGCTTAGCCGTTACATATTTCACTCTTGACTTGTGCCTCGTTTAGGGGGAGGGGGCATGTGGCAGACGCAGGACATACAATAAATTTAACGATTTTATGCCGGCAGCAGTCGGTTGGCCCATTTGAAATCCTTTAGCACCCTTGCTTATTTTGGCTTTGCGTGTCGGCAATGTGCGTCTGACTTCTGACTTGGCTTGAGTTGAGTTGATTTCTGTTGCTGTTGCTGTTGCTTGTTGTTGCCTGCCAGCTGCCAAGGCTTTTGGTTATTGTTAGCTTATGCGTTTGAGTGCGGGGGGAAATGGAAGTGGAAATGGAAATGGAAATGGAGTTGGAGATGGCACTGGCTTCAGCTCAAAATTGATTTTTGTGTTTTGTTTTTGTGGGGCAGTCTTTAGCTGGCAACTGGAATTTGCTATTTATTAGTGGCGCCTTTTGCGCTTAATGAGTCAACTTAGTCTCAACTAATATGCCTATAATGAAGTCATATTTTCCCTCGGATATTTAATATTCAATATGCTAGGCCACATCAACGAAATGAACTTCACTCTACAGAGAGAGAGAGAGAGAGGGGAGTTTCCCCATACGGTATTAACCATAAAATCTTGAGTTTATAGCCACATAACCCTTTTACCTGGCTGGCTAAGACACTTGCCTGTGAATTTATAACATTTTCCGTCCTTTTGCGGGGATAGGTCTGGGGTTACATTTCAATAAGCAAACATAAACATGAATATAGATATGCATATATTTATAGAAAATGTTCTCGGTGCATTTGAAAATTGCCCACAAAATTGTGCCCAATATGTGCGGCGAGTGACCGTAAAATGTGCCAGCAACCAGCAACGAGCAACCAGCTCGAGCACCTGCTCCTCCGGGGGCGGCCTGCCCCGTTTTGCCCCACTTGCCACCGCCCACCGCACACCGAACGGCCCTTGCCAAACATTTTTGTTTGTCGGCCAAGAAATGCCGCTACACAAACAGTCAAATATTGTCTTGGCTATAACAAATGCTGGCGGGTTTATCGACAAGTATTTAAGACTATTTAACCATTTCTAGTTTGTCCCTTTTTTTTTTCTTTAAATGATTAATGATAAGTCGAAGACGAGTTCTTGTATGATAAACTTTGAAAAAGTTATTCTAAATTATTCGTGTAATTATGCTCCTCAAAAATAGATAAAAAATCATTGATCACGTCATATGACTGCCATAGATTGTTCAAAAGATGATTTCTTGTTTAAAGAACTTCTTTTTCCAAGATATTACATGCAAACTTATAATTTAAAGCGTTTTATTATGCTCCTAAAATAGTCATTTAATTTTTAAATTCTTAAGAATCAGACTACTATATCATATAGTATATAGTACTATATCATATAGTTTCCACGGGAATAATTGTGATTTTTTAAATCATCAGTTTACTTTAGAAGTCGATAATTTGTCTATGTCCTACAAGAATACGTTTCATTTGCGATGGCAAACAGTAGAAAATAATTTGGAGGGTTAATATTTCTTAACGATAAACTGCACTTAACTTTGGTATTCATATATATTTACAACTATTTAATATATACACAAATTCAAATTCAATCAGAATGCAAAGAATACAGACAACCCTCGCCTGCCGCTGTACACATGTATGTAAGCCTGTAAGTATGCGTGTTTATACATGCTTATATGTATATATGCATACATTTACTCCTCATGTATGTAGCCTAGGTGAGTGCCCCTTCCGTTTCTGCTGAGAGGCGAGAGTTATTGCGGCAGATAAATAATAATCATGCATAGACAAGAGTTAGTCGTATCTTTTGCTTACAATTTGATGGGAAGATGTTTTAGCGTCTCACCTGTAAATTTCAATTTCAATTTGTGTAATGCCTGAGGATACATAAAAATTGAATTATATACCAGTTGCGCTTGGCCCATTTAGTGGACACATTATGTAAATCGATATTTATTGTGCACTTTCGAAGCCAACCCCCAAATCCACATTTCCCTCATTTATCACTCTTGTGGCTCGTTGAGCACATGACACCAGTAGATTTGTTTAGCTCAGCATTTCTTGGGCAATCCTTGCGCAACGCTCGACAATTTTAAAGCACAATTCGATTATGCGAAGGGTCATTTACATTTACATCAAGCTCAGCCCTAAAAAGAAAAAAATGCAATTAGATTAATTTATTCGGTGATTTTGAGCAAAACATGTTACAAATACCGAAATTTGACAACAATAGCGCAGTGGCAACAATGACAAACCAGAGCAGTGGCTGCTGTTGCTTCTCGCGACACGCAACAACAACAACAACACTGAAATAGAAAAAAAAAACACTTTCCATGCAGCCCCGCCACTTCCTGCCGCTGCCGCTGCCTCTGCCCCAACGTTTCATCAGATGTTGCGCGCTTGTCGTGTCACGTCATATTACACACACAATGGGCTGGCGCAGACAACGATGGAGTTCGCCCCCGCCAACCCTGCCCCACTCCGCCACTCCCCCACCGAGTTTACCCATCCACCCACCTGGCAGTGGTGCCGCTTCCCTGGGCCGTTGACGGCAGTCAGTCAGCAACTATGACCTGATTTATCAAATAAATAGCTTGGCCTGAGTGCATTCACTTTTCATTTGGCTTGAGTTGTACCCCAACTCTGCACTGTAAACAAATTTCGAGTGCATTGTGATAACCATGGATTGGTTGAGAAGATCGTTCAGCTGATTAATCAATATCATGTTGAATTTGTAACAAGCTTCAGCTTAAGTTAGCTAGAATGGGTATATAACAAGTAGAAGGAAGCATCTACGATCCTATAAAAGTTATGCATTCTTGATCAAAATAAGCATCTCAAATATGGAATATAAGTTCCCATCTATCCCAGGTTTATTTCAGTTTATCGGTAATTGAATCGACTTGTGAATTAATGCGAATTTTCCAACTGGTTTCTAACTGATATTTATTATACACTGCGATATAATTACTGAAATAAACGCTTTATATTTCATAAAGTTGAGTTTTTGTTTTAGTTTCACAATTCACTTTAACAACTAAAAAGGCAAAATGACTTCAACTGATTGTGTTGTTTGGCCACAAGTTTTGTTGTGTTGCGGAATAAATTGAAAACAAGCAAAACACACCAACAATTATAGCACTGTGACTCACAAAAGGGTAACTGCCAGAGGAGTGGGTAATTCCTCCCCACTGACAACCCACCCAAAACTTTGGCAAACTTTGCAAATAAAGCCGAAATATATTCAACCGTCGGAGAGATACGAGAGAGAGTAGAAATAAACATGGGACTACAATGAAGCTAATTATGGGAAGCCAGGCATATGTGGCAAACAGATTGCAAACTTATACAATGCGCACTTTAAGGCCTAAGAAATTAATCAACAACTATTGCTCTATCTATCTATATGTCTATGTCATTGGACAATGTGCATTAAGTACTTACTTTCCTCGCTGTTAGACAAAGCAGAAGACATTAGACAGTTTGAGGACTGGCGTATTAATTACGTTAACACTTTTATCGCATTACTGCATTAAGCGCTAATGGCTGCAACTAATTGTAATTGACATGTTTGGCAGGTCTGAAGAAATTTCTCGCCCAATACCCATCGATATTCCTGGTGGACGGTGATTATGTGCAGGTGAATGCTTATCAGCACAGCAGCTCGGACGATGGCAACAGCGGCGGCAAGCGGGATTATATCCAAGAGGCTAAAGACTATTTCAAGAACAAGATGCTCCAATATGGCGCCGCTGCCGAGGTGCCCGTTCGCAGTTTGCTCGGACATCGGTCGCAGGCATCGCCACAAGTACGACACATATCAGGTGAGCGAATGACTTTACAATCTATTTAAGCATATATAATATATATATATATATATTGATTTTGGCAGGCCAACACATCAAGGAGTTTACGGATTTTCTTATGAAGCACACGGACACGTTTAAGGTGACGGACGACTATGTGATGCTGGTGGGCAGTGAGAATATGACGGATCTGCCGGCCAGAGATCGCTTGCATTTGCCGCAATCGAACATCGATACGCGCGGCACGCAGCAAATGCTCGACTTTTTCGCACAGTGCATCGAGATGAAGGGGCCGTTGCTGGTGGATCAACTATTTCATTTGCTAACGCTCAACTTTCCCCAGGATCAATGGTTGCGCATGTTCAAAACGCCCGGCGATTTGAGTTCGTTTCTGAAGTTGTTCGGCGACTGCTTCCACATCCAGGCGAATCTAGTCACATTGCTGCAGAAGCCCATGTTGAATGACTCGCACATCCAGCAGGCCCAGGCCCGTTCCCGCGAACAGTTCAATGCGCTCAACAACAATCAGAATCCGCGCAAGGCGGATGCAAATGTGAGCGCTGTGCAGCAGCGCCTGCAATCGCCGGCGATGCGCAGCAATGGCTACAACAACAACAGCAGCAGCAGCAGCGGCGGCAACAATCATCTGAATAACAACAATAATACGATTAACAATAATATAGCGTCGCCAAACTTTAAGCTGAATGCACCCGTCTCGAATATGACGGGAGGCGGTGCTGGTGGATTTGGCCAGGGTCAAAATAAATCGGAACCGAATTCGGGCTTTGATAGCTATGTGCCAATGTCGGAGCTGAAGCTGGAGAATCTCTGCGAGAATAACTATCCCAGCTCGACACTGTGCTATGGTCCCATTGGCACAATACCACAGCAGCAACAGCAGCCACAACAACAGCCACAACAACAACAGCAACAATCGACGGCACCCACGGAGCGTTTGAATAGTGTAAATCAAACACTGAAGCAGCGCATAAATACGCTGGTCATCCGAACTCTGGCCGAGAATCTGGAGAAAGACAAACAAACGTTGGCCAATCAAAACTCACACGCAAGTCCCGTGCACGGCAGCAGCAGCAAAGCGACAGCTGCTGGTGCAACAGCAACATCAGCCAGTGTTGCAGCGACAACAACGACAACAGCACAGAACAATGCCAATTCGAATGCCGCAACTAGTCATAGTTATTTTGTGGGCGACACGTGGAAAATCAAAGTACTGCAAAATACCACCGTCATTGCGAATGTGAAGCATTCCACATTTGTCACCGAGGCGCTGCTCGACTTGGCCAAAGATGAGAGCAATGTTGCTGTATCGCTAGACTGTGAGGGCATCAATTTGGGTGTCAAGGGCGAGATAACTCTCATCGAGATTGGCACTGCGCGTGGCGAGGCGTTCCTCTTCGATGTGCAAACCTGCCCGGCTATGGTGAGCGATGGTGGCCTAAAGACGCTACTCGAACACGACCAAGTCATCAAGGTCATACACGACTGTCGCAATGATGCCGTCAATCTGTATCAACAGTTTGGCATATTGTTGCGCAACGTATTCGATACGCAGGCGGCACATGCCATCCTGCAGTATCAGGAGAATGGCAAGCAGGTTTACAAGGCCAAATATATATCGCTGAACTCGCTGTGCGAGCAATACAATGCACCCTGTAATCCCATCAAGGATCAACTGAAGCAAATCTATCGACGCGATCAGAAGTTCTGGGCCAAGAGGCCGCTCACTCGCGAAATGATGCTGTATGCGGCCGGTGATGTGCTCGTCCTCATACACGATCAACTCTTTGGCAATCTGGCGCAACAGATTAAGTCCGAGAATCGTGTCCTATTCTCCGAACTGTGCACCGAGCAAATACTCATGCAAATCAAACCCAACGAGGTCAAGATACGAAAGAAGCAGCGCAAGGTTAGCACCGAGGTGTCCGATCTCAAGCAGAAACTGGCGCAGACCAGCAAAAGTATTGTGCTCTCCAATCGAGAGATACGATTATTACGGTGAGTGTTATTATTATCATATATATATATATTTTATTGAAACATGATTTGGTTGCAGTTACATGGACTTGACGGAGGACGAGAAAGAGCGCCTAAAAGGCTATTACAAAGTGGCCAAAAAGTTAGAGAAAATGGAATCTGCTGGCAATCCCAACAAGTTCGTAAATTACACTTGTAAAATTGATGCGCGTATTAATTGAAATTCCTTTGCACTTGCAGAGATCAAAGCGATTCTGAGGATGAGGGAGAACCGAATGAGAATGACTTCTTCCCCAGCTTAGATTCGGTGCCGTCGGACAATTCGCTGTCGGGCACGTTCTCGCCACGTTTCAGCTCTGAGCCGCCCAGTCTGACTGAATCAATGCAAATGCTTGAGGAGATACTGCAAAACAAATCGATGGATCGATTAGCACGCATTGACAAGCTCGAGGCCATATTGACGACTGCAACCACATTGCCATGCGATCAGGTAAGTTTAATACAGCTAGCTGCAAAATTGAGTATCTCTTGATAATTGTTTGGCTCTTCTTTTGCAGATTATTACTTCCAATGCAATGCAGGAGCAATTGGGCTCCACCATAGCGACCACTGAAAATCTGCAAATCATTCGCGAGAAGACTAGAAAGTATGCATGAGAACAACGATTGCCGCCAACATTAAAAACTAATCAATGATTTTTCCAAATTTCAGTATGAAGAACTGCAATTGCCATGGGGAGCGCAGCATAACACCCATTCTGAGATCGGCGAATGACAAGCGAGTAGTCAAACTTGTGGATGCCGAGTCGCAGACGCTCAGCACCGGTGACGTTGTCATCACCAAGATCTTTTTCCAGGATGAACACGAGCGTGCCAAGGATGCGGTGTTGACAAACAGCAATACCAATTCACCGAAGCGTGTCGCTTCAACTTGAAACAATTTTTACGAAATGATTCCTAGCAAGCAAAGTGCAGACATTATATGTATTATTTTTTATTACCATAATGAGAGACTCTATTTGAAAAAAAACAAAACAAAACAAAACAGAAAACAAAAGACGGAGTTCTCTACTCTATTAAATATGCAATAATTTTTCTATCCAATTGAGAAGCAATATATTTTGTGCCTAAATGTTGAACATTGCAATAATAATACATGCTATATAGTATATTATTTACTACTACTTCGACTACTTCAGTTGTGTTAACATTTATATATATATATATATATATATATATATGTATGTATTTTGGGTTTTTTGCTCACTCATTAAACAAATTGACCATTTTATTTTTAACCAAAAATTATAACTCCGAATCACACTTTTCTCATCGTGAGATGATTTAGAGCATGTGTTGTATTCTCTGATTATCTAGCAATTTTTGTTAAAGCCTACAATTTAATCGTATATGAAAACTCAGCGGATCAATCGCTTAAAATATATTTGTATTAAATATTGACTTTAAAAAATGCAATGCTTTTTATTTGAGTTGTGAACAAAAAGCAAGTCTTATTGCAGGACGTGTTGGACCAATCTGTGTAAAATCGAAGAAAGGGTTTTATGTTTAAAGATATAGCAATTTTGTTGAGGTTTCCAATAAAAATCCTTGTCGCCATATCAACACGAAAATTTGTATTTTAACCATAATACTTACAATCGAACACGTTTATTCAAATTAATTTTAGTTTAACCCAATTATATAATCAAAATTAACAAAATGCATAGTCAATATAAGTAAATGATATTATATTGTAAAGAGAACTTATTGAAATTGTATGATTATTAAAACAAAAAAACCTAATTAAAGAAAAAAATAAAACTTGTATATACACATGTAACAAAAAACGTATCAACAATCAAGCTGGGTAAGACTGAAATCTGGTTAGAAGGATATCTACATGGATATGTTAGTTTCCCATTTAGTATTATTGAATATTTTTTTACGAGTTTGCGGTTTTTGTTTTTTTTTATTTAACACCAAACATCAAGAGGCTTAAAACATTGAAAAGTTTGTGCATAAGTAATAGTTAGTTCTTGTAAACATTTATAAATATATATATATATATGTATGTACAAATATTGTTGAGTATTTGGAATAATTTTCCATATACTTGTAATCGTCAAGTGTTTGAATGTATACATAATTATCTGTATATATCGATTCAGACTCAAAAAGTTATTAAGTTTCGAGAATGTATATTTTATATATCAGATTAGTTCGATTTTGGCGCAATCAAATGATGACCGCTTTAAATTCGTGTTAATTTATTTATATTTATAGCATATTATTGTTTCATTCCACCATGATTAGATTTATACTAATCTTACATAATAGGTATACAGTTTAACAGCCTTCTTGCATATATGTTGAGCCTTGTAAATACAATAATAAGTAGAAGTACGCGCATCTTTCACCTGTGAGTTGCACTGTTCGTTCCATTTATGCAAAACCATAGAAAAACTGAGTAAACGAGGCTTAACTGCTATTTTGCCAGGAGTCTTAGAACTAACTACTTATGTCTATATCAAATATATATACTCACTTTGTGTATAGCTACGTATAAGCAAAGGTATACGCTGGCGTATATATATTTGTTAAAATCACATCTTTGAATGGTATATAGCTCGTCAGCTGTATGTACAAGTATGGTTCTAACTCGCATCTTCGCATCGAATTACGTTCAACTTAATTATTAGGGCTCTTAATCTTAAGTCTTACATTAAATTTATGTTCGTTTTTAGGAAACCTGTTCAAAAGATTCATCTTGTTTATCATTACACACTTACATAATAATCTAATCTAATTGATAAAATCTACAGACAATTTTTGGTTACTTTAGAAATTTGAATACTTATAGTACATTTTACACGTTTTTTTTTTTAACAACAGCATTAAGTTAGTTTCTATGGAAAATTGCACATGTATTCTATACATATGTATATTTTCAGCAATTCGTGATATTCCACCATTGAGTCAAATGGCTGCTTTAAGGAAATAAATTCATTTAAAAAATATAACCCCTAAGAGATAATTAAACATTTCAAACTGTTCAATATCTGTGTCGTAAGACAGATTGACTTACGACAAGAAATATATATTTACGATATCAAATTCGAATAGTTTTATGAGCACGCTTGACTAATTCTAATCTATTCGTATTTACAGAATATTCTAATTTATTTAAACACAACTTTAAAATTGATAAAAATTTGTGAATAACTTGAATTGATTTATGACAACAACAAAATATAACTAATAGTTAGGCAAGACAATAGGCTTTATTTAGTTAGTACAACCATCAGATGAAACACAAGGTATAAATTTATAAATATTCACAATCTCCCAAGAAACCAATGAGCTTAAGCCTATTTTATATATTGAGTTAAAAGTTTATTTTAATATAAGTTCGTTGGTTTCGCATATTCTAATTCTTGTATACATACCTTGGGCTGGTATAAAATATGTACAAAGATATCCCAATTGACATACGACATTGCATGTCCAAATGACTTCTTTTTTTTTTGTTTTAAATATTATCAAAATAGAATATAATATATATGTATATACTTATATTTAGAAGAAAAGCTCCGATATTTTTTTCACCATTTTGAGTTTTTTAAATTCTACTTTGAAGCTCGAATATCAAAATCGTTTTTGGCTTAAAAGCACGTGTAAAATTTTATGCAGAAATATATATATGAAGAAATAAAGAAAACATATCGAAATTGTATTTAAAATAAAAATGTATTTATTTGACTAAAATATTTTAACAAAACATAATACATATGTACAGTGATTGCAGCAAGCATATCGATGAAACACAGAAAAAAGCATTGAGTTGAAAGTAATTGTTTGTCGTTGCTATTTGTTTATATGTTTTAAGTTTTACACTTTCTTAACTTGGTTTTTTTTTTTGTAGACATTGTTAGTGTAACAGCTAATAACATAGACGTATATAGAGACTATTATATTGTAATTTATTTGGACATTTTACTTTCTTGATTAGTTAACAATTTCACATATATATTGAATTGGACATTGACTTGAATTGGATTACATTATAAATGTGACAAAGCATTGCACAAAAATTTGATTGGATTCTATTGCAACTAGTTAATTGGTTTCGTATTAAATATGTTCTTTAATGCTCTTGCACAAATTACAAAAGTTCTTGTCACACTCAGACAGAGTCAACTTTTTGACATACATATGTATTTATTTATATTGTGTATGCATGCGTGTTGTTTCCATGTGTGTATGTGTTTGTATATTTATGTATGTATATATATATATATATATATATATATATATCTTTAATCACTTAATGAGATCAAGTCATATAGCGCATTATCTCGCGCAAAGCATAGAGTAATTCGGCCTGATTACGGGCCTCCATTATCATTAGATTAACATGAACCTGCAAAACCAGACCAGACCAGACCAGACCAGACCAGAGATAAGAGGATAAAATGTTGTTATTTTTAATCGACGTATCGCCTCCTCCTCCTCCTCCTCCTCCTCACTCACCTTTTCGCTATCCTGTAACTCGACGAGCACACTATCATAATCCTTGGTGGTAATGCGCTCAGGAAAGCAGCAGGCTGTCTTTATAAACATTTTCAACGGACGCACGAGCAGCTGCAATTTGATCAAACAACTAAACTTGTAATTGATAAAATTGAATTATTTAATATGCACTTACCTGATTCACTTCACCGTAATCGTAATCGTCGTGTCGTATGCCAAAAATGCATTGTATATAATTCCAGATGGCACGACGAAACTTCGATGTGTCCACATTCTTAATGCCGCCCATTGTGAAATACGTTAAATTGTACGCGGCCCGAAACTTTTCATCCAAAAAGGTGCCCACATCGTTGTACAAGCTGCAACAAGGAGAAGCAACCAGACAAGTGAGATTTTGATTGGCATTGTTTTGATGTGATGGCTTACCCATCGACCAGAGAATAGCCATGATCCTCCCATGAATAGTCCTGTATGCGAAATGTGTTAATATTCTCGGCACCGCGTCGTGCAAAATCCTGATACGTAAAGCTAGCATCGTCCACATAGTGTGAGATTATTGGTGGCAATGCGACAACTGGTGCTGGAGTCGATGCAGCCAATTCGGCTGTTTGCAGTTCGACACTCTTGAAACGATTGCTCAGCTCGGCCTCACTGCACTCGTCCTGGTTCTGGGAGAGCACTTTCATGCGCTCCATCAACGTCTCCACGGAGATGCCAAGTTGCTGCGGCTGTTGCTGTGCGCTGCCTGCAAAAGTAAAACAAAAAATTGAGAATTCCCTTGATTTTTGATAAGCTGCACTGCGCTCTGCACTCTGCACTCTTACTCAAATAGTGTTGGCCAAAACTGTTGTTGGCTGCACTGCCTCGGCCGCCATTGCCATTGTTTTTGTCCATTGTATTATTGAAATCTGGCTTTGTATTGTTGTCGCTGCTGCTGCTGCTGCTGCTACTGCTGCCGTTGTTCAAGGATATTTCACCAAGAACATTTTTTTGCTGTTGCTGCTGCTGCTGCTGCTGTTGCTGATGGATGGGGCTGGTGGTCTGTCGTGCATCATCCAGCTGGGGCAGCATAAGTTGCTGTGGTATTGGCGACTGCGTTGGCAGTGGCAATGGCAATGGCAATGGCAGTGGCAGTGGCAATGACACCGGTGCACCTTTCATTTTGGGACTAGACAATCCATCGAGCTTTTGTGTGAGACCGCAGGAGAACACAAATGAGGATAGTGAATGAAAATGCGATAGCAAGACCATTGCATGCACCACCTCCGACAGGGACCAGCTATTCTTGCCTTTGGTCAGACGCTGCAAAATGCCAAAAATGTTGTGGCGTACATTCATTAAAAATGTATTCAATTTGTAAGTGCATCCCAGGATACACCAATGTTGGTACATACACTACACACACAAAAAACCATACCTCGACGTGCTCCTTGCGCAAAAGCCAGGGACGATGTGCTAATATTTTATTTATATCGTATATGGCACGTAATTTGGCGGGTATATAGTCCAAGCCATTCAGCCATTCGCTGTTGCCGCCCTGATCAATGAACTCCTTCTCGTAGCGCTTCACCAGATAGGGGCACTGATGACGTGCGGCTGCCTGAAATCATTTAAGAATGCAAAGAATGCTATTAATAATGATAATAGAACTCTTCATGTTTGCTTAAGTATTCTGGCATGCTTATAAATTCTCTAAATGGAAACAGCTCTTTTAATATTCTTCAACTTTTAAGTCGCTTTTACCAGTTATATATAAATATATATATATATATATATATATTTATATATATTTGTTGTAGTAGTAGTTAAAGTAGCTTATCAGTTTGTTTAGCGATGCGTTGAAGCTTTTGTTATTTTGTTGTTTTTGCCATGAGGCTAATTGTGAGTCAGAATCAAATCTAAGACAAACATTATGAAAATTTAATAGAAAACAATCTCGCGGCGTTCTTTACATATTCAAATGGCTGCACAACAACCCCATTAAAAACCCCTGGGAGAGCATCTGCACAACTCAAAATACGCTAAAAATATTTCTTTTTATTTTGACATTGATGTGTGTTGTTGTTGCTGTTGTTGTTGCTGTTGTTGTTGTTGTTGTGTGTGTGTTTGTTTGTTTGTTTATGTGAATGACCCAAAATACGAGAAACAAAGCGTAGACCATTGTTTTGGTACATATATTTCGAGCATTTGAATTACGGCGCCTCAACTAACATTTAATTGAAATTAGTTGAAATTCCCAACGGGCAAGCTGATATCGCCTGAAATACAGACATATAGACAAGTGACCAGATCGTGCTTTAGCTTCAGAGACATATATCAATCATATACAATCGCTTGTGGACCAGCAGCTTCCGTTCAAAGCAAAAGATGTTTTTCTTCGCAGTGGGAATTCAAAATATATTGAAGCATATACAAAATAAAAACACTTGATCTGTCGGCAATAAAAAGCATATTTCAATTAGGAAAAGAGGTCAGCAAACAATAAACAATCCGTTAAGATCTTTCAAAAGCGCATTCGGTTCTCTCTTTCCAGTTGCCAAGCCAAGAAAGTACCTCTTATCATATATGTATATATCTTTATTTACTAACCAAATGACTAACTTTAATGCCTTTTTTTTATTTTATTGTGACTTTTTAAAGGCTAAAATGTAAATCACTCCAAGCTCATTTGGATTGGGCAATTACATTGAAGATAATAATGTATTACTAATATTGTAATTTAAGTGGTCTTAAAAGAGATTAAGTGTGGGTATTTCTTAAGTTGAGTAAGACATTAAAGTATCAGAAATGAGTGGGACCAATGGATAGCCTCTTGATATCCCCCAACAATGCTGGAATACCCTTACCAATCAGTGGAACACTCAGCGCAATCTGATTCATTTATATGTTTAGTTTTTAGAGCTGCATTTTGCTCCTCTTTTTGTGCAATGCCGTAAATCGGCTTTGCAGTAAGTTAAAAATTGCAAAAATATATATAATATCTGTGTTCTTGCTGAACGACAAATGGATGACAATCATCAATAAAATATTTTCTGCATTTCCTTTTTGTTAATGCGCAAACAGCTTTTCCCCAAATTGAATGTATTTTAATTTAAACTTGTTGAAAAGCTTCAAATGCCAACGGCTAGCTATGGATAGAGAGCACTATAGTGTCCTGCCTGCCTTTCCACTAGGATTCGTTTTGTTTGTGAAACTATCGTCCTGGGATGTGAGGTGTGAGACAAGTATTCATTTCTGCTCAGCTGGCAAGGAGTTGGAGTTGCATAAGTACGAAAGGCTGTCACTTGTAATTAAGAAACTTGTTTACTTGCAACACTTCTATTGTTTCGGACATGTATTTTGTGCAGCACGTGCCGCACCGTTCTCTTTACGCCCGTGGCATGTGTGTTGCAGCTACAACAGCAGCCATTTCTACTGGCTTTTTTTTTTACTGCATTTGCCGAGAGAAAGAGCTCAGAACAGTGGAAATAATTTGCTGTTGTTGATTTATCAATGTGTGCTGTGTTGTGCTGTGTGTGTGTGTGTGTGTGTGTGTGTGTAGGTGTAGGTGTAGTTTTTGTTCCCCGTGAGTGTGGAAGCTGCTGTCATTGATAGGGCATCAACAGCTAACAAGCAGCAAATGTGAACCGACAGCAACAGTTGGCGGCGAGTGTTAATGTGCTTAAATTTGCCAGTGGCAACAAAGCACACTGCATCCACACACACACACACACACACATATATATATATATATATATATATAGATATACGTGCCCTATTAGACATTCCCGGGGCAGTCAGATGTGCGATAAGCGCAGCAAACGGAAAAGGTGAAAGGTAACATTAAATACCAAAGGGCACACTTTCATTCCAAAGACCAAAGCTGAACTCATAAAAAACAAGATAAGGCAACTGTTTGGACACTCCAAAGATGGGATACCCTTGTGGACTGCAGTCAATTTTTGTCGAAATCGAACTTTCACTATAAATTTCAAAGAACGCCTGCAATTGTTCCTATTACGAATGTTATATATAAAAGTCTGGTTTTTATAGTTGTTGTCTAAGCAAAGCTGCTGAGTTTGGTTGTTTTTATACAAGAACTTATCTCTCCACTTCTCCTCCTCCTTCTATGGTATATATGTATGCATCTATGTATATATATATACATAGTTTCACAATGATATAGCCCTGAGGGACAGACATGGCTATATCAAATAAACATATTGATGCTGATACTTAATATCATAAACTTTATTGTGCTCGGAGACGTCTCCGTCAATGCGATACAATCTTAACGATAAAATGAATTACAATTTTCATTCAACAACAATTAAATTGTTTGCAAATATTTCTGAAATATGACGATTAGTTAGCAATCAGCCATTTGATTTAATTGCGTTTTTATTGTTAATGGTTGTTAACTTGGCAATTTATAGTCAATTAGTTGGTGTCGTTAAGCGAAATGAGTGAATAATGAAAAACAGTTAATTAATACTCACAATTATGGCCAAATAGTATCTATAAGAATATGGCAAAGGTCCATCACCTTTCATAATAAAGTTCTGCGTGTGCAGAAAATGATCACGATAGCGCGGATGATAGCCAATCACTTGTGTCACTTGATCACATTCATCGAGATCATCCATATCAAAATCTGTTGCGGCACACTGAAAATACACAAGCCAAATTTTAGATGAGTTAAACGGTTGATATTAATTGATCAAATCAAATAAACTGCCTTTGCAATTACCAAATGTATATTTAATAATTACACATTGAAAAATAACCTGAAACCAATTGTTAGATATTTTAAATATATAATTACATCTATTAAATTAAAATAGATTAGAAAGATTTTCAAATTAAATTCTTATACTTTTATAATGTGATTTATTACAATTCAGTTTTCTTTTCTGCGTGCTCTGAGTTTTTTTTTACAGTCTATCAATAATATACAAAATATATATTAATTGAAAGATAATGCCTTTGAAATTGCTGCTCCTATTGCTATCGGTAATCGATTTGTATCGATACTCCTGAAACGGAGGCAATATAAGAAATCTATAATATGAAATATATTCCGATGATGATTCGTTTGTATCATAAAAAATCGACATGATTGTTAATGCTGATCAAGAATATACATTTATATCTTATGGGGTTAGAGATGCTTACTGCCTGCCTGCTGCATAATTTTATTATACAATTTTCATAAATTTTCAGTGGATTCCCTTTATGCAAATTAAAAGAGTCTCTGCTTTGTTTGCCACCGTTGTTAAAGCCATGCTCAATTTAAAGATTTATTGTTTTGTTTTTTTCATAACTGCATTTACCAAATATACCATATATATATTTTCATCCTTTGATATCCTTTGCGTTAGTCATTTCATGTACATTGCGACCTGTTGTTTGCCAATCAATAAACAGTTGCCATGACAACTGTGCTCTGCAGAATCCACAGGATGCATTTCATGCTGAGTTATCTGAGAAGAGCTGCGCTGATGAGGGCCAATGCCAAAAGGAAAGGTATATTTTCGTTCCCCACTCCTCTGTGTCCATCAAAATGTGTGTACAGACAAGGGATGCAGCACCAGGCCGGGCCCAGGAACTTCATTGGATAGCTTATTTGCAAATTGAATAGCCGAGAAAGTCGGTCTCTCTTTGAATTGAGTAATCGTAGCTGCAACAGGGCAACTGGGCAACTGGGCAGCAGGCAAAGCAGCTTAGGCAGCATGGACTTATTAAACTTATCGCAGACGCACAGAATGTAGCTCGTAGCTCGTAAGCAAATACAGCACAAAAGCAGCTCTTGTTGTTATACATACACTATTAACTATATATATATTAACTATATATGTGTGTATGTATACTACACATCAACTTGATCATTAAACAACACATGTTTGTGCGTTTCCAGCAGCATTTTCTATATCTCTCTGCTGTCTGCATCTTGCTTACTCAAGTCAGCCATAGATATATAATTATGTATGTAGCTAAAGCAGCAGCTTCACTCACTAACTGACTGACTGACTGACTGACTGACTGACTGTTCGACTAAAATGTTAATCAAAGTTGTTTTGTTGTTGCCGTTTTATTATTACATTTGTGTGTGTTTTTTTTGTTGTTGTTGTTTTGTTTTTTTTTTTTGTTCTCTCTGCTGCTGTTTGTGCCTCTGCCTACTAAACTGGGGCGATGTTATTAAACGTTCAATGACTTTTTTTGTTAGTTGTTATTTGTTTGTATTTGTCTTCTTCTTCTTCTCATTCCTTTGTAGTGTCGGACTTAGTTGCCTTTTAATTCTTGATAGCGCACTGCCTACTTCTACATACCATATACATATACATATATATATATATAGCCATAATCGGACAACACCAGTTGCTTATCATATGTATATCATGTATACGAGGAGTTAATAGCAAAACAAAATTGGTTGGTATAATTTAATTTGTTATACCAGCTACCCACTAAGAAGTATTATAAAGTTTGTTTTATTGTTTAAATTTGGGAAATTATCTGAAGCATTTGCTTAAAATACTTTATACATATATATAATTCTTGAACTTTAGTATAAACTATAAGAGCTATGTAGCTAAAAAAAAAACATGAGCAGCCCATACACATGTATATTTAATGACCATAATACGGTCCACCCACGTCCTGTTTGATTCTAAAAGTAATCAGGCCTTTTTTGGAAAGCGGTTCAATCAAATAAAACACTCAGAGTTTGTTGCCTAAGCACAGTTGTTTGACATTGAAACACTCAACTGCTAAATGGAAATAATATATAAGATGTACCCCGAGTTGTTCAATGTTGTTGTCCAATGTTATTGTCAACAAACAAACAATCTAAAAAAAAATGCTAGTTTTTTTAGTTGGTTATTTAATTATTGCAAATAAGTAAATGATTGTTGGAAAATATTAAATACAATATGCGGGAAGCTCCGGATCTGTGCACAAATAATGATGTAAATAAATTTATAAAATACCAACACGTTCAATTAGTAAATTCAGTTTAGTTTGCAGATAGGCATACAAATATATTTGATATGCCATTAATCAGTTTGTGTGATTTATTCCAAACTATTCAGATGCAAATTGTTTGAGGCTGCACAAAACGTGGCCATAAATTAAGGTATTTTTATGTATGTAAATATTTGGTTTTGCCATGTTTTGCTAATTAGTAAAATCAAGCTTATTTCAGCTACTTAAATAGTTTAAAATAGAACCGTGGGATTAAAACACCAAACAGCCAACAACAAAACAAACTGGAGACAAATGATGCCAGTCCAGAGTTGATCGGTGGGACTTGATTTATATAAAAAAAATAAATTAAAAAAATCGAAAACGAAAAAAAAAACCAATTACAGCTACCAGTTGAGAGCCAAAGCATGATGTTGTTTGTATGTTGTATTTTGTTGTTGTTGTTGTTGTTGTTTTATTTACATTTTGTTCAGCTTTTTAATTGGCAGCTCTTTCTTAGGTGGCGCCACGGCAAATGAGGGTTTCAAACAAACTTGACAGACTTTTTCGCGCTTCGTTTGAAACAAGGCAGAGTAACTGGATGACAAGTTGTGTAAGACAGATAAATTGTAATTAATTAATGACAGTCAATTGAATACAAATGGCTGGTATTCTTCTTGTTGTTGTTGTTGTTGCTCTTCTCTCATATTTAAATGAAAATAATATATATATATATATATATATATATATATATATTTGTGTGGCTTATGGAAAATTAACTCTCACATGCACACACACAGACACACACCTACACACACCCATTGTCAGCTGGAAGAGAAACCCGTTTGTGACTTTGGCATACGTGCACCGTTTACATTGGTGGTGCGGTTACCTGTTAGTTCCACAAAGTGGGTTACATGCCAGCCACAGGAGTGGGAACCAGCGAAGGTGCGTTTAGGCCAAGTTTCATGGACGCGTATTAGGCACGAAGCGAATGACGAGTACTGGTTTTGATACCCATTTTCTTTTACCAAAAGCTGCGTGGCTCATTTCAAGATGCAAGTTTGTGCTGCACGCACACATACTATAGGGTAACTGATGTTCGATCAAACATAATGCTCGGAAATGATTTGGTTTTCTGTGCTGCATTCAACTGGAAACTTGTTCGTCAACATGCCATATATACGTGATCTGATGTGGTTTATGTTGCCCCCTTTATTGCTGCTGTGTCAAAGTGCATCCACAGAGTCACTTTGACAAGCTTGCTTCGCTTGCTTCATTAGTTCAAATATTTCCCTGCAAGCTGAAATACTAATATCAACTTGCCGCAACAGTCATATGAAAATTTCAATAAACCACAAGAAATATCAAAATGTGACTTATTAACTAACTGAATATTTACTACACTCAAAAAATGTACATAACATTTAGAAAATCATACCAAAAACCAGAAACATATTCATATATATTTAAATAAATTCGAAGGATTAGAAAGGCTTTCTATTACATTTTTCATAAATATTTTCTTGTATACAATTTTTTTTTTCTTTTATTTTCTTTTTTTTATGCCAGAAAGAAACACTTTTACGATATTTATTTCTTAGCTTAATAACTTAATAAATTTCATTATTTTTTTTTCTCTTTACTGAAATTTTGAATATATTTACTTAAATTTCATAAACCAAATTAGCCTGGAAATAGGAACAGAACAGCCCTAATTTTTAGAGAGAAACAACCTTCTATTTTCAAAATATGCTGTCTGCATAATAAGTTGAGCTGCCCTTGGCGCCAAAAGAATGACAATCTATGAAATTTCTGGTCGATTTCTGCGAGCACTAATCGTGACTGAGCATAAGTTATAGATAGATATATAGATACATAGATACACCCGCATTCATATATGTTGTTTGTGTTCTTAACCAAAACCCAAACCCCAGCTGAAGCCCAACCATGCCCATGTGCTCATGCATAAATTTGAGCATATTAAAGTGAACTTGACGCAATGGCAAAGTCTAAATCATAACAATTGATACTCTACACAAGGGCAGACAACAAGTTTTGCCTGCCCAGAATAGGGGGGGTAGACAGGCCATATTCAAATTGCCTTGAATCGCTGCCTGAATGACGAATTGACTATATACATATATATATATATATATATATATATATATATATCTATACGATATATATTTTGTTTTGATCGCGACAACTTTGAGCGATCGCTGGCCGGGAAGTTGTTCCTACGTGCAAAATCATGAAGCGTGGCGATTACAAATCAGAGCTGAGATCGAGAGGGACAGAGAGATAAAGAGAGAGATAGAGAGAGAGAGAGAGAGAGAGAGAGAGAGAGAGAGAGAGTCTTAATTGTGGCGGGTGTCAGTTGACTTACAATATTTGCACATATTTGTTGATGCCTTTGTTTGTTATGCCGCTGTAATTAACTATTGTAAGCTAATTTTGATTTCCTCAACAAAGATTACACATTCAAATGCACATAGGAGCAGAAAAGCGTATTTAATGGGCGGATGAAGTACAATAAAAATAAACAAAAAATTATACACAAAATTAGCATAATTAGCACATAGCGTAGAGAGTTATATTCCCTTGTTAGACAACTTGATTTACTTTATTTTAGTACCAGTCAAACACCCGGCCTGGCCTCTCTTGCGGTTTTCATTTTGGCTTATTTGTGTTTAATTTTCATTGTTATGGCTTTTCCCCCCTTGGCTGTATTTTGCTTCACTTTTTTTCTTTCAGTTTCGAGTGGGCGCAATGCTAAAGTCCGTTCGCTGTTCAGTTCTCGGAGGTTTCGCTTCAAATGTCAACAGTAGTGGCCTCAACAAATTAAAACAAAAGCTGGTAAACAAGCAAATAAATTAGCATAAATGGTAGACGACTAAAAGAGAAATATTAAACAATAAGTGGGTAGAGCTAGCTGGCAGAGCTGGCAGAGAACTAGGTAAACAAGTAAAGTGGAAAAAACGGCAGGTGTTAGAAATGCAAACTAAATGAGTGTAAGAAAACGAAAGATGAATATGAATATGAATATGAATATGAATAACAAAAACTACAACAACAATAACGAGTAATAAAAAATCAAATAGACTGAAAGCATTTTTGCATACATATTTAAATTGTACTACATAATGTGTGTATGTCTGTATATCTGTATCTGTGTGTGTTTGTGTTGGTGTCTGTATCTGTGTGTCTATTAGGAAAAACAAACTCAAAAAAACAACTGAAGTCGGTGCATTTGCACGTGTTCGTAGCTAATAAAGACGCGCGTCTAGACGCGATAAACTATCAACTCATAAGTGTGTAAATGTATTCGACAAAAGCACTTTTATAGTTTACACTCGCAGCTTGGCATTTTAATTCATGTCTCTCTATATATATACATATATCTCTCTCTCACTATCTGTATATATATATACATATAGTGTATGTAAATAGGTGTGCTTATAGACATATGGAAATGAGCTCAAGCTGACCATCAACACAGAATCCAAAGCTTACCAATCGGTAAGCTAAACGCTTCGCGGTAATCTCTTTGTTGAATGAAAGTGATCATTTGGAATTTTTGGTATTAATCGTAAAATAGAAATAGAGGCAACCAATAATAATAACAAAAATATGCATAAGCCATAAAACCTTTATTGTGTATCTTCTGATCGGATTTGAACTCATTTTTGAAAAGCAAAAAAGATCTAAGATTATGTTTTTTTCTGGGTTTGAAAAATCCTTAATTTGTGTATTGATTTCCATTTTATATTTGAATATCCCCAGCACATTTTATATTTCACACATTTTATATTAATTTTTACACTTTAAAATTGAACTTACCTCTTCTTTTTAATTTTAAGCCAAAGTTTTGTAGTTTAACAATTTTTTTTTTTGTTGTGGTATATAGTCTACATTAAAAAATAATAAATAAATAAAATATATATTCAAACCAACACATTGAAACGATACTCGGACAATTGTTGTATATATGTATGCAAATGCGAATTTATATAGAAAATGCCGTCGCATTTTGCTGTTTGCAGTCGAGTATATATCAATCTCTGGAACAACTTCTGTGTTTCTTAACCGAGTTGTTGATAATAAATAGTAATAAAAGTCACATTTATGCATCTTTTTAATCGGTTCATTTCATCGAGTAACGTTCAAGGAACACAGAAGAATTAATCAGAGATGTATACTTCTCCCTATATATACCGAATTCCACAGCAGAAAGCGCAAGCATTTTCTGAATACACTCGAGCATTTTTTAGTTGTTCTCGTCCATTTTTTGTTGTTTTGTTTTGCTTGAATCGAGTTGTGCGAAGAATGAGTGTGTATGCAACGTGAATATGCCAGCAAGCTTGGTGGTGGCATGTGGCAATGTTGACCAACCTCAACGTATGTGTCTCTGTGTGTCTGTATGCGTTGCTATTGTGCTTGTGGGCGGGTGCGTGACTCTGGTCCCGGAGCTGTATGCCAGTCTGTCTGGCACTCAATGCGACACTTTGTCTACTGATATAGCGCAAACAATTGAAAATCCAAAGGCAAAACAAAAGCAATGCACACACAAAGAGACATGGCAGACAGGCAGCCAACAGTTTCGCAAGTGTGGCAAATTATTAGGTGCATATTATCGCTTGTAACGACGGCGACAACAAAAACAACAACAATAGACGAGCAAGTCACAGCGTTGGCTGACTGAACTGCTCCTTGGCCTGATAACGGTTATTGATAAGGAGGCGGAACGAACCCGACTATTGTCGTAAGAATAATTCGAGAAGGGTCTGACAAAAGGTAAATGGCAAATTGCGTGTCAACTTGGCTAAATATAAATCTACATTATTATATTATGAATGCATACATATATATATATATATACATATATTGACCGCAAGTTGAATGAACTCTGGCACACACGATATCAATTTGTATTTAAATTAAATCTTGTTAATTTATTTTTATTATTATTTATGATCAGTCAAAGAAGTGAAATACCCAAATGGCATTTATGTGCCTACGGAAAATTTGTATACTATAGCAATTAACTGAACCATAAATCTAAAGAGCAATATTAGCTGTTATCTACCACTAAGTTGTTTACTAAATGACGCACACGAGCTATTTAATAAATGTTCCATTCGAATAATATAGATATTTTTATAGTTTTCACACAAGCTGACAATTATAACACGAATAACATATATATTCATACATTTTGTATATTTATAATAAATAGTTGCCATGACTTCCGCATCTGCAAAATGTTAGCAATTAAATTGCACAAATCATTAAATGAAATGTTCAAATGCTAGAAATGCACACGAAAACTTGTCCAATAGGAAAACTGCGTCTGCATTTTATTGACTAAAGTGTGAAATTATTATGAAGAGCTGCATTATGCACTTAATCAGTCAGTCAGTCACTCACTCAAATAGACAGACTGACAGTCAGTCAGGCAGTTAGTCAGAGTACGCCTTGACGTTGGTCCGCCACTCGGTGAAAAGACAAAAGCCTTTTGGACTGTTGCCAGATTGAGAATGGCGAACTTTTGCTTATTTGATACTGTTGCTCATATTTATGCCTATTTTTATACAATTTTCATTTAAATCAAAATATAAAATAGACTTTATTGTGACGAACTCACAAGCCAAACAAAATAATCTTTATATTATATCAAAATATATAGAATAGCAACTACAAAAGAAGTGCTTTCGTTTCAAGTAAGTGTTCAAAGTGCAATCAGTCTGAGCATTTTGTATTTATGGCACCTAACATTTAATTTAATCTAATTAAAACAATAAAAATCAAATATATTAAAATAAAGCCACATGCTTTTTATAGACTGCTGATTAGGTGACCCACATTTTGGATTCCTTTTATAAGTAAATATGCATGCAACATATACATATATATATATATATAAATATATATATATATAAATATACATTTTATTTAAAAGTTTGCTCCCACATAAGCACGTTGATTTCTTATCTAAAATTTTGTTTTTGTTGCATGAACAAAGAAACAAAAAAAAAAACAGGAATAAAGTCACATTATTTCTGAATGATTTGGTAGTTTTGCGCTGCTTATCAAACGCTGCTCGAGCTGCCAAAAAATATTTCTAGCAGAAACTAACAACATTGAAATTGCGCATTAGCAAACTGGTTATAAGCTGCTCGTATTAAAATTAAAAAGTTTCTTAAATATATATGTATGTAAATAATACGATTTGCAAGTTGTTCACAAAAAAAAAAAAAATCCACTTTTGTGTGTGGAAATGCTTTGTGGGAGTTTATAATTTCATTTGCCAGGCAGTATAACACATTTTCCTAATTGGACAATTGCAAACATTGCGCCACAAGCTACTTATGCATGTTGGAAAGTTAAAAGTTGAAGAAAAACTTAGTTACAAATTTTGTTTGCATATTGCATTCATTTCATTCATTCATTCATGCAGCCATGAAAATTTGAACATTAATATCATCTGTACACAATTTCAGAAAAAGAAAAAACGACAAGCGCATTGTCAAAAGAGGAATTTACTCCATATATATCCTGGTATCTGTGTAGCCTGCAGGACATGACATGTCCAATGCGAAATGAATTAATTTCACTTCAGTTTAGACATTCAAATTGAAGCACAACATAAACTATGTGCATATGAGCCATTTTTTTGGGGCTGCGTTGGGGTTGTGGTTGGGGTATGTTGCAGCATTGTGGCAAGTGGTTGTAGCTATTGTCATATACTACAAAAATGCAATTTGTGCATGATTTATTTCAATTGAAAGCAAAATAAAGCAAGCAGCGGCTCATTTTCAAATGTTTGTTAATATTTCTTTGTCATTAAATCCATTCACACGTGCCACATTGCATCCATTATGCAACACGACGCATTTATTTATTTATCTAACGTGTTTCAAAAACAGTCCACAAATTTGAAATTTAAAATAAAAAAGTTACACATAAAATGAAAATTATAATTATTATCTAATTTATGCATTGCTTGTTGCTATTTATTTTTAAATTAAATTTAAATTCAAAGATATCAAGTTAAAAGTAAATAGTAAAATTAGAACTAAAAAAAATAAAATAAAATAAAACATATAATAAATCTGAGACAATTGAAATGTAAATTCAAATCTAAAATTAAAAATGAGATACTAAATATATAATAAATAATTAAGCATGCAAATTAGTATGACAAATTAATATTATGTTTTAAGGCTACATAGCAGGAAAGTACTTCTAAATTAAATTTTTTTTAATAATTAATACTAGTAAGAAGGCAAGTAAAAAATCTCGGAGCTTAACCTAGTTTTTATGAGCAATGTGATGTTTTATACTATAGAAGATCTGATTGCTACTAAATTTAACAGCTAATTTATTTTTATGTCTCTTGTTTTCAGTTTTTATGAGTGTAAAATAATTTTTGGTTACTACTTACATCTTGAGAGATTTGTCCCATTCCCGCGTAATAATCGACAGCGGAGTACATTGGTGTGTGTGTGTGTGTGTGTGTGTGTGTGTGGTGCTTGAGTGTGTTATTTGTATCTGCGGTCAGGTCGGATGCACTCGTCGATATACCAGTTCCAGTTGCAGTTGCAGTTGCAGCAGCGGTTTCTGGTTTATGCCCCGCGTCTTTCGTTGTCAGCGTTTCTCGTCTGGAAGGAAACTCGCCAATGATTGCCAACTTGCCAACTTGCTTTGGAGTTGTTGGCCACCACCAACCGAAGGAGTTGGGCTCGTTGTCATACACACAATCTAGATTTGGCTTTATATTTGTGCCCCTCTCTCTCTCTCACACACACAATCTCACTGTCTCTCTCTCTCTCTCTCTCTCTCTGTCACTCTGTTGCTGTATATATTGCGTTCAATGTGGTTTAGTTTAAAAGTGAGTTTTCACTTGTTGGATTTTGTTTTCGCTTGGCTTGCGTAGCGTTGTCGTCACTTGATTGTCGCTGTCGCTGCTGCTGCTGCTGTTGCTGCTGCTATGGCTGTGGCTGTCAGGGCAATTAAGGTGCCTACTTCGATGTTTTTTTTGTATTTTATTTTGCCACAGTCGAATCGAAAAATTCGAATTCAAAGACTTAGGTGGGTGTGAGTTGCTTAAAAAAAAAAACAAAAAAAAAAAACAAACGCTTCAACAACAACTTTAGCTTGCGCTGTTGCACTTGCACTTGGCTCTGGTCAGCAGTTGTACCTTGGACTCCGACTCAGTCTGAGACTCGGACTTGGACACTGCTTGAGTAACTGTGACTGTGACTGTGACTGTGGCTGTCTCTGTTTAAGTATCTTTAGTACAAGTATGCCGAGCTCTAACAGATCTATTAGCGGATTATGATTCAGGCACTTGTACGTATGACTGCGAGGCCCAAACTTCTTCTTCTTTAGCTGTCCCTTAGAAGCGTTTGTTTTGCTGCTCGTTTCGTATGTGCTATATTTGTAGACGTTGTTTTCATTGGTTTTCATTGGTATTTGCAATCAGGTGATTAGTTGCCGCCTGGCCAAAATTCAACTTGCACTTTTCAGCATGCACTGAAACGATGAAAAAAAGAAAAAACCATACAAAATTGTTAGCTTTGATAGATGTAAACGCTAATTGCTGTGCTCCAATCACAGAACAAAACCAAACCAAACAAATCGAACAAGAAATGCATTCAGTTTTCTTAAATGTCACCCTTGAGGCAACGTATACTTGATAAATGCGTATTTTCAATATGAACTAAATACTTTAGAAGCTTCCTGAAATATTTCATTGTACATTTTCTCATAAGGCACACAACATTCTGAATGTTGGAAATTTTAGGAATTTATTCCAAGTAATTTATCGAATTCGTATCAAAACACAAATTACATACTTTAAAAATATTAAATTTGTTTTCGATTTATCTTGTCTTATCTGGTTGTACAAAAGACAAACAGGGGATTTGTGTCAGAGCCTTAATAATTTTCAATTCAATGCAGCGTTAGAGGAAATGTGTATGCTTATCTCTGACCTGAGGCCAAAATGGTACTAGTTACATTTACTGTGTAATATTTACAACACGTCAGTTGTTTACCATGCGTATGCGTATTTGATTTGAATATAACACTCATACGACCCGTCCAAGTTGTCGTCGTCGTTTTGAACTGTTCAATGTCAGCCACGGCATTTGTTAGTCTTGTTGATATATTTTTTTTATATTGTTTTTCTTTATTAAACTGAATGTTTGTGTTTGTGTTTAACTTTAAAGGCAGTCTCATTTGCATGGTAAGTATGACTGTGCCTGTGCCTGTGTCTGTGCATATGTGTGTTGGTTAGTTGTTGTCTATTCATTTGTTGTCTGTTGATTGTTTGGTTGTTGAATGTTGTCTGTTGTTTGTTTGCCGCTAGCCTGGGCATGCCATTATAATTCATTCCTTCGCTAATTAGTTGTGTAAACCAATAAACAACAACAGCAAACGCCGCAACAACAGTCAATCAACACTCGCCACAAGTCAAATTTAATATTTTTTCCATGTGGTTTTCGGCGCACATCAGTCAACAGCGGCGTCTGCCAGAGCCGCAGCTGCGACGCTTGACTGCTGAGTGCTGCCTGCTGCTGGCTGCTGGCTGCCTGCTGCTGGTTGTTGTTAACTGCTGCTGACTGGGAGGGGCAGTCTGGGCTTGCCTACATACAATGCTGGTCAACAAATTAGTATTCGTATCAAACTAAAGCTTGAACCATGACTTCGATGTTAATTCGTATATTAAACACAAATCCTCTTCTAAAGATACACTTACATTTTGTCTGATCTTTTAACAGCATTTCTTACCAATATCCTCGTCTAAAGGCAGACTATTTTATAAGAGGATTTCGATATAATAAACAAATTAACACAGTAGGATAATAATAAACGAATTAGCACAGCTCAACTATTTGATATATTTTCTATTTATATTTTTTACTCGGCAGCTATACACACAATAGAATACATAGACATTTTTGTGTGTATAGCTTCATTAGCTGATCTGAAACGCTGGCACTGAGCAAATCGCTGAAGCGTTTAGCATGCGCAATGTGCGCCCATAAAAAAAGGCCATAAATTTATGAAATTTACAATAACAATGTAACGAAAGCAACAACACAAAAAATAAAAACAAAAACAAAAAAACAACAACAGCAACACACTGAAATAGAAAACTTTTGCAGCGCTTCGTTATTGTCATTTGAGTGGGCACCAAGTTGCTTAAGTTACAGGCAAAATGTTGTTGTTGTTGCTGTTGTTGCTGTGGTTGCTGTTGTTGTTTTTGCTGTCGTTTTTTGTTGTTATTGTTATTGCCATTCATGTTGTTGTCAGAGTCACGTTCGTTGTCCATGCTCTGACTTTGGCTTTGGCTTTGGTTTAGACTTGTTGACATTGTTGCTCTTGTTGCTTCGATCAAACCGCATGATTATAATGATGCCCTGAGATAAATTACATGCCGACAACAACAACAGCAATAACAATAACAACATCAATGGAAAAGCTGAAAACTAGCTTAGAGCACTTCACTGGAAAATAACGCTCACAGATTTCTGTGAACGCAATGGGATTTTAACCGAAAACAGACTCAAATAGCTGCGTTCCTACAACATTATGCTAATTTGGAAACAATCTTTGGCTGACGATGGAGCTGAGCACATTTTGTGTCAAATAAAATGTTCTTACAATTTAAAGCCAAGAGAGAACAGCCAATTTGGGCATGCTAAAGATTTCATACCCTTCTGAATCGAAGTCAAATTGCCGACATCAAAATTGCACTATAAATTTAAAAAATTGAATAATGAAGATCCGACGAGGGAAGCTTTATTATACAAATAGTAGTCTGCTTTTATTAATTTGTATTATAATAAATACTATTATTATAAGTAGATGCTTAGCAAAGATGAGAATATATTTGCATTAGTAAACAAAACAAGGGCAGAAAACACGGCATTTTTTTCAATAATTAGCTATAAAATTTATACAGATACAGATACCGATTTTGATTTTGATTTCTCAATTACAAACAAAATTTGCTTGATTTAAAATAAGCTTTGCATAAGCAACTTTGAACAACTGTTTAATCAAAACAAATATATATATATATATATATATACGTCTAGCTACTGTTTCGGTTTAAAATTTATTTTTAGATTCGACAAAAAATAAAATGTTTCCCTGACTTTGTTTTCAAGTAATATTTCACTTAAGCCGGTAGCATGTAAGCTTAAAAAATAAGCAAACATTTGCGTAACTCGACTTGCGTAAACAGAGCTGCGGCCAACTCCAAACCGAAAATGTGCAACAAAGATTGTTGCGCCGTAAAGACAGCGCTGACAATCCGTCGGATGAAAATGCTGGCAGAGAAGCAGCTGAAGGAGGAAGCCACTGCCCCACCCAAAAAAATACTGATAACACCGCAATCAGCTATCTTTAGCTACGAGGATTGTAAGAAAATGGCTGATTTTATAATTGCCCGAACTGAGATGCGACCCAAATTCGGTGTGGTATGCGGTTCCAATTTGGATATGCTGGCCCAGCTAATTGAGAATCCCATAGTTATCGACTATTCGGCGATACCAAAATTTGAGCTGTACACGGACGATTTGCATAAGAGCAAACTATTTGCTGGCACTTTGATGGGGGCGAATGTGATTGCGATGCAGGAACGCTTTCATGTCTACGAGGGCAATCCGGTGGGCAGCTGTTCGATGCCGGTGCGTGTAATGAAATTGCTGGGAGTTGAATATCTATTCCTGACATGTGCATCGGCTGGCGTCAATAAGAATTATAATGTCGGCGACATAATGCTCGTTAAGGATCACATCAATATATTGGGCATGATTGACAATTCGCCGCTGATCGGGCCGAATGATCAACGCTTTGGCGATCGTCATTTCAGCATGATAAATGCCTATGATCAGCAACTGATCGAGAAGGCCCAGGAGATTGCCCATGAGATTGGATGCGAGAATCGCATTTGGACGGGCGTCTACTGTTGTCTGGGTGGCCCCGCCTATGAGACGCCAGCCGAGCATCGATTTTTGCAACAAATTGGCGCCGATACCGTCGGCATGTCCCTCGTTCACGAGGTAACCTTACTCCGTTTGCCTGTTTTCAACTCATTAACTATTCCAAAGTTACTTTATATTAGTAAATATTGTTGTTTTCTGTATTGCAGGTAGTTGTCGCTCGCCATTGCAGTATGAAAGTGTTTGCATATAGTCTGGTCTCTGTGCCAAGCATCGATGCTCCGTATCTGCCCGAGGCCGTTCTGCTTGCCCAGCTAGAAGATGGCGAAAATGTTTGCATGGAGCTACTGTGTCGCATGATATATAAAATACATAACAATTTGTGATTAAACAGGAAATTTGAAAGTGTTCAGCATAAAGAAAAGCTCGAAAACAACGCACAGAATATGATTTGCAAACAAGTTTTATCTTCATTTTGAAACACACGTTGCTAAGCCGCAACGAATTTCGATTCTATTTCCTCACTCGACGGAATTCGCTGATATCAACAAACTTCTTATACACATCGACAAAAAAAATATATCATTAAATTAGGTTTGTCGGCAGATGGTCTGAGATCTGCAAGAATTATACTCTGAACCCATTAAAAATAGCCAAAAATGATGAAATTGAGCAAACGTAGTATATAAAATGCCGAATGCAGCATCTCCGATACCATCAAGTACGAGTATATATATTTTTCATCAGGATCAACAACCGAATCGGTCTACCTTATCTCTCTTTTGGATTTCAGGCATTTACGTTAAGTTTCCAAATATATTTGAGATTTACACATACGCAGATACACCCGCTACACTACACGCACACTACTGCGTATACATCACGTTGCGTTCCCATCGCTCATACGCAGCGTAAAACAAACAAATATTGTTGGGCCGCACTTATTGCTGCTAATTTAGCCTGTTGCGCTGACTACCGCTTGCTGACGTGAATTGTGCCGTTTATATTTGCATATGTAGTATGTACAATGCAAGTGTATATAAAATAAAAAATAAAAAAAACAGTAATGCCAACAAACACACACACACTCGCACACACACACACACACAGCGAGAGAAAACACGCGCTGTTTTGTGGTCGTAGTTTTTTACTTATTAACGCGGATTTTGTTGTTGTTATTGTTGTGGTTATTATTGTTGTGGTTATTATTGTTGTTGTTGATGTTGTTGTTGTTATTGCTGCGTCTGTTTGCGTTTGTCTTTATTGCATTTAGCTATTGATAAGAGCGTGTTTGCCCTTTTTTAGGTTCATTGCCTTAATATTTTAATACATGTCTGTCTGCATACATATATTTATATATATATATATATATATATATATATAAATCTGTATATCTGTATATAGTAGCCCCTCCCCCAGCAAATTACAGAATATTTGTAGGAACTACATTTAAATCGTATGCGCACCAAAATATTTGTGCCTAATTGCATTCACTATGCATGTATATATATATATATATATATATATATATAGATATATATAAAGATATTTGTATTTGAGTGAACTGTTCTATTCGCTTTGTGTTCTATTCTATTTGCTATTTTCTATTTGCTGCGTAGTTCAGTGCACTGGCATTGCATTTGAAACTAAATTTATAAAATAAAAATTTAAAAAAATAAAACAAGAAAAAATACCAAATTTTATATACCCTTATTTATCGTAGTAGAGTTGACGACATCTATGTTTAACCATAAATTGGAGAATTATATAGAGTAATCCGATTTTGATGGTTTTCTGTCCAAATGTTAGGAGCATAATAAAACGTATTTGGTCGACAAAAAAGTGGTTTATATAATAACTAATTGTTCAACATTATGCCAAATTTCATCAGCAAAAGTTGAGCAACTAATTTGCATAGAAACAGACAGACTCGGCTTGCGATAATGTTCAAGAATATATATGCCTTATCGGCTCACAGACGTCTCAATTAATGCGTTACAAGCTACGCAACAATTTTATAAGAACCTCTTCTCTATACGGGTATATGTCCGAAATGCATTCGGGGCATATCAATGTGCCAACGCAACAGCAGCTGATTGTGATGAAATACAAATACATATATGAATGTATATATATATATATATGTATAATACACATAAAATATATGTGTGTGTGTGTGTGTGTGTGCATTTAAGCAAATGCACCAAATAGTTTTGGCATTTGAATTACTTTGCGTGCACATCTGTCGATAGATACTTTGTAATTTGATTAATAGACTGCGATGCATTTAAATGGCAGCCCAGCTGCGCACTGCTCGAAATAGAAGCAATGCGGATTAAAATAGAATGCGTGATTCGAATGCAAGCCAAATAATCCGATTGCCAATCAACTGACATAAGAACACCGAATGCAAATGGCATTTAAATAAAGTTGGCATCGGTTTACGTTATTTGAAGTCATTAGTTAAATCACTCATACGCACACACACACTTGTCCACATGAATAGATAAGCTAAAGTAAGCTATGGATGGGGAAAAGTCATGCACTATCAGATGACTTCTGCCACACAACTGTCTCTCTCTCTCTCTGTGAATGTTTTAGTACAGATTTTGGGATACACTCAGAGAAAATATTAAAAAAATAAATAAATAAAATTTAGAATAATCGACCAGGTTACTTTACAGAGATTTTAACTCGCAACTTCAGACGTTTGCATTTCTACTTTTTGGAAATATTTTCTATAATTATTATATATATTTTTTCAGTTTTCAGTGCGCCTTTCATTTTGGGTCAATGTTTTAAATTGAATGCCTATTATTCTCTGAGTGTACGAGCCGACTGTAAGATTGCATTGCATTTGAATACCAAAAATGATCGTTAGATGTTTGCCTGTCTACCTGTCAAATATTCTCTTATGTTCCATGTGTGCTTGAGGGTGCGTGTGTGTGTGTGTGGTCTGAACTTTTAATGTTTTGCAACGTGTTGACACATTTCACTTGTGGCAACGAGTCAAACAGAGAGCTGAGGCCATCTAACCTGACAGAGAATAACCATGCCAACAAATCATATTACTTTCAACTTTTTACCCTTAACTTTTCACTATGCGCTCAACCGGGCTATGAAATTGTATAAAATTAAATATCATTTTTCTTTTTATTTTGGTAAATATTTTACTGTTAGTCGTTGTCGGACGTAAACAACTCGTCACACGAACCGAAAATAGAACAACGGGCAACAGCCCAAACTGTATCCGTATCAACAACAAGCAGCAAAAGTGTTTGAATGTTGCCAAATGGCATCAAAAAAAAACACTCGAGACTCTCTCGCCTGGCATGTTTTTTTGATTAACTTGCCACCTATACACCTGCCACTTACCACAAGACCAGCAGAGGCAATGAGCTAATTGAATTCCCGTTTTACCTGGCTGCAACATTAATATTTCAATTAGCTGCATAATCGACCCATAGCTGACCACAATTATGCACATACATCTGTCTTGGGCTGCACGTTCTCAGGCCTCTATTAATTATTCAACCCACTCTAATTAGTTAAGCACTAATTATCCTTACACACACACACACACACTGATGTTTGTTTATAAAAAGCGGTTTCCAGCTAAATTTAATTACAGCCCAGTTTCGCATTTTTATATGCCACGTGCCAATTAAAAGTATACAAAGAGGTATAATAAAATCGGTTGCAATGCTATTCTTTTTACTGGGTATCTCCTTCAGGGAGAGCATTCTAACTTGTTATTATTGGCAATAAATAGGTCTGCACTCATACAGATTGACTTTCTGACGTCATAAATTTAAATAAGTTAACTTACATTTGAAAACAAAACAAATTGCATCTAATCAGTCTGATATCAAAGTTTCATTGACGTCACATTGCCAATATAGATAAAGCGTTGACTTGTTAAACAGAGTCTTTGATCTAAAAGCTCAAATTTTGACTTTCACTAATGCAAAAAAAAGAGTGTAAAAAGTTATATTTATTAAATCACTTGTACATAAACGATGCCTTGACAAGCTTGCAGTTGTTGCCAAGTGTAATTGCTAACAAAAAAGCGAAAAGAAAAAAAAAATCAACTTAAATCAACACTAAATTGATTAGATTAACAATATACAATTTACAGGTTTTATGACTGTTCATGCTTGGTCAATCAATCTTGATTAGCCATATCAGCACTGTTGCCCAAATCGAAATTATTATTCCCCAAACACGCTCAACTACCAACAAATGTATTCGATTTTTGCATGGCTATTAATTAATTTTTTTTTCATTTTATAAGCAAATTTTCACACATTTAGTGCTGATTATAAACGAGACACTAAAATGGCTTAGAAACGATGTGAACTGATAACACAAATAAAACTTTGCTATAAATATAAAGGCAGACAAATGTACAGCTCTATATACAAATATAGATTTTTAGCTCCAAAGCAAGTAAAATAAAATTGTAGTTGGGCATAAGCGGATGTGTCATACTCTGTTATTATTCGAGCTGTCAGCTGTCATTCTCTAAATCTATATTAAATAGAATATTGAAACACTTTTAAAGCTGAACGTGATTTATTTAGTTAGTTAATGTCCACAGAAAATCCAAAAAGTAAATAATAAATCAATTCAATTAACTCAAAAATAAAATGTAATAATTAAATTAAACAAAATAAGAAATATTTGATTTTAAGTATTTTTAATGCTGCACAGGTTTTTAACTGAAAAATGGATTCTATTTATAGTCCATTTAAAATTTCTTTTAAACTGAGCACAACTTTCAATTTGATTGCAACTTTGAGTGCAAAAAAGTATTGACACCCATTTATTAAACGACTCTTTTGTGGACAGAAAGACCACATAGGAATTTGTGAAAAATTGGCAAAATTGTGCAATTGGCAACTGGGAGACTAGCTAAGAGGTTCTGGCTCAAAGTGTGTTGTTGCTGCTGCTGTTGCAAGTTCAGTCAACTCAATTTACGACCATAGAAGTGACGGAATTTACATACAAACATGTATGCAACAAAGTAACTGACTGTTGCTGGTACTACAGAAGCATTGTTTGCTGTTGCTGTTTGCTGTTGCTGTTTGCTGTTGCTGTCTTCTAACGCACTGCAGCATTTTGAGGCACGTTGAGTGTGCTTGTTGTACGTTGCACAACATTTAGGTTATTCGTTTATTTCTTAAGAGATTTGCAGATGCCATTAACACACAGAAACAATGTTGTACAAACACAAAACACAAAAGCAGGTTGAAGTTTACCTATTAGTTGAAAGCAATCAAAAATTCCTGCCAAAGTTCTCCAATAATCAAAACTTTCGCAAGTTTCAAATGTATACATTTCCAGTTGATGAATTTTGTTGTCTGCTTGCTGCTGCTACTGATGGGGCATTCAACAAATTTATTGTAACATTCAATTAAATTTATATACGATCATAGTTCAGGCAACACTTGAGTCATTTAAGTACACACACACGCATACACACACACACACACACACTCACTCACACACATTCGCACACATTTTTAAGCACGCTTAGCAACAAAAAAAAAAATAAAAAATAAATAAACAGTTATGCGACCGACCACAATATCGAGTACTACGTGAGTTCCCTCCGGTGCTTGTTGGCATAGCAACAATTGATATCATAATTGGCATAAACGGCTTCCAGTTCCTTAGCCTTTTTTATATTGGTTTTGTTTTCATTTTTTATTAGACCGCATTAGACGCAACGTTAACTGTTAAATAAGAGAGTGCGAGCGAGAGAGACAAAGCCCTCAGTTTAAAAGTACATTTGTATATTGAAATGTTTATTTTTAATATATTATTTAGGACTCCATTATAATTTTAAATTAGTACTACTCCTGGAATAATAGCACCACTTAACCACTTTGTGGAAATCATCTACCTATTCTTAATTTTCATAATTACACTGCAAATGTTGAAAAATTGTGCTATTATGTTTTTCGTTCATTATCAACCTTTTTTGTAGAATTCAATTTTTTAATTTAACTTTTTATGATATAATAAGTTGAAAACGATGGTTAAAATTTTGCTGTTTTTCTTCCTTACTTTTTTGAAGGGTCTTCTTCCACTTCTGAAAGCATTTTAATAGGGTCCTTAAGCTTATGCTATATTAAAAAACAAACTTTGTGGTGCTATTAATATTGTTTGTCATTATTGTAGTTTGTTTTGTTATTAGTTCTAAATAATAGTTAGTAAGTGCATGTTGTTTTCTTTAAATCACAATAAATGTCGTTTATCCAAGGGAAAAGCTCTAATCGAATTATATTAGGCACATAATACAACAGGCCGATGTGGGTCAAAAAATTATTCGTGTGGAATGCACAGCAAGTTAAAGGTCAACATAACAACAAATGAGCTTAAAACACACAAAAAAACAAATAAACAAAAATAAGTTACGGAAATAAATATGATCAACTATTTGAATGCCCTATATTGCTAAAACGAGATGACAAAATTAATACTTTAAAAGATACATAGTAGAATCACTTGAATAACACACCCTGTGTTTACAGGGTGGGTGAAACAAACAATTGGCTCACAAGGTAAATGCGAACAACTACGCCTAATGAAATGAAGAAAATTTACGCAGAAAACAAATATGTATGTATGCAAGTAAGTATGCATGTGTGTACACACATGCATACTCTCTCATACTTATGTGGTGGGCCGCCAGAAACTACTCATATGCATGTATGTATGTATGCATGTTTGCATGTATCTTTACGCTCATAGAACACAACTTGTATGTATGTCGTCTGTATGTATGCGAATATACAGCAAAACAAGCTTCGAAGAGAGAGAAAACACATACAAAATGGCTGCTTAATTTAGATTTCCGTGTGGTAGGTCAAGTGGCAATTTTCTCAACGAATTTTTGGTGGTTTTTGTGCCTTTTATTTGTTTTTGGTGTGTGTGTGTGTGAAGTGTTGTAAAATATTTGATTTCTTCTGATTAAGAACTTAGAAAAATAGCTCAAAATCGAATAAATTCGTTTCTATTATTTAGAGGGAATGAAAATTGAAGTTTCAGATATCAAGTCCAGCTTAGAAGCAGCTTTTAAGTAGTATGTATATTTTTCTTCGTATTATTTTTCCACAGTTAAGTGGAGTTTTTACAAATAGTAAACAAAAAAGGGCAGATTCATTATGAAAATCAAAACTTTTCAAAATATCTAAACTATCTATCTAAATTATGCATTTTCAAAAGTAGTTTCGAACGCATCAAAAAAACCTTTGCATATTTTCATGATAAATTGCACTGCAGCCTGAAAATAGCCAATAAGATTCTTTTCCTTCCATTGTACAGTATTTAATTTTTTTCTATAAGTTATTGTCTGAACAACTCACCCATAGGGGCGCTGACAACGAAATCGTTTAAATGTTCTGCTGTTCAGCTCTTTATCAATGGTTGTTGTTGCTGTTGTTATTGGTACTGTTGTTGGTAACAGCAACTTTGGAAATCATTGGCGTAACAACAACACGGCACCTTCTTAGTTTCTTTTTTTTTTTGTTCTTTTGAGATCGCTTTTGAGTTTTTGTTGTTTTCTTTGCACGAGGCTGATAACGCGGCACGTTGATTCGCTTACAAACACATAAACAAAATGTATTTATGTGTATGTTACATATAAAATGTATATATATAAATATATGTAGGTTTGAGTCTGTAATCGTCTGATAACCGCTGCAGCTTTTCTCTTTTTGGTTTTTTTTTACATAAAATCAATGATACCATACAAAAATAGCAGTAAACACTGTGAAAGAGATTTTTTTATTAAATATGAAACAAGTAAAACAAAATATATTCAAATATGTTACATTTTACAATTTACACATTTTTTCAGTATGAAAATGTTTTTACATCTGCGTCGACTTTGCTTGTGTGTGTGTGTGTGTGTTCGGGTGTATGTAAACATATATATTTTCAGCTTTTTTTGTTGTTCTCTTCTCAATTTTTGTTTTTAGAAAAGTTTTCCGTGTGTGCGGAATGAAATACGAATGTGTTTGTGTGTGTATGCTTTTATTTCTTAAGATTATACATTTATCGCTTGATTTTTGTACCCACCCAGAGATGATTGAAAGGTGTAAAATTGGAAATTTTATGTTTCTACATTTTGGGTGTAAAATTATTTTTGAATTGAGTTCAAGAAGATAGTTTTTCTTAGCCTATTATTTTTGTTTGAATTTGAAAATGTATCCAAATACTCTAAACGACATTTTTGAATTATTTTACATAGAAAAACAAGTGGAATTTAAGCGTGAATGCATTTGGCGCGAAAAAATATAGATATTTCATAAGCTTCAATTTTAGCATAATTCCAACAAAAGCCTAGACACATATACATATGTACATAAATTTACATACATACACACACACACACGCGCACACAAAAAAACACAATACTGCCGGTCATTTAATTTACTGTATGGCCGAACCAATTGTTATTGTTGTTGTTGGTTTTCTTTTGCTTTTTTTTTTGCTTTTCGAAGCTTCGACGATCAAGAAATTTGTAGTAATTTTCCATGCAATAACAATGATTTTATTTTTCTGTTTTTTTTTTGTGTGCCCTATCTTGTGCGCTTGCTTTCGCTTTTTTTTATTATTTTGTTTTGTTTTATGTTTGTATTATTATTTTTTTTCTCTTGATCTGTTTCTCTTAAGCTAATTATTTACATTTTGTTAAATAAATTAAGTTTGTCTAATTTACCAAGAATAAAACAAGGAATAAAACTCGCAACTTAAATATTTAAACGAAACAATTTAAAGCCGTTTATCACTGTTGCTTTGCTCTCTGTTCTTGTTCTTGTTTCTGTTTTTCGTGACTTAAGTAAAAGCTGGGCTTTGGGGGCCTTAAACGGCTGTCGCTGAACGCGCCGTTAACTCGCCGATAACCGAACGCGGCCACTGACAAAATAAAACTGAAATCAGCCCCAGCTGCTCGATGGCTGCCTGCCTGGCTGACTGCTTGCTTGCTGGGTTCGTAAACAGCAACAGCACGAAAGCTAAACGAAATATGTTTGATTGTACATACATATATGTATGTGTGCATGTGTTGTGTATGTATGTAAGTTCGAGCACCGCTACACATGCACCCACACACACTTGCAGTAAGCTTATTACGTACAGCCGAACAAACGAGATAGCATACTATAGGCAAATGAGAGCAGAGCAGCAACAGGCAGTCGACGGTCGACAATCGGCAGTCGGCAGAAGCAGCAGCAATAACAACAACAAGGTACGCTTCTCTATATAAAAAAAAAACGTTTACTTCGGCAATCTGCTGCCGTCGTCGTCGTCGTCCCATCTAGTTAGCCTGCATTAAAATGCACTCTACGTGCGCACACACACAAACACATAATGTTATCAAATGCAGAGAATAATTTGTTGAGTATCTGTAAAGTTATCTGCTATCTGCTGTCATACATATTTTCATTTATAATTTTAATTTTAGTTTCTAGTCTAGTTTGTTTACAGTTTTACAATTAGATAGGCGATTTGTAGCGCGACCAAGATCAGCTAAGCCTATTCCAAATCTTGCTGTTCTTTTGCTATTTTTATTACATCTACTCATACATTTACAAATACAAATACACATACACATATCTATGAATGTGTATGTGCAGTGCATATGTGGAGTATAACAACAACATCACCAGGAAGGTATTTGATAAAAGGGGGAGGAGGAGGGCGGTACAAAATTGACACGTCGCGACAAAAATAACGCCTGATATGATTGAACTCTTAAATGTTGCCGTTACTCACACCCCCCACCCAATTCAACTACTCTTCACCTATCGTCATGTTGAGGCCTATGCGTGCGTGTGTATGTGTTTTTCTAACTACATACTTATGCATTTGCCGTGAGTGTGTTGGTGAGTGCTTTGCAAAGTTCGCGTTCTCCGCGTCTGCTCAATTATCAACAGTTTGTTTGTTTGGCCGCTTTGTGTCTCGTCTCCTCCGTTGTGTATTGTGTATACACACAAAGCAAAGTGCCAAAGCAAATTCACAAGCAGAAGCAAAAGCAAAAGTAATGGCAACAATTGCTGCTGCCGCTGCTGCTGCTCGCTATCATAACAATAGCAATAGCAACAAGCAACAAAATAGCGAATAGCGATGAAAAAAAAAACATTCATACGGGACACGAACTTTGTTGTTGTTGATCTCTGCCCAGATCACACATTTGATGTTTTTGTTGCTCGCCGTCATATTGTTGTTTAAGTTGTTTTACGCATTACGCCCACGTATTATTATTACGTATATGTATATATACGTATTTATATTAACGTTGCACATGCAAATGATGTACATATGTATGTATGTATGTAAATATGAATGTAAACATATCTTTGCATTTGAATGTTAAATAACATAACAGTTAAGGTGTAGTTGCATTTTTATTATTTTTTTGTCGTCTACCTTTTAAAACCTGAAGAAAGAATAAAATAAATTAAAAGTATTTACATGTGTACATGGAACACAGTACAAAGTTCTCTATGGAAACTATCAAAATGATTGTCAGCTTGAAGTAAACATTTATGTTATAAGTGCATACACAACATATACATTTATACATTTGTGTTTGTATGTGTATATATATGTATGTGTGTGCATGAACATCTGTACAGACTTTCATCGTACATTTTTCTGTTGCTTGCTTGATTTTATTATCAGCTATTTTGATAGCAACATTCACGCATATATATATATATATATATATATATATATATATACATATATGTACAGATGTACATATAAATGTGTCCATGCATGTATGTGTATATTGTCTGCATTGTGCTATGTACATTGTGCATAGAACATTGTATTGATTAACAACTTTCGCACTCAATGCCTATATTTTAGTTATCTGTGGAGAAGCCCCCCATTGTGGACACACATACATATGCATGTCTGTGAATGTGTATGTGTGTGTGAGTGTCTGTTTGTTTGTACAGCGTATAGCGTTGTATTGGATTGGTGACAGTTGATAAGAAATTACCGATTTAGTTCTATAGTATGTATGCACACACATACATACACACACACACACACACACACACACACACACACACATTCATACACACATACATACATGCATGCATATGAAGCAACTGTGAATATGATAACTAGCGTATACTTTAACGACTCACGGATCCTAAGATGCCAACATATGCATACAATAAAGTGCCGTTATCAACAACCATTCACAGTGATCATTATTTATAGAATTTTGTATTACAAAATTCACAAAATGAATATATATTAATATTTAATCACATAGCAATTAATTTCAGAAAAGTTTCAAATCGAACCCGAGAAGTATTAATTAATTAAACAAATCCCCAACTGAACTCTTGAAAGTGATTCATATTTACTTATTCGTAAAACGAAATAGAGGAAATTTAAATCTTCGTTTAGAGGAAGTAGACTTAATTGTCTATAGTTATTAATTTAAATAAAAATAAGCTTCGAATGAATTTGCTTATACACATGTAAGTCTAAACTTTATAATTAATAAACTAATAATAAAACAGAGAACAGAACATGAATTGATATTGCAATCTCAGACTCATAAATACAGTGAGAAGTTTTCTAAAAACAACTTAATGAATAAACAATCATAATATTTGTTTTTGGTAAATTATTGAGTAGAAATATCTAAGAATCTCATAAAAACAAGTAACGACTTGAATTGATAAAAGCAAATATTAAATTTTTATGCATATTTAATTTTATTTTTTTGAGTCTATGTATACACACGTATTTGTACATATAAAGAACAAAGCTTTGTTGAAGATAATATTTAATTTATTGCGTATCCTACTAAATATTGACATCAAATTTTTGGAGCACTGTTTATTATTAATTACACAGCTAAGAGAATGTGTACGTTCGTTTAATTGTACGTACAGTTATAAGTAATAAAGAAAAAGGATTCGAATGTAACAAATTGTGAATTAAATTCTCTTCTCTTAAATTCCTCGATGCATTTGCTAAAATATGCTGGTGCCCTCCTCCATTGCATTCCTCACGTAGAACGTTCCATTAAACTTTCGCTCGACATCCACATGGATGGATGACCATGTCGTCCACAATTCGCCCATTTCTGCCGCACATCTCTGCCCCCTGGCGTAATTACGGTCATTTGAGCAGTTCACCTGGACATGGAAACTGTTTGCATGCCATTTGTCAACTTTTTTGCGAATAAATTCGTGAAGAATGTATGTTTACACACATATATATATACATACTAATATATATATATATATAAACATACATTGCAAAAAATAGCTGCTACACGGAAAAGTGAACATCAGAAAAACATCCGCATCCGAGGCTTGACAATTAAACGCCAGCCGAGGAGTGAACAGAGCGCAAATTACAGGAAACTTGTAACTTTTTAAATGCCCAGCATTTACATGCATGCCAACACTCGGAAGAACAATCGCCCTTAATTTTAGAAAATCTCATTTTTAGAAAAAATAAAATGGTAAAACGCAAAAGCTGAGCCTGATTTTGGAAAACAATAATAACTGCGTAATAAAAGGGCGATTTTTTTGAGTGTACAGTGAGTACAGTAGCATGGAGCCACAGTTTGCCCTTTGCTCCCAATACGTCGCGCAAGAGATTGCTTGGTTGGAGGTTGATTAGGACGGATCAGTTTTCCTTTTGCAGGGCAAATTGATGAACACATTGCGGAGTCTCTCAAATTTGCCGCAAGTCGATTGGGCTTTACACAAGAATGGTATTTTCTTTCAAAATCTTATCCATAAAATAAGAAATTTCCAGCTCTTGACAGTTTGCATTTTGTCAATCTAAACTTTTTCTTACCGGTTGCTCGATAGTATGCAATTGTTTCTGTCAATTCTGAAATGTTATCGATTAGCGCCACCTACAAAAGTTTGATAAATCGTTATCGCAAGTTCGTTTTATCAGCTGTTTTTCTTGACCCATTTTTAGCTCGCCTCATGATCTGAACAAAAATAGGTATTTGACAAGAATCTGATCGTTATTATTTCGTTCATAACGAAAAGGTGCTTTTTAACATTATAAGCTGGATTGCAGTTGTTTAGTTCAAGAATCATTTGTAATTTTTCTATAAATTCTTCGTTACAGTTAAAAAACGGAATACTGAGTAATGCCATATTTCAAAACAATTAGGGCGCGCTGTTAATAACAGTTGAGCAACTGTTAAAGTTTTTGGTGTGACCATAGCTTAGCATGTGATGGCGATTGTGTGTGCGTGTTTGTGTGTGTGCATATAATTTAAGCGCAAAAATATTTATTAACACATAAATAAATGGCACCGCCGCGAGCCAATAATCGGCCTGCAGCCAGGCGCAAAAAGGATAACAACCTGCTGCTGATGCTACGAGACAAATATGCCAATTGGAATTATGTCAAATACCTGATATTCGAGCCGGCTGCGTTGCCAATTGTGTCGGTGCTGATTGTTTTGGCCGAGGCGCTTATCAACGTGTTTGTCATCCGACGAGTGCCTTACACAGAAATCGACTGGGTTGCCTACATGCAGGTGAGCAACCCGACAGATAAAGGCCATCCCTTATAAAAAAAAAACAATTAATGCTTTCAAATTGCAGGAATGCGAAGGCTTTTTGAATGGCACAACAAATTATGAGTTGCTGAGAGGTAAGAAGTAGTTTTTTTGGTACCGCCGCCGCCTGCTCGCAGTTTATTTTTGGAAACTAGGCGGCAGGCAGCAGCCAGAGGCCGTACTTTTTAAATATATGTCATATTTCAATGAGCATGTGCTCAAGTACAAAGAGCTAACTGTAAGTTAGTTGCATGTAACAACAGCCAGAGAGGCGACTTTTTTAATGTCTCACATTGCAAGCACAAAGAGTTAACTGTTAATTTTGGTGTATTTTGCTATTTGCTTTTTACATTTGACAGCATTGATGACCAAAATGTTGGCATGTAACAGGCTTAAATTAAAACACATTTGTATCTCTCAAAACAAAGAAAACAAAAAAAAATCACATCCGCTCCAACTTAGTTGAACATAGATTTGATTTTGTTCAAGAAGCCTCCGCCTTTACTTTGGCTGTCGCCTCGTCCGCTTTGCTGTTCGCCGCCGCGTGCTTTTGACTTTTCACTTTGTTCGTCTTTCGCTGCTGCTGCTGCTGCTTCTGCTGTTGTCCCTCGATCGCTGTTTTTCTTTGCTTGATTTCCTGCTTCACTGGCACCTGCGCTGCAAAGTATACGACAGAGGGAAAGAAGAAGAGATAGAGATGCAAAGATTGATTAAACGAGTTTAAAATTTGACGAATGACTTATATTAAGTAAAATGAGAATATTAATTCATTTCAACTATTACAAATATAGAACGAGAAGGGCACTACAATAAATTATGTATTTACGTTGCTTTCTTACTGCCATCTTTCCGCTGCGCCATGCCATGAATCTGACCAGGCGTATCCTGCTCAAGTTCCGCATACGCCACGAGCAGAGCCCGCTGCTGTTCAGTCAGCTTTTTGGGCACATCGATCTTGATGTGCACATAGTGATCGCCATGTCCATGGGCATTCACCCGCTTCAGTCCCTTGCCACGCAACGCAATCTGCCGGTGCGATGAGGTGCCCGGCTCAATATTAAGCCACTGATCCTCGTAGACGCCCTGCACACGCACCGTGCCGCCGAGCACTGCCTGGGCGAGGGAGATGGGTGCATCTGTGTGCACATCGGCACCATCACGCCGGAAGTAATCACTGCGCTCCACACGGAACGTGACAAACAGTTCCTTGGCACCGACTTGCATGCGCACCGTTTGTCCGTTCTCGATGCCGGCGGGCACGGGTACGGTCACCTTGCGACGCTGCACCGTTCGTCCCTTGCCCTCGCACTCGGCACATGGGTATTTGATATATTGACGGGTGCCTTGGCAATAGCGGCACGTGGAGCGCATCACAAATGGACCCGTCGATATCGTTTCGAAACCGCTGCCATTGCAATATTGACAACGGCCGGGTTTGGTGCCCGGCTCACATTTGGAGCCGGCACATTTGGGACACTGATCGACAACGTTGATGTTGACATCCTTGTTAATGCCACGCGCCGCCTGGGCAAAGCTCAGATCCATGACTAGCTCTTGTGCCTGGCCAAAACCAAATTTGGAATCGGCAAAATCATCGAAACTATTGCTGCGAAAATTGCCCTCGCCAAAGATTTTGCGGAAAAGTTCCTCCGGATCGATGGTGGAGCGAAATTGCCAGTTCTGTGAGAAGCCCTCCGGTCCAAAAGGGCCGCCACCAAAACCACCACCACCGCCACCCTGTCGATGCATATTTTCCGACGTCTGACCATAGGTGTCGTATTCGCGTCGCTTCTGCTCGTCGCTCAACACTTCATAAGCCTCGCTCACTTCTTGGAACTTTTTGCTTGCATCCGGATCATCTTTATTGGTGTCCGGATGGTATTTCTTGGCCAGATCATAGTAGGCTTTTTTAATGTCTTTTCCGTTGGCATTCTTGGCCACGCCCAGTGTCGCATAATAATCCTTTGCCTGCTGGCGGCTCGTCGTGTAAATGTTGCGCTCTTGTCGCTGCTGTTGCGTCGCCCTCTGTTGCCAGGCGGCGGAGGCGATGACAGCCGTCGGATTCGGTTTCCAAGAGTATTTCGCTGTCAGCAGTGCTGTGCTTAATTGAATGGCGTTGTATTGTCGGCTGCAGCAGCTCCTTAGTGGCAGCTGGCGCAAAATACATAAATTTTTATACGAAATCATTTTGTCCATTAACTTATTAAACTCGATTAATCTGTTCTCTATTTGGCTGGCAGCTCTAACAACATGCCGTAATAACCTCCATGCTGCTTACAATATAATAATGTTCTCTCGCTCTTGCTTTTCTTTTTGTTCTCTCACTTTGACACTTTGACACAGTCACAGGGTGGCAGATAAGCAGCTCGCTCACAAACTAGCTTTGTTTGTTCATTTACGACTAGTTCCGAACCGAAAGATTTGCGCGCTTTTTAAAATTATATTTGAATGTTATTTTTATTTATACAAAATGTTTTCTAGCTGGTTTGCTTTTATTCCCACTTTGACATTTTGACAATCAAAGGGTTGCAGGTTGTTCTAACTAACTTTGTTTGTTCATTTGCTACTAGTTCCGGACTGAGCTATTCGTGCACCACTTTAAATCGTATTTTAATTTTTTTTCTTTTCATTTTGACAGTTACAGGGTGTTAGGTAAACAGTTCGCTCACAAACTAGCCTTGCTTGTTCATTAACAACTAGTTCCGCCCTGAGTGTGCGCTAAATAAATTGATATTTGAATATATTATATCTCTTGCAGGTGACACGGGTCCGTTAGTTTATCCGGCTGCATTTGTTTACATTTACTCGGCCCTCTATTTTATAACATCGCACGGCAGCAATGTGCGTCTCGCCCAATACATATTCGCCGGCATTTATCTGTTGCAAATGTGCCTCGTCTTACGGCTCTATGCGAAGAGCCGCAAAGTGCCGCCTTACGTCCTGGTGCTGAGTGCCTTCACCTCCTATCGCATCCATTCGATCTACGTGCTCCGGCTCTTCAATGATCCGGTGGCCATTCTCCTTCTCTATGCGGCTCTAAATCTATTCATGGATCGTCGCTGGACTTGGGGCAGCATCTGCTTCAGTTTAGCGGTCGGCGTCAAAATGAATATTCTGCTCTTTGCCCCCGCCTTGCTGCTGTTCTATCTGGCCAATCTGGGCTGGATCAAAACACTGCTACAGCTCACCCTTTGCGCTGGGATACAACTGCTGTTGGGTGCTCCATTTCTGCTCACGCATCCGCTGGAATACTTACGCGGCAGCTTCGATTTGGGTCGCATCTTTGAGCACAAATGGACGGTCAACTATCGATTCCTGAGCCGAGAGTTCTTCGAACGACGTGACTTTCATATATGCCTGCTCGGAATGCATCTGGTGTTGCTGCTCTTCTTTGCCCGGCCAACGTGGACGTTCTTCAGGAGCTATGTGCGATTGCGTCTGGTGCAGCAACAGTTGCAGCCGCAGCTGGAGCGCAAGAATCGCGAGCTACTCCAAAACCAAAGCAAAAGCAAAGCCAAGTCTAAGAAATCGTTGGAAGAATCGAATCAGCAGCTGAGCAGCGAGCAAAAATCCTTTCTCAAGGCATACGAGAAGGGACTGCAGCAGTCAACGGGTCGCAAGCCAGCAGCAAATGCTGTCGAGGCACAACCGGAAGGCAGCTATGGCATCCACTTCGAGCAGTGCACCCAGCTGGCTCTGTTGCCGTTCTTCGTGTGCAACTTCATTGGAATTGCTTGCGCCCGTTCGTTGCATTATCAATTTTATGTTTGGTATTTTCACACGCTGCCGTATTTGGTTTGGTCTACGCCGTATTCGCTGGGCGTTCGCTTTCTGTTGCTGGGCATCGTTGAGTACTGCTGGAACACCTATCCCAGCACGCAAGTCTCGAGCCTCGCACTCCACTTGTGCCATCTGGTGTTGTTGGTGGGCGTGGCAAGGCAAATCCTTCACACGTTGCGCCTGAATGCCGCGGTGAGGCAACAACAGTCGAAGTTGCAGCAAAATGGCCAACCAAAACTATTAACCAAAAAACAGCAATAAACAAATTGAAAGACTTTTGTGTACAATTTTTAATAATAAAAAGAACAGCTCGTTGAGAAACAAAACTAATATATTTATTTTACTTTATTTAGAATGTATTATTATTCAATTATTAAACTATAGCAGAGAAAATATTCGTGGCTCGTTTCAATTTGAATTTATTTCACAAAATTATAAACATAATTAAGAAGAATAGCAGTCAACATTTTCATCAAAAACAAATTCAGTTTTTATTGTTTATAATATTAATATTAGTCAGTTGCAGCTTAACGAATTTATTCATATTTAACATAATTAAGAAGCGCAGAAATCGCATCAAAATTATTGTTTTCATCATCAAAACAAATTCAGTTTTTATTGTCATTATATTGACCTAGCCAAAAGTGCATGCATGTCAGTTGATCTTACAGATATATATATATATATATATATTAGTAGTAGATCTTATAGATAAGTGTATTCTATTTTATGTATTTAGTCCTATTTGTTGGCTACTGTACAAGAAAAGAAAAGCTGATTCACTAAAGACTACATACAATTAATATGTCCAGTTAAAACTAGTTATGGATTGGGTTTTGGGATGGAGTTGGGCAGAACATCATCTGGCCAAAGAATGATCAGCAGCAGCAGACCAATTGGAAGATCATCAGCAGAGGACAGTGGAGGATTATCATCAGCTGACCAGTTACATCATTAGCAGCTGGCCAAAGGATGAGCATCAGTTGGCCTAAGGTTGATCAACAGCAGCAGGCCAGTTGGATGATCAGCAGGCGTCATTTGGATGATAACCAGCTTACCTGTTGGTTGATTAGCATTAGCAGGCACAAGGATAAGCAGAGGGCTCAGTCAATCGCTTCCCACGACTGTTGCCACAGTTGGCGTTGCTACTGTCGATGCTGATGATGATGTTGCTGCTGGTGGCGGCGACATTGCCGGCAACTCCAAATCCACAGAGCTAAGCAGACTTGGCGCTGCATCTGCAAGACCATCGCTGTTGCTGTTGTTGCTGCCACTAGTCCGTTGCACGCTAAAGAAGCGCAGCAACGTTGTCTCACTGTTCCGCCGACTGGAGGTGGGCGTGCGCAGATGAGCTGCCCCCGAATCGTTGTGTGAGATGCGACGTCGCGGACTGGCCTGCAGCCGGGGACTGCACTCCGAGTTGCGCAGACTCTGCAGGCGAGGCGAGGCCAACACATCCGCAATCGATGGCGTTGTGGCCTCCTCGCTGCCCATTTTGTCCGAGAGGGTGACAATCGCTCTACTGCTCGAGCTGAGCTTCTGTTTGCGTATTTTCGTCAGCCAATCGACTTTTTCTTTAGCCTTCCGCTTGGGCGACATGATGCCCAAATGCGGCGCCTCGCCATCGACCACATAATTGGGCAGATTGGAGGTGGGCGAGTAGATTAAGGCGGACAGCGATGTGGAACTGGCGGCTGCTGCCGTTGCAGCCTCAGCTGCTGCTGTTGCCGCTGCTTGCGCTGATGTTGTTGGTGGCGAGGTGTAGGCGGGCGGAATGTGATGATGATTCAAGTGCTGTTCGCTGAGTGGCGTTGGCTGCAGCAACTTGCAACAGGCAGGCAGCACTGGCGACGCTGTATCCTCCGCACTGTTCTCCTGATTGGCGACCATTTGGTGCTCCTCCTCGCCAATGGCGGGCAATGCCAGCTGCTGACTGCTGCAAGTGGGTCCAAACAGGCGGCGACCTCGCGACTCAAGTGGCTTGGTGCGCTTCAGTTGTGGCTGCTCCACATTCGCATCACTGCTCGCCGCGCCCAACATCTCGAGGAACGAACGCTTTGTGCTCACCTTCTCCACAGAGCTGGGCGTGCGCTCGTTCTGCTCCATGAGACGCTTGAGCGAGCGTGGCGTCGACTCTAACTCTCGCAGATTGTATTTGTGTTGGGTGACCGCCTTTGGCTGGCGATCAAATTGACGCACATAGCTCGCCTGGCCGCGATATTGTTCGGCAATCTCCGCCGCTGTTAGTGACTCCGGCGTCGGTCCAATGCGCCAGATTTTGTGGCGTGCATCGTCGCTGCACGTGACTATGGGACGATCGTGTGTGCTGCCCCACGCAACACAAGTCACCTCGACAGTGTGGCCGGCCAGGGCGACCAGCGGCTCCGCCGCATACTCCAAATTCCAGATATAGGCACGCTCATCACTGCTACCGCTCAGCAAATACTTGCCGTCCGGACTCAGGCAGCTCTTAATGTAGAACGTCGAGTTGAGGAGTCCCTTGTAGCTGGCCAGTGGTTTGGGTTCGTAGGAGACGAGATTGTAGCAGTAAATGGTGTTGTCCATGCAATTGGCATACAAACGTGTCCCGGCTGCGTCCACAATTAGATTGGTGAAACCTTTGAATGTGGAATGACCTGCATAGGGTAAACTATGACGCGGCAGTGGTTCCTTCCTATAAGCCGTATAATTACGCCGCAGATCCCAGACTTTAATAACACCATCGCCGGCACCGCAAGAGATGAGCGTATTGTTGTCCTGGAATGCCAATCCTGTGATGCTACTCGACGTATTGCTGCCATTGGACATCTTGGGCGTCCGTGTGCGTTGTTTGCGTAGCGATTGCGGTGTGCCCGGTCCGCCTGTGTGTCCACTGTAAATACAATTGTCCACCCGCGACGTCAAATCCATATTGAGATTGGCGCGTATATCCCAAATCAGAATGGCACCATCGCGACCACCCGTTGCGAACACAGCCGGATCTGTGCGCTTAAATGCGGCAGTCTTCACGGAGCGTGTGTGACCCAAATAGGAGTTGAGTCCGCGAATGCCAGAGCCGGCAACTTCCCACAAGCGAGCCGTATGATCGCCAGAGGCGGACACAAAACGCATTTGTCCCGGCGCCCATTCCAGATCGAAGACAGCATTGAAATGACACTGTGGCGCACTCAGCGATTGCTCCTCGGGCTCTCGGTTGCGCACTGTCGTATCCTGCAGCGCAATCTTGCCATCCTCATTGGCAATGGCCAGAATGTGCCTGTAGCCATCACAATTGGCGAATTTGGCCGAGAAAATTGGCGGTTCCGGATTGAAGTCGGGACTATAATTGGCTGGGGCAATGCCACGCCAACTGTCCTCTCTGGACACACACAGGCGACTCAGAGCAAAGTCGTAGCTGTGCTCATTGGCTACGGGTAGTGAGGCAAGAAGAATATTAAAAAAAAAAATAAAGAGAGAAGAAAAACAAAATTAGTGCGAAATGCAAATGCATTGTTTACGTTCTAGTTTCTCTTGCGTCAATTTCGCAAACGCAGCAAATTTTGCTTTGTGGTTTGCAATTAAAATTGCAACACACATTGAATGAGTTTTATTATTATTATTCACTTGCAACTTATAATTTTTGGCGCTCGAATTAGCCGCGAAAGGAGCAAATGCGCGCTCTAAAAATGCATTTCGAGCGCCAAAATTCCACGAATAGCCCGCGCAACAATTTCTTTTTATATTATTTTTGCTTACCAAGTCCATGTTCTCGGCAACGTAATTTGTTGTATATGTTCATTGTCATACACAATACAGGCTGGCTTAGCCTGTACTTTCCGATGTAATTGTAACTAGTTTATTTGGTATATAAGCTATTTTTTTAACTATGCGCGCATTTAACACATATTTTCTTTCCTAGCGACGCAGTCCCTAATTTGTCGTTAATCTATTCGATAAACTACTCTGTCTGCTTGTTATCGGTGGTGCGCTATCGACAGTTCACATTTTACAACACTACATTTAATATTTTCTAATTACAAATTCAGTTTTTTCCATTAGTTTTAAAATAAAATAAATCATTTTGTATATAAAATAAATAAATAGACAAAAAATGATTTTTCTTTAAATTTGGCATTAATTACTAATGTACTTTTATAGAAATTCTCGACTGTGCAAGTTAGTATCAAACTGGCGTTTAAAATAACGGAAAGTCTGACTTTTGTCGATGTGCTACTGCGTACAGCGTTTATTTTTACATTTGTGTTCTCTAGCGACAGCTGTTAAAAGTGTCATTACTGAACCGCAATAAGCACAGCTGTTGTTAACATTAACATATAATTTTATTTTATGCAAATTGCTTCGATTTAAACATATTCGAAATAATAATAAGCCATAATAGCAACGAAATATCCTCAAAGAAACTATTAAAATATGATAAATATTTATTTAATTTATATTACAATATTTGTATTAATTTTTCGTATCAAAATTAGTTATCGATATACTTGCGCCGATTTGTCTCACGCATAGATGCGTTATTAGTAGCAAAAAGTATCGGTCTGCACACATCTCAAGCTGAGGAGTAGTTTCATTTGTTTATACTCGAAAAGTAGTTGTCGGACGTCGGTCAAGCGCTGAATGCAAACAGACCTGTCATTTGTTCGCTCGCTCTCAGAAAGTGAAAGTTAATAGAACAAATTATGTAAAAGCACGCGATAACAGTATTCATATGTACATATCAGTATGAGTGTGAGTGTGTTCGTGCTTATCAAATAAGTTCTCGTTTAATGGAGGCTGTGCCGGCAAAGTGCTGCCAGCTCCACCCCACCAAAAAAAAGTACAAATAACTGCAGCATCGGCAGCAGAGAACAACAACAACAACAACAAAAGCGGCGTCGTCGACGTCTTTGAACGATGCACAAACGCTTTAAATAACAAAGAGTCGGCGCCATCTAAAATCACATCTGCCAATGAACAATCGAGTGCAATCGCTTGCATTCAACAATATTCGCAACTGAGCAGACGAAAGGAAGAGATTGTCTATTCATTAAGCGCTCACCTTGTACTTTTTGCATTTGCTTCTGATTCGGCTTCGGCTGTGCGCCATAAAATCATCCCACGAAGGTGAAGGCGGCGCACATACGGACATACAAACACACTCACTTTCAGCACTTATCGCACATAACAGAAAGCAATGATTTATTTCCAAATAGTGAAATAATTGTTAAGCTTGTCATTGATTGATTATATAATCTTATTGCTTATTAAAATTAGCCGTATATCAAAATGAATTAGCAATAACGCGTAGGCAGATTGCTTGCACTCACTGTTCAGACACACGTGTGATGTACGAGAAAAAGGCACAATAGAGCAGTAGAGCAATCGGCATTTGAGTGAATACATTTGTTTATCCGGATATCGGAATGTGGTTTTTTTTTATAGTTCAATGAATACTTTGCATTTATATTTTTATATATGTATATGCATGCAATAGGCACATTTTATTTGGTTGCCCAAGACATATATATATATATCTACTGTGTACTTATGTGTGTATTTATGTGTACAGAATGATAAGCAATAATTAATTGAAATATGTTTATTTTTGTATTTTTGCTTCGGCTAGATATTGACAACGTGGTAACTAACTATAAATATCAACAATGTGAAGAAGCCGCGCCAGACAACACAGATAAATAGTTTATAAATCGAACAAAAATTCAAAATTGTAATGCAAAAGAAAAAGAAAACCTAAAACACGCAAATGGCTACATTTTAAAATGGTTTCAATCCATCGATTGTTGAATTATTTCCGTTGATATAACATTATTGGGAGCAGAGAAACGGCCATCAGACTGGAGGCCTCACTAACTCTGAAGCGCATTTTTGCCCGCAAAATTGCCTATAAAGCGAAAACAAAATCTCCTCTAGCGGCCATGCGAACTAAACACTTAATACTGATACTAATCGGAGTGATAATCGCAACGATCGTTTTCATTGCATTCGGGCCAGCTGGGGAGCCAAACGACTCCTTCAAGCATATTGTGGTGCAGACGCATCAACAGCTCAAAGAGTTTCAGGTGAGTAATTCATATATATCTCTTTCTCTCTCTCTTTCTCAGACTCTCTCTCTCTCTCTCTCTCTCAGACTCTCTCTCTCTCTCTCTCTCTCAGACTCTCGCTCTTTCTCAGACTGTCTCTCTCTCTCAGACTCTCTCTCTCTCTCAGACTCTCTCTCTCTCTCAGACTCTCTCTCTCTCTCAGACTCTCTCTCTCTCTCAGACTCTCTCTCTCTCTCAGACTCTCTCTCTCTCTCTCAGACTCTCTCTCCCTCTGTGTCTCACTCATATAACTCTAGTTGTTATCTATTTGCCATTGAAATTTATTTATTTATTTACTCGCACCTAAACACTTTTGTGGGGCGTGGGGCGGATTTACGTTTTTTTTTTGGTTGTGATAACATTGTTGTGGTTACGTGTTGAGATCCGGTCGACTGCAAAAATGGGGAAAAGCTTTCCGGATTTCATTCAGCAGTAATCGGTCTTTATCAGCAACTCTTTGTTTTTAATGCAACTAATGGTGCTGTTATTGTTAAACGGTGAACATAATGTATATGGGAAATTAGTTTTACATTGAGTAATTACAAAATTTAATTGGCTTTTTTCGGTGTATTAGTCATACACAAAGTTTTTATATGTTATTAGCATTTGTAGCGCTCTTTTTTTGGCAAAGTGTTTGGCAGCTGTCAAGAGTCAGATGAAATGTCCTTGAACTGTTTGTGATATAGCCTGTATTTATGTATTATAATAATAATACTCAATATTTGGTTGGTTCACAAGGCCCTCAAAAACAGTCTCAGTTTGAGCTGTGGACCGCATATCAATGGGACAAGCATTTGTGCTTACTTGCCACACATTTTCAATGGAAGCTTTTAGTCAAATTGAAAAACGTCTTCGGCTCTAAAATAACCGCGTAGACAAACTGTCTGCTGCGAACTAGCAAATAATAAGTAAATGAGCCAGAAGATAATATCATTTGGATGGCTAGTAGCACATGCCAGCATTCCATCATCATTGGCCATTCCTCGAGTTCCGGCCATTAAGTGGGGAAGTAGGGAAGCCTTTAACTTTACCAGCCGTTTCTTGTTTACATGCAAATAATGCCATATAAAACTTTCTTTGTGCCACCTCCTCAAATAAACACACACACACACACAAAACACACATGTAAACCACACATGCTAGATACATACATCAATATATTATATATATATATATATATATATATATGTATATATATGAATGTACTTTATGATTAAGTTAGCGACCTCCCTTGACTCGAGTTGTGTTTGCTTCCATTTTATGTGGTCGAGAACGTTTATTGTTGACTTTAATTAGATTGCGGCAGCCACTTTCCGGCCCTAATGTGTGCATATATTGAGTTTCATGCTCTCACTTTGGTTTTGACTTTAAGCAACTTTGTAGCCTCAATTTGGTTTTTAATTACCACCTCATGAGAAACTTAACTGAAATTGGCGATTAGTTGGTTAGCTGGCTTGAATGGGCAACATGTGAGCAATCTCCTTTCAGTTCACAAAACAAATCTTATCACAGATAATGATTATGTAAACTGCCCGAATGATTGATTTGATTTATAACACTGCCCCAATAAGCAACGAGAACCCATACATAAGGAATGCCATAACAATGACTAATGCTAAATTAGTTGTTTTTACTGCAGCGTTGTTTGTTCAATATATACATATGTGTCAGCCATGTGCAAATGCTTATAATTTTAATACATGTGACTTTTTGTTTCCGACTGCTGATAAACTTGTTCTCACAAAACAAAACAAATAAACAAATAAATAAATAAAACAGACAACAGACTACAGAAAGCTTATTGTTTTCAGTTTGTAGTCTCTTTGCTGTGGAATCAACGAAAACTGGTTTCGCCGCAAGTACTTGCCTTGGTCGGTGTGCTTAGGTCGTGTTACAGTTACAGTTACACATGATTTCTGTAGACGGTAATAAATAAATACTTGATACTATATGATGGGTGTCCCATTGACAATCGAAGCCAGACGAATTGCGAATTGTTGACAGAAGATAGCTGCTTGTAATATTGTCAAGTGGCCACAAGCTACTCACACGCATTCAGCACGATCAAGCTAAAATGTATTGTAATATATATACATATATATATATATGTGTGTGTGTGTAATTAGATATGTTTGTACGTCATCAAATTCATTGCACATTCTGAACACACATTTGTATATGTGTGTGAATTCTCACATATTTCAAATAAAAGTTGCCTTCAAATATTCTTACATGCAAACAAATTAAATCATAGGCTTTTGAGTCTAAACAATAAGTACAAGTATTATGGACGCATGACTCAAGTTCAATAAATAAATAAATAGCATAGCAGTAAATAAATAACATAGCAGTAAATAGATAACAAAGCGTAAATAGTCGCCGCTTAGATTTCGAGGATATAGCATTTTTACGCTGCTTATCAAGCCTTGAGTGTTAATTGGGTTAGCCTTAGACCAGAAATTAATTCATTTTTTCTACATAGTTTTATTAAAAATAATAGAAACATTTTAATTAGCTGTTATACCCAAAAGACTTAATGTTTTTCTTAATACGCGTCTTTTAGTAATTATTTTTTTTTATTTTGAGAAATTGATATTCAAAAAACTTAGTCGAATTTACACTGATCTGCTAAAACACCGAAAATCAAAGCAAAATTTTGATTATCGTTATTCGTTATCCTCTACTTTGTCTACCCACTTGCATCATGAAGAAACTGCGCAATAGAATTGTGAACAATTTCTTTCTGCTTGCAAATACAGCAATTTGAATATGGCTCGATGTTTCTTTTTCTTTTTGTATGTTTAAGTGTTGCCATCGTCGAACATTGTCTAAGCACAAAACTTGTCAGACAGACTAGCAAACTGACCCCTGAACCCTGAACCGTTGACATCCATTAATTGGATGGTTTGCTATGACATGAGACTCCGGCTACTTTAGTTAGCATGCAGTTCTTCAGCCCTGTCACGCTCGATATTCTTTAATAATTTAATATAATACAGCACACAAATGTGTGTGTGTGCGCGCATGTTTGTGTGTGTATTGGATGATGACCTAGAGGACAGCCCAATGGCCTCCTCCTACTAGTTGCCACGTTCACATTACACACACACAGTCTATTAAAGCTCAAAGGCCACAAGGCAGCACGGTTGTAGCTATTATAAAAAAATACTCGCTGTCAAAAATGTTGGTGCCAATTTGGTACAATTGGCATATATGGCAACCCTTGCACATTGCCGTAGGGGGGGCCTTGGTGCACTAAAGTGCAAGCCTCGTCTGCTTTTTGCTAACCTCAAAAATTAAGTGCCCTAAAATGTTAATAGATGTCGCCAAAAGCGGGTAAGTCTTTGATTTACTATGCGCTGCTTGCTAGCGTCAAAATGAAGTGCCCTAAAATGTTAATAGATGTCGCCAAAAGCGGGTAAGCCTTTGATTTACTATGCGCTGATTGCGAACGTCAAAATGAAGTGCCCTAGATGTCGCCAAAAACAAGCAAGTTTCTGATATCCGAAATATGTAGATAAGTATGTATAAAGATAGCAGAGTTTGCACTTATATAACATTTGCAATAAACCAAAAAAAAAAAAACAGCAACAAAAATGATGGCTCCTAGTTGAATATTCAAAATGGTGATCGTAATAAGGATTTGCTGCATTTTTTATATATATATTATCGAAGGTAGAATTTATTTCTGAGTGTCTGTGTTTGTTCGTGTGTAATGACGCCTTTTCCCCCCCTCATCCCCCTCAGAGGAAGCGCCATTAGCCACATGCGACCATTTTGTGTCACGCGCACACAAACTGAATTCCACACTGTAATTGTTGCTCACGTGCAGCGGCGCAGGATGGTAGAAAAGCAATAAGAAGAATAGCACCATAATGCCCCGACTTGCAGGCGCTGCGTGCTGGTCGAGTCTGCCCTAATATGCCCTTGGTTGCCCTGCCCCCTGATCCCTGACCTAGCATTGCTCAGCGCCTCGTGCACAGTAACAGAAATTCTTTCGAAATGCTAAACAACGTATGGTAAGTGTATGTACATATATTTTTTTCGAGAATCAAGAATTGATTCGTTAATTGAATTAGAGCAGAGAAATGTTCTTTCAGTACCTGACACCGTTGACAAAGTCTTGATAGCTAATTTTGCCATCGTTGTCGGCATCGATTTCTTTCATCATTTCATTGAACTCCTCATCGGAGCACCTTTCGCCTAGATTGTACATAACATTGCGCATCTCGACGGGTGTTATGAAGCCGTCCTCGTCGCGATCAAATAGCTTAAAGATCGCCATTAGATTCTCATCTTTGCCTAGGCCCTCCATGCGCTTCCCAATCATCTGTTCAAACTCCAGCAAATTAATCAGACCATCACCATCCGTATCGATTTCATCGAACAGATCGTACAGTTCCGCCTCGGTGGGGAAATGTCCCAGCGATCGCATCGCAATCCCCATCTTCTTGGCGGAGATTTTGCCACTGTCATCTGGATTGAGCGCTTTGAAAGCATCGCGTATTTCTTGCATTTGATCCTCGTTCATTGGAAGTGTTGCTGCCTCCATTTTGTTCAGTCTCGAAATCAAATTTCAAATATTTACAATATTTTTAAATCAACTGAATGTTTAATTTTGTTGTGCTTTTTTCGTATCAGATTTGAGATATATATGCTATATTATAGTATAACTGAAGTACAGTTTAAAGCCAACTTTGATTTTAATAAATGTGAATAGAAACTAAAATTATGAGTTAGCCATTTGAAATAGAGTCAAACAAAATTATTGTAAATTCTTAATTCTTATCCGACTTCTCATATCCAATCTACGTCAACCTTTTTTTTATAGGTTTCGAATAATTGTGTATGGTTTTCTGTTTAAACGTGACTGCAATAATACATTTGTACACATCTGAAATTAATTTCAACATTATTATTGGCTTTTTAAGAACTCTGTCTTTGATCAAACCCAAACATATTGGAATACCTGATTAACAGAAACGTTTGCAAAACCAAATTTTTTAATAGTTTTATTAAATAAACTCCCTTTTATCAATAAATTGAATCAATAGCAACTCCTAGACGATAAATGATGTGGGTAGTCCATAATTTTATTGAAGCTATTGCAGTTTGAAGAAATTTGAAACGATCATTGAGTCTGTATAAAGCCAAGAATTGTAGTTAAAGTATTTTATCTCTGTTGTTCAATGGGATTGTAAATCCGCATTTTTTTAAAAATAAAAATGTATAAAAAGCTTTGATTTGGTACAATTGTCGAATTTTTAATAAAATTTGAATTGGCATAAGCCATGATTGGGTTTGCTGACGCTCCAATTGGTGCCAGGAAAACATTGCTTGGTCGGATTTCAAGCTGTCATGCGATTTGCGGCGATGACAATCATTGGAGACGCCTCCCCTGCCCATAGCATGCCCCGTGCAGGCCTATTTTGTTTTTGGGGGCACCCACAATCTGTTACAGAGGACAAACTCTTTAGTGGCATGTGACACGCCCATCGGAGCCGTAAATTTGAGGTCAACACTGAAAAGCACGAAAAATATTCCATTGTTAACATAATTTGACTGTCGGTGTCCATTGGGCGCAAATCACCTTCTCTCTGTGTGTTTGCCTAATCAGAATTAAATTTGTTTACTTCGTTGGGTATCGAAAATTAATTGGGTAAACTGGAATACATATAGTTTTTGATGATATTGTTGTGTGTATGTGTGTGTCTGGCTATTATACCTATTACATACAATTCAATCATTTATTTTGAGTGAGAGTTCAACTGAAGTAACTAAATGAGATCATTTAAGAATTAACCTATTCTGATATTAGACAAATTGTATTATAGTTGGAAGTTGTCGCCTTGAAGACCTTACTTACATTTATATTTATGCCTCGCATTTGGTTTGTTGCTGTTCTTTCAACATTTTTGTTAATGACACTTTCTGTAAAGTTTATTTTACAGGCCATGCCAAATGACTGGTTTATTATTATGCCTAAGTTCTGAGTTATTATTTTCTTTTATTAAAAGGAGCGCCCTTCAAATAATATTTGTACGCAATGCTGTCGGCAACATTTGCGTGTCTTCATCTGGTCAACCTGGCTGGGCGGTGTCGAAACTAAAATATATTGATTTTGAGTTACTTATTGATTAACAAAATATATATCTCAAAACAGAGCACAGAGCTTGTCACGCAACTTTGTCAAACAGTTGACTTATACTATATGCAAATATAGTCGTATTTTTTGTTCTTCAAATATTTACCCATTCATTATCGGTACTACAAACTACAATTGATTGATTTGCTTTTGCTACTTGCAGGAGAATTTGCGGGTGGGCTTGGAACGCAAAAAACTCGATCTCGAGCCGAAATATTTTAAATTGCTGGGCTTCGCATCGCCGCTGAACACAAAGGAGATCGACGATGACGCCTCCCATCAGCCAGTGCAGCAGCACCAGGAGACAGATACGCCGGTCACGGCAAGGCGGGCGGCGCAGGAACTCCAGCAGCTGCACAGACGTGACGGCACTCGTCAAATGGCAGCGATAGAGTCAAATCTACTCCAGGAACTGGATCTACAGGAGCAACAGCTGCAGCAGCAGCAGCAGCAGAAGAGTCAACGGAAACGGATAACAACACCGTACAATGGCACCAAGGCCAACTTCACTATAGTCACGTATGTGCAGCTGGAGCGACAGGTGGCATCGGCCATATTGTTGGCACAGAACATTGCCGCCAAACTGCCCAGCGAATATCTACTCATCTATGATCTGGGCGTGTCCGAGGAACAATTGCGCACATTAACCGCCTACTGCAACAGCAGTCGATGCACCGTCATCACCTATGATCTATCCGAGTTTCCCTCGTCCGTCAACGATCAGCGAACGCACGCTTATCGACCCATTGTGATAAAGGATGCCTTGATGCGGGCCAAATCGGTGCTGTTTGTCGAGAACTATATGCGTATACGTGGCGGCTATCGGGAACTGCACGAGCTGCAGAATCGCGTCATGGTTGCCGGCGTCCTCGGCTGGAATACACCGACAGCCGTCTCATCGCGCACCCATCCAAAGATGTTTGACTATTTCGAGTCGAAAGCTGATAATTTTATATTTCTGCGCATGGTCGATCTCGACGCGGTCTTCTTTGCGGACACGCTCTTCGTCACGGAGAAGATTATGCTGCCGTGGCTGAAATGTGCCCTCACTTTGGAATGTATCGATCCAATCGGTAAGTGGGCGTCTCTCTCATCCCCCATCTGCCTTCATTCTCTGCCTCCTTTTCCTTTTACATACACATATGAAGTCATTACTTACACCGCCAACTCGTAAACATGGCTCACTCTCATCCACATCCCCAACCCCTTTCCCTTTCTCCGTCGCAATCAAAATCACATTCATTCCTAGCGCTCTTTTCTTTCCAGCTGTGGCCCACAGCGCTAATGACCATCATTTACAGCGCATTCAGCTGAATGATAGCAAACATGCAAATCTACATGTTTAATTTGTACACATATATATATATATATATATATATATATATATATATGTCTACCATACCTAACATATATTTTCATTTCTATGCATAAAAGAGTTTAATCTGACGGATGAATGTCAATCAACGTAAAGCCCTCCCAAGACATAAGATCTAAAACGCAGAAATGTTCACAGTTGAAAAAAAATTAATGAGTTATTTTAGGAAACACTTTTTAGTTGACCAAAATCAAAATGGGCAGGAGTTTTAGTCATTATTGCAGAGAGAAGAGTAGTTTTGAGTAGATTTGAAATATTTCCAAAAATGTAGCATACATTACAGGGTATTTCATAGTTGGACACATTTACTTGCTTTCTATATAAATTCCTAATCGTAGGCAGTTGTAGATTTCAAAGCATATTTATGAGCGTTTGCTTCAGTTCGTTCTGTGCAAAAGAATTCAATATCCAATTGAAATCAATCTTCATTTGAAAAAATATGCAATTCACTTTGGTTTTTATTATAATTAGCATACCTGACGTGTACGACAATGTCGCATAATCTTGACTAACATTATAAATGGATCTAGAACTACGCACTTTAGTATCAACCAGCAGAATTTGGGTATATCTGCGTAAATATTGGTAGCCGCAAACAGATACTCCTGGGGCCCAACACGGTAGCGATGCTGGCCGGTGAGCTGACAATGTGTATCGTAGATGATATACCATGCCTCCAGAAGCCAACCAGCCACGCCAAGCAGTCCGCTAAGCATGCCCATAAAGTATGCGGCAAGCAAAAATAGTCCAATAACCGTGCATATAATAATGACACCAATGCCAAGAGTAAATTTAACTTTGTTCTGTTTGGTGTATAAGGTCAAAAGCAACAGTTCAGTAATGAAAATCAATGGATATGCATGCATCTGCAAATAATTGGCATATTATAATAACGAGAGAGAGATATATAAGACACACAATTTATATACATACCCAACGTGATTGCCACTTAATCATTATGCGTAAACTTTTGAAGAACTGTGTGACGAGCGAAATCAAGAGAAATACGATATAATTATATGGTGGAAAGCGTCTCCAATTTGGCCAAATGTAGAGCAATATATACATAATAAAGATAACAAGACCAGAACCATCAGACACATATGTATGTAGAATGTAGTTATTCGGAAATAATCGTAATATCTCCATGAATGGCGATACCAATAGTACTTGTAGCTAAAACAAAATGGCCCAATTGAGGGATAATATTTGAAATTGAAAGGGATATGGATATGGATAAACTTACCATTAACAAGTAATAGAAACGACGCACCAATCTCCGCCTTAGTTTTGGGTCATCTATATCGAAGTTGTAATTGCGTCCATGTAATCCATCAAGCAGCAGCTCACATTGTATGCTCACGTCTTGTATTATATATTTATGTATAGATGATATATGCTAACAAAAGTGCACATATAATTACCTGATTTATGGCCAAATCCAACAGTTTCCATTCCAATTCCTAACTAAATGATACATCATTGTAAAAATCATTGAAACCGTCGATAAAATGGTATCTGATAAAATAATAATTTGATTATAATTATATCTACATAATTGATAGCTATCTATCTAATTGTTATCTCTCCATATTTTTAACCAGGTGCCCAATCGAACGGCTGCAAGTTTAACAAAAAGCCACTCTATCGATACTCTGGCTGTCATGGCTACGATGCATCCGCATTCAACATTGTGCTGGGACTCACATGGCATCTGGACGACTCGAAATATTCGTTACCCAAGACTAAGGAGAATATGTTCTACAAGGAGACGCTCGAGCAGGCGACGAAAATATTGGAAAATCGACGACGCAACACTAGCGACACATCCGATCATCCATTTACGGAGGACTGAGCAAATGCAGCAGCAGCAGAAGCGGCAGCAGCAGCAGCAGCAGATGCATCTGATATATACTTGTAGCATTTTCTATATTTGTATATACACACTCAGGAGCCGCTGGATCAAAGCAAGCCAACTGCTTACACTAATTTGCAAATGTGTGCTTTATTATTATGGCAAAGAAACTTCATACACACACAATAACATAAAATTACATACATGCATACATACATACATACTAAATACTTACATCATAGGTGTCATTATAAAAAATGTAAATGAAGAGTTACTTAGATCAAATTTACACATACATACACATGTATGTAATATAGGTCGTGCTATACCTTACTTCAGGGACCGTAAAAATTATAAGCTATATTTTATAAAAATGACTAATGTTTATTTTTTAAATTTGCTCTTCTTGCTAAGCTTTACTAAATAACTCAGGTCATACTGATTACATTCTGTGTGACAACAAGATTTTGCAAAAACGAAAAGGGAGGCGTGAAAAGATTTTACAAAAGTCAAAAATATGTTTTCCCGTTGTTTAGTTTGCTTTCAAAATATATGTATTAATCCAGTCATGAACGGATTTTGATTTCCTCAGTCAGTATGGCCTGCGTAGAATAAATCAAATTATTAAATATATTAACAACAAAGTAATATGCACAAAAACAGTAAATCAAAATTCATTGTATGTGTGTATACGATAAGATTATCCAAATAGAAGACAACACTGATATAATTCTGTTGCTTGTACGGCTATAGAATTTACGGTCCCTGCTGTGTATACATCGTCCATGACCAGATCAGCAGCAGCTTCTGTCCAATAAATACGCCTTAGTAACTTATTTGTTATTCTACATTTTTTGTGTATCTTTGAATATCGTTTGTTTAATAATGATACACTCCCTAATTTTAGCTATGCTCTTTTTTTGTGTATATATTATTTATGTAAATAAAAGAGAGGAATTACATACAGTTTGTGATTGTATTTGATAGTTACACACATATTCATGCAATTTCAATACAAATAACTAAATATAATTACATATATTAAATGTACTATAGAAAATGAGCCAAAAACGTTAGCTTAATAAAGTAAAAAGTACAATAAAAATGAATGCAAAAGTGTTTTTGTTTATGTTCGATTTATTATTTATACTTATACAAATTTCAAAATACAAAAGTTGTTTGTGCATATAAAGCAAACAATATAAACAATATATTTTTATAAATATAGTGAACAGTTACATAGGTATAGTTTACATGTAGCCTAATTTGTTGTCATGAGTTTGTTTAAACATTAGTTAAAATCAGGGAACCAAACCAAATTGTATTTAAATGCCGGTTCTGGTAAGTTAAGTGTAAAAATTTAATTTGTATACCCTTGCAGTGCGTACCTTGATTAGGTAGATATATTCTTTATCAGAGTCATTAGCCGAGTCGATACAGCCATGTCGGGCATTCATATAGCTTCCATAGCTCCTCTATGAACAACTTTTTTATTTACCAAGATATCTCGGCAAACAACATCGGACCACTATAACTACCACAGGAACAGTCGTATTTTTTTCTTTCATTTTTAATGAAATTTAGAAGACATAAGTTCAGTTTCGATCTGCAAGTGTCTGTAATCTTATTATTATTTTGTTCATTTTTTGGCCACTGAGTTTTGCTTAGATTTTAGTCTTCTTGTTGATGGTTTCTATGTTTTATATTGCAATTAGTTGTTGTAAATAAACCTTCATAAATCTCCTGTATGACATCAATTATAAATTCATATAGATATCGGCTGAATTATATTATTCGATTCAAAGTATCATCATTATGAATATGAGAATATTAAGCACTGACAAAAGCGTTTACCTTCTAGCTAATATACGTAATATATACACAAATAAGCGCACAACATCCATATACAAAGTCAATGCCGCGAATATATAGTCCTCCGGATTAAACTGATACTTATGATTGCCGCCGATAATCAATTGTGTGTCATAGATCAATAGGAAACAGGCCAGTAAGGCACCAAGGCACGACAACGCAATGTTATCAAAGGAGTCGCGTACAAAGGAAGCCGAAATTGAAAGGATCAACAAACAAATCACTACCGACACAAAGACACCGCCACAAGCGGTAAAATCGTATTTCGTTTGTATGGCAAATATGGACAGCCCCACAACCAGCGCTGCAGTTATTATCACAGCCTCTAGCACCACGACACTGTCAAGGGTGCCAGCGGAGGCACCAAGAAGTAGCGACATGGTCACCGTGAACAAACCCAGGCACACAAAGTTAATGGGGAAGGAGCGTCGAGCAGTTTCACAGCAGGCCATGGAAAGCAATACGACAATGTTGACGACCATGGCTACACGCACCACTGCTGGGTTCTCTCTGACGAAGTTATTGGTTGGTTCATGGTACATAAAAATGCATATAACGCCAGACGTGACGAGCAACTGTGTCTGCAAGTGTGAATTATAGTCTAGTTAGTAAAAGCAATTTGTCTAACTCAAGCGTCTCAACTTACCAAGAGAATTAAGTATACTTTTCGTATGAAACCCTTTCGTATGATTTGATCATTAAAAATAATGTTTTTCGCTTCCAGACCTTCCAGATCATTTTGCATTCCAATATCGGGAGTAACTTGTATAATAACATGTCTCGATTCCGAAAGTATTGGCGCATTTGTTCCTGTTCGGCTTGGCGGTGGCGGTAGCGGAATAGGTGGATAACGCTCTCCTTTGTAGACTCGCTCTATAAAATTTCAAACATTTCCATTAGATTCTCGTTTTAGAATGTTCCCCGTTTCTTGGAATTGAATTTTTATGACTGACGCATAAATAAGTTGTTCGCCAGCGGAACATAAAACGTGGGATACATAAATGATATCTACTTTATACACATTAAAATATATACATATATATATATATATATGTAAGTGGTATTATTGCGAGCTTTCCTATCCATTCGGCTCACTCATTTATTTAGGTGTTTTGCTTAAAATGCAAAAAAAAAAAAAAAAGTAAGTCCTTAAGCCAAGGACCAAAATGGTTTTATGTACACTTTGGGGGGTATGTTGGTAAATATGTGCAAACTGTGCAAATATGTTCGATATGTCAGATATTTCCCTTACTTGCTATATCCTCTATTGGTTCATTCGATGGCATCCGGGAATACATATTTTGTGTGTAACAAGCTTACGCTGCTGCCGGGGCAAAAATGTACGTTTTAAGATAAGAAACCCACGTTCTCAATCTGCTGATTATCAATTCCGTTTCAAATGGACCAATCGCTGCTCCAGCTATAAGAGATGAGCACAGTCCGTGCTTTTCTCAACAAGCACGAATCCGCAAATAATTTGCTAAAAAATGTCAAAAAAAAAAACTTAAATTCCTTAAACGCTTCTAGCAAAATCGGACTAAGACAATTCGTTATATTACTTTTAATTTGAAAATAAATTTAACTGCCATCATAGCATTACATAATTTAATTAATTCTGCATTAGATCGTAAAAGTGGGCAATTTGGATTAAGCGCGCTTAGAAAACAATAGATCGTGTCCGTGCCGTGCCGTGTACGGACGATATTTTGGTGTTGCCACCTATGAAAAGTTTGCGATGGTCGCGTTGCCATTCGTTTACTAAAAAATAGCGCGAGAAATTGAATTTGTAAAAGCTTTATATTACTCACAGCAAAAATAACGAAACTTTTATCTTGTGCTAGAGTAGTCAGTATAATCTCAGCATCAGCAACTGAAACACGTTCAAATTCGCGGAGGTACAGAAAACGAGTTTGGCGCTCCCAAGCTGAAAACAAAAAGTAAAAGTAAGGTGCGCGTGTGTTTAACCAACAATGATTGCTATTACGAAATTGCTCAACATAATTATAATTTGTCTGTGCGCACAACATGCACTGATTACAAAAATCAACGCATATGATCCAAATGATACGAAAATAGTTGAATGTTGCCTTCCACCAGCTGGAATGTTTGAGGCCTTTTATCCCCGTGAAGTGGAGGGTATTCCAAACAGCGCTTCTCGTCCCGCTCACGGCCATGGCAGTTTCTTCAAGCATCGAAATCCTGCTCTGGTGGACACCAAAAATGCAGCTGCCTACGGCTATCGCTTCGATGGCAAACGACGCTTTAATTTTGATTAGTTTGTAAGACCCACCTACATTTCAAAGTAATTAATTTTCGTATTCATATGTAAGCCCCAGTTTGAAGAAAAGTAATAAATGAAACGGAAAATCAGTCAAATGTTTAAATTTTCACGGTTGCCAATGTGTTATCGATATACGCAAATACAGCTGTGATCAGGTTGGTTTTTGAATGACATTTGGCATGTCAGTAGGGATGAAGAAGAGAATCTTTTTTTTTTTGACAAAAGTATGTCTTTGAAACAGATTTATTGAACGCAACCAAATTCAACATTTTAAATTGTATATACAGTTGAATACGTTCAAAGCCAGACCCAAATCACCTGCAAATCATGAACGCGAGAAGCTTCAGTATGCTGAAACTGCTAAAAAACTCTTGGCGCACGTAAGAATCGTGTGGCTGTGTGTGACTGTGTGTGTCTGCGTGTGTGTGTGTCTGTGTACATAGACCCGGAATATGAAATAATAATTTCAATATTATTCAAATAGATTTCCCCGGCGCTTCGCCACAAAAGTAACAACAGTCGGTGGTGATGAAATTGGCAGCGGTACTGGCATCGGTCAAATCACTGGACGCGTCCGCAGCGACGAGGGTGGACCACACAAGGTGAACACGCCGTCCAAAGAGATTGTTACGCATCTGCCGCCGCTAACCGAACCACTGCCAAACATGCCGGAGGCCGTCTATGCTAAAGCATTAGCGGAGAGTGCGACCACAAAGGTCACCACACTGGCAAATGGGCTGCGTATCGCATCTGAGCCGCGCTACGGCCAATTTTGCACTGTGGGTCTGGTGCTGGACTCTGGGCCACGCTATGAAGTTGCATATCCCAGTGGCGTATCACATTTCCTTGAGAAGCTTGCATTCAATGTGAGTTCAACTATTCATTCTAATAAAATTGTCGCTTATTTTTTACGTGCTCAATTCTGATCCGCAGTCCACAGTTAATTTTCCTAACAAGGACGCCATACTCAAGGAGTTGGAGAAGAACGGTGGCATCTGCGATTGTCAAAGCTCACGCGACACCCTAATATATGCGGCCAGCATTGACAGCCGTGCCCTTGAGTCGGTGACCCGTTTACTGGCCGATGTTACGCTGCGACCCACGCTCAACGAACAGGAGGTGAACTTGGCGCGTCGCGCTGTCAGCTTCGAATTGGAAACACTTGGCATGAGACCAGAACAGGAACCAATACTCATGGACATGATACACGCAGCGGCATACAGAGACAATACGCTTGGTTTACCAAAGCTCTGCCCGCCCCAGAATCTGGAGAGCATCGATCGCAATGTGTTGATGAACTATTTAAAGTATCATCACTCACCAAGCCGGATGGTCATCGCTGGAGTGGGCGTAAGACTCGCTTTAGCCCATTTGTGATATTTATTTTATTAAAAATCTATCTATGTAGGTGGATCATGATGAGCTCGTTGAGCACGTGCAAAAGTACTTTGTCGAAAATGAGGCAATCTGGATGAAGGAAACGTTACCAAGTGAGGCTCCCAAGCAAGTCGACACTTCGGTCGCGCAATACACAGGCGGCTTGGTTAAGGTAAGCGGTCACATATTAAATTGAATCATAATTCAGATTGTTCATATAAATAGGAACATTGTGAAATTCCCATTTATGCGGCGGCAGGGCTGCCCGAGCTGGCCCACGTTGTACTCGGCTTTGAGGGCTGCTCCCATCAGGATCCGGACTTTGTGCCACTGTGCGTGCTCAACATTATGATGGGTGGCGGTGGCTCATTCTCCGCCGGTGGTCCCGGCAAGGGCATGTACTCTCGTCTCTATACCAAAGTGCTGAATCGCTACCATTGGATGTACAGCGCCACGGCGTACAATCATGCCTACGTGGACACTGGCCTCTTCTGCATACACGGCAGTGCCCCACCACAGCATATGCGAGACATGGTCGAGGTGCTGACGCGCGAACTGATGAACATGGCCTTCGAGCCGGGCACTGAGGAGCTGATGCGCTCCAAAATCCAACTGCAATCGATGCTCTTGATGAACTTGGAATCACGACCAGTTGTGTTCGAGGATGTGGGTCGGCAGGTGCTGGTCACGGGTAATCGCAAGCGCCCCGAGCATTTCATTAGGGAAATAGGTAAATAGACAATTTCAAAATATGATTCACTTATTTCTATCGTAATCATTGCAGAAAAAGTAACTGCCGCCGACATTCAGCGCGTGGCACAAAGACTGCTCAGCTCAGTGCCGTCGGTGGCTGCGCGTGGCGACATTCAGAATCTGCCCGAGATGGCACACATAACCAGTGCATTCAATGGAACTGGACGCTCGCTTGGACGCCGTCTGTCGCTCTTTAAGTAAAGAAACCCTTTCCAAATTTATACGTTGTTGAATTCGTATTGCATTTTGTACCACGGCCACTCAAATTGAATCGAGTTTGTTAAAAATTTTAAATTCATTACATAAATCTTGATCTTTTCACTGTTGTGTGTGTGCGTGGTATTCAAAACTCGAACTATTCTGTAGCGATTAAAGGTAAGAAACAATCCATATTTCAAAATTATTGGCGGCCAGTCAAACTACATATGGGTAATCATTTTGAATGAATCGGGGTAACAACAATTAATTTAGCATTCGTTGTTTAGTCGTTTTTCAGGAAACTTAAGTTGCAAATATTAATATTAAGGCATAAATAAAAAACAAACTGAGTGCTTGCAAATATTAATATTAAGGCATTAATAAAAAAAAGTAAAAAGCTCAAATCACATCAAAGAGCAACAGTCGAATTTGCATTTATTTTATTTCCATTCAATTATTAGTAGTTGTAAGCAAATTAAACCGATGACGATGAGGATACGGGTGATATTGAGCCGTAAAGCAGATCCGGATGCTGCTTGGGCGGTGTGCTAGTTGCACTGTCGCTATCACTGCTGGTGCTGCTGCTGCTGCTACTCCGACTCCGACTTCTTGAGACATGAACTGGTGCTAGAATTGGAAAGCATATAATTAAATATAGAAGGGACATAATGTGAGAATTGAATCACTTACATCTGAGTTGCTTGGTGGCATTGTCATTGTCATCTTCATCGTCCTCGGGCAACTCATCACTGGATATATTCTCGTGCATGCGATATTGTTTGGGCAGATGCGATTCATCTTTGAGGGGCGGTGCGTATTTGGGCTTCTTGGCTCGCTCGTCATGTGGCCTATCCGCTTCGGTATCCATTTCGTTGCCGGTTTGTTTCTTAATGCTCTTGGCAATGACCCGTTTCTGATGGTCCAGTTGGGGGAACAAATCGCGTGAGTTCTCCAACGCCTGCTTGGCCGCATTCATCTCCGCCTGCTGTATGGACGAGCCACTAGCGGTGGCCAAACGCTTGGAGCGAAAATAGACAGCCACTTTGTAGACGCGCGTATTAGTGGGTCCAGTGGCTTCCACTACCTTATAGTAGGGTATATCTGGCTCGCCGCCGTCCATGGTGCGCAATGTGAGACAGCATTGCTGCAGCTTTGACTTCGGATCGTTCCAGTCCTGATTCATGATGAACAGCTGCAGACGTGGAAACAGGCAGACGTGGCAGAACTGCTCGCAATACAGCAGTCCCTTGTCCACATACAAAGCGCCTAGGAAGGCTTCAAGCAGATCAGCACGATCTTTGGTCTTCAAGTCCGCCTTGGGATTGGCATATACAGCGTACTGGGGCATTCCCAAATCGTCGCAGACAACAGCCTGAGTCCGATTGTTGACCAGTGAGGAGCGCAGCAGCGACAAGTGACCCTCATGATGTTCCGGAAAGTGACGATACAAATACTCCGAGCAAATTAATTGGAGCACAGTGTCACCCAAAAATTCCAGTCGCTGATTGGAGCCCAGCGTCAAATGGGTGAAGCCAATCGACCGATCTGTGAAGGCACGCGCCAGCAAACGTATATGCTTGAACTTGATGCCAACGGAATCCTCAAACTTGGTCAGATCCTTCAGAACACGATATGAATCAATGCAGCTGCGATCGCCCAACGGTTCCTGTTCCTGCAACGGATGCTCCGGCAAATTTTTCCAGATCTTCAACAACTTATCGTCCTGCCGGAACAGTGCATCGGTGAATACTTCATCGGCCACCTTGATGCCGCCATCCAAGAGCAATGCACCCATCAAAGCCTCAAAACAATTGGCCATTGCATGACGCAACTCGAGCTCATGACACAAATCCGATCCGTGGGCATACAACATGAACTCCTCGAGTTGTAATTTCTTGGCGAGCAGTGCCAAGTGCTGATTCTGCACAATCGCCGCACGATAAGTGGCCAGGCCGCCCTCTTCCAGCTCGGGGAACATAAAGAACAAATGGATTGAGCTGAGGAATTCGACAACGGCATCGCCGAGGAACTCCAAACGCTCATTATGCGTTATATTCGACAAAGTTTCGTGATCCTTGCCAAAACGGGACATAATGCTGACCAGCGTATTTATGCCCCGTTTGCGTGTGTTCATATAGTGAATCTTTCGATCCCCATATTCCGGCTGACGAATGCCACAATTTGTTAGCGAATTGCGCGCATGATCCGGATTGGTGCCGTAGTTCTCCTTGTACGATGGATGGGTCAACGCCAGCTGGAGCAAATAACGATTCTTGAACTTGTAGCCAATGCTCTCCTCGAGCAGATCCAGCGACTTGTGGAACCGCAAGTGCCCGGTGAGCACCGGTATGAGCATGGCATGCTGCACAATGTCGCACATGATGCCGGTGCGATAGAAACCCTCCGAACTGATGGCCACCGTAATATTGCGTTTCATGCGTCCCTGGGTGCGCATCTCCTGCAATCGCTGCTCCTTGTCCTCCAGCTTGCGTTTGTCCTTGAACGATGGCTTCGACATGTTGGCCATTAGATGACGGAACTTGACATATTCACGCCACGCCTTCTGATACTCGGGATTGCCCGCATAGCTCAGCTGTGGCGGACGGATGCCGAAGTGTACAATCGCCGGATGTGAGATACCCGTCTCCCGATCCAAGCACACAGGCAAATCCGAATTGTTGCGATCCAACTGATCGACGCGCAGCGAACACGGCTTGTGGCCCGGCTTCGTCACCAGCATGCCCTTGATAATGTCCACATATTTTTGCCATTCATGCGTACTGATCTGATTTAAGTGGAGCAACTGCTGACGCTCCACCAGCTCGGCCGAGTTGTCTAGCAGATACTTGAGAACCTCGCACATGGCCAGCACTTCTTTGCCATTGTCGGGCAGCTCGCGCACAAAACGAGGCAGAAAATGAAAGGCTGGACAGGAATCGTCAGCGTTTGCCGATCCATTCGGTATCAGATTAAAGTCGACAAGCTCCAGCAGCTCATGGAACAGGTATTTAACTAAACGATGAAAAGAAAATTTAGTTCAATTTTAGTTTTAGTTTTAAAGTGCATCACCACTCACAGAACAAATCCAGTTCACGTATGGTAAAGTTCTCGGGCATCTTCTCCTCATCGTATTCGATGGTGTACTCGATGTTGAAGCGAATCACCTTGCACACGGGCAGATCGGTGAGGCGCACATGCGACAGCAGCGAGAATCCCTCGAAGAGAAACTCATGCTCGTCGTGCTTGATAATTGTGGGCGTCTTGGTCAGAAAGTTTGTGGGCGGTGAAATGGTGATGCGATAATGATACAAATTAGCTGCGTTATTCGTATCCTTATCGCACACCAGATAGCCCTTCTCGCCCGGATAGATGCCATGCCGTATGCCGATGCGTCGCGACTTCGCCGAGCAACGGCACAGCGGACCATCGTTCATCTCACCAGCGTCGTTGTGCCACAGATCGGGATGGACGCGCTGCGGATGGAGCACCTTGCGCGACAACTCCTCCATGCAGCAGTCTTGCTCAATCTTGAAGGCATCCTCATCCGAGTCGGAATCAGAGCTCGAGGAGCATGCCTCCGACTTGTGCTTGTGCTTGCAGGCGCGTCGTCGTGTCTTTCGTGGCGGCGGCTCATAAGCGGGCAAATTCTGACGCTCTCGTACAGCACGCTGGATGAGCTCATCATCGAAGAGGGCGCACAGTTTGTGGAGACGTGTCTTGGCCTTAACCTCGTGCTCCGTCTTGGTGCGCTCGTAGTAAAGCTCAGCGGGCGAGGAACGCACCCAGGTCTCAGCTGGCGCCTCAGCCTCGTTGAGTGCCTTGATTTTCTTAATATAATCCTCGGACTTTTCGCAATAATTGGCACAATACTGACGCAGCACGCGATCGCGCTCCGTTTCTATCTTTGGAGCATACGCATCGGATTCACTCCGCTTACTATAGCTGCGTGTGTCCTCATTGGCCGACGTTGTCTTGCGCGCATATGGATAGGAGCCGGTGCGTGCCTGTCGCGGATTGTGATAGTGGTGCTCATAGCGACTGTTGTTGTTGTTGTTGTTATTGTAATTATAGCCTCCACCGTAGTTGTTCGGGTAGCTGTGGTTATAACCCGCATACCTTTGATCGACTAATCGATAATTGGAATTGTGTTCGTACCGATTGCGTTCCTGATAATTATACGAGTGCGTGTTCTGTCCATACTGGTCATAATCATATGCGCCAGCCGATGAATGAGCGTAGTTTGTGTGTCCAGCATAGCCCTCATGGTAGTAGTATGGATTATAGGAATGTGGGCCTGAATTTGCTGCGTATGGTTGCGGCTGTTGTGGGCATGCGGAGTGTGGTGCAGCATATTTCATATAATTAGCATAGGAACTGTGATCGTCATTTAAATTGTTGACACTCGACGGATGCTGCTCGTAATTGAATTGATTGGTGGCTGCAATTGGTACATCACTTGTGCCTGGGGGACCGTCATCTTGTACGCCAGGCGGCAGTAGGTGTTCCGTGTCCGGTGGTGGAGGCGGCGGAGGCGGAGGTAGCGTAGAATATTCCTGTGGCGGCGGCAATGGAGGCTGATCCATTATTGTATTTTAATCAATTATTTCTTAAACTCGACTCCCCTGCCGTAATGTGACCATAGTTGCAGTAGCAGTATCTTTGGTAGCCCTTAACAACAGTGTTCGGTAGTTAAAGTGAATCAGCTGACATCGTGAGACAAGTTCAAATGAACTAGTTAAAGCACAGCTGATCAATCACATTCAGCATTGTTATATATTTACATATATATCAAGGAGACGAGAGATTGTCGTCTGCCCACAACATGGACACGGAAGCACCACCTGTACAGCCTGTAGAGAACACCCTTATCAGCTGTCCAGGCACCACGCCCGGCACACCTTTGAGCAAAAACCAGTTGAAGAAGCAACGAAAACTCGCCGAACAAATCGAATTTCGTAAATTGCGTCGGCTCAAGGAACGCGAGCGCCGCAAGGAGAAGAGAGCCGATGCCAAGAGCAAGGGATTACCATTGAGTGTTGGCCCATCTCGCAAGGAGCTGAAGCGCCGCCAGGTGTCCGCAATTGGTCAACCGAACGCTGCAGATGCGATCAGCGTGGCGATTGATTTGAACTACGATGATTTGATGCAGGAGCGAGATATTGCCAAGTGTGTGAAGCAATGTCTGCGCATCTACACCATCAATCGACGTGCCGCACTCCCGCTGCGGCTGCACTTTACTGGCATCAAGCGGGATGGACATATACACGAGTGTCTGAAGAAGAACGACGGTTGGGAGAATTGGCACGTGGATTATCACTTTGATTGCACCCACAGCGAAGTGTTCAAGAAGCAGCAGTTGGTTTATTTAACCTGTGAATCGGATACGGTGCTGGAGAAGCCACAGCCTGGGCATACCTACGTAATTGGCGGCCTTGTCGATCACAATCATTTCAAGGGGCTGTGCCATCAGCGTGCCATAAGCGCTGGTCTGGCGACAGCTCGACTGCCGCTCAGCGAGCATGTCGATATGAAGACACGTTCCGTCCTCAGCACCTTTCATGTGTTTGAGTTGTTGACTCGCGTGGCGGCTGGACAGGATTGGACACAGGCCATTCTTGAAACCATTCCGCAGCGGAAGGGAGCCAAGGCCAAGGAAAGCAACACAACAATAGCAAAAGAAGAACAACTGGAGCCATGTGAACAGCAGCTAGAACTGGTGGAAGAAAAGCAACCATCGACAGAAAGCTGACCCTTTTGTTTTGTTATATTTAGTAAATTATAAATATATGTTTTTCTACAAAATTGTAAAACCAAATACCAATCGAAATCGAATTTAAAACAATACGCTTCTTAAATTGACGAACTGGCAAGGCCCAATAGCTTTCAGGTCTGGCAAGGTTTTTTCGTCGTTTTGCAACACACAACACTTGTAATGTTTGGGCTCCTGCGTTATCAACTAGTGCAAAATGTGAGAAAATTTGAACGAAACATGGCTTTCTACGCAGTTTCCAAAGGCCGAAAAGTTGGCATTTATGAAAACTGGGCGCAATGTGAGCAACAGGTGAAGGGCTTCAAGGGGGCTCTTTATAAGAAATTTAACACACGCCAAGAGGCCATTCAATTTATAAGTCCAGCTGGAGCTAGTGGAAGTTACGCACCGGAGGAAATAGCTGTGCCACTGGGCAAAAAACAGACACAGCCAGTCGATTGGGCTGCAAACCAACAGCAGCCAAAGAAAAACACAGACTTTTGGCCAGAGGATGTGGCTGAGGAAGACGCTGTCGACGAAGATGACTTGGTGAGTAGAAAATGCCGAGCAGTTGGTTTCTTCAAATCCTAAGCTTTGTGTATTCGAAGATAGCAGCAATGAATGAAGTTGAAGGATTTCCGGTGCCTTCTTCAAGCAGTCGCAAGCGTAAAGCAGAGGATTACAATTCAAACTCCAAATTAAAACGGCACGCATCCAATGTAGAGGAAGCCGTTGCATTGAAACAAATTGGTGGATTTGAGTTTATAATGGATGGCGAAGGCTATGTGATTGTTTATACAGATGGCTCGTGTCTGGGCAATGGCCGGTCAAATGCCTGTGCTGGCTTTGGAGTCTATTTCGGTGACAATCATCAACTGTAAGTGTTACTTGAAACTTGTTGCACTTTCGTTTAACGATTGGTTCTCCCAGAAATGCTGGAAAACCAGTGCTGGGACGTGTGACGAACAATGTGGGAGAAATACAAGCTGCTATTTATGCGATTAAGACAGCATTGGATTTGGGAATTCCAAGGCTCTGCATTAGCACAGATTCGCAGTTTTTAATTAATTCTATAACGCAATGGGTTCAAGGCTGGAAACGGCGAGGTTGGCGCTTAAAAAACAATGAGCCTGTTAAAAATGTTGCTGATTTCAAGGAATTGGATGAGCTGCTGCAAAGCGATGATATCAAAGTTAAATGGGTGCGTTTCTTATTATATTTGCTTAAACTAAACTTGATAGTTGTTTCTTTTGTACAGAACTATGTCGAGGCACACAAGGGCATCAAAGGCAACGAAATGGCTGACAAGTTGGCAAAGCAAGGTTCCCACTTATATAGAGAATTAAATAACAAAAATTAAATTCCAAATACATTTATGACTTTCCATGTCTTAGCAAGAGAGCTAAGATGGATTGAAGTTTTCAGTAGTTTAATTTTAAACTAAATAGACGATTCATTTGATTCACATCGTATTATTCCTTGAAATATCGATATATATGGAGTCGGTTCGATAATATGAAATGCCACACCTGATTTTTATCGATGTGTGCAGTACATCACTGACATACCAGCTGACTGTATTGCCATAAAACTATTTTGCACTTGTTTACAATTGCAGTAAAGATAATATAATATTGTGAATTAATTAGAGATAGCACCACAATGAAATGTTCAACAAATCTTGCGATTGTAGCTATATTCCTGTTAGACGGAATATGCTGTCATTCCATACAGCTGCCCACTGTGCGTATTGAAATGGACGAAGTCGGCATGCATAGGTTTGTATTTACTGCAAATGTAACATTGAATTGTAACCAAATATGTTGTTAATTAGAAAATTAAAGTATTCCGTTCAGTTCGATAAGCAACTATTGGGAATGAATTGTGAGTATATGCTTGCTCAACAGCTGCCAGCGGCAGTCTACGTTAGCACCGATGAGTTAGACGACTTGCAGCGCATGGAAATGGTAAGCATACAAACATATATAGTTATTTTAAGAATAATACTAATAAATCTAGTTACTTTGAAGCTCAGTGCAGTCTACCCGAAATTCATTGACATTGAAATTATTACCGAAAAGGCTAAACCATTCACAGTGCTATTACGTGGAAACCCAAAGATTACAGCTTCACTTTCACTGCCCATTCATTTTCGTTATCACGCAGCGAGCAAAAAACGGTAAGTACTACAAATTTTAGATATCTTTATAAATACACATTCACAAACGTTTTTGCAGCACCAAAGCCACGGTGGAAATTAGCACGCCCAAATTATATATCAGCTGTCCGATTGGAGATAAGGAAATAACTGACTCAGAACTTCTTGTCACAGAGAAGCATTTCTGTCTTGACAAACAAAAAAGCGATTTTGTAGAGCATCTGAACACGATCAAATCAGCAGACTGCTTGTGGCAGCAAGCTAATGTGGACTACCAGGCACAGTTGCCGCTTCGTGCTGAGATTCCTGTGGGCAATGCCAATGATTATACGCTCGTTCTATATACAACGGTTGCTCTGAGTTGGGCAGCAGCTATTTGGACTGTGCTGCGCATTCACTCAGCGTCTCGTCGAATCAATAATGTACTAAGTAAAAAGGATTTATAACACTGGACGATCTCAGAGTACAGCATCAAATAATTCATCTGCCTCTACAAGGGTATACAAACACAATTTTGCCTAATTCATTTTAATTATAATTAGCTTAAACTTAAGAGATTAAAGAACTTTATATTATTATTATGTTTTACAATAAAACCATAGTTTCCAGTTTTAATGCAACAGTCAACCTGTTTTACCATCTGTTGTAGCCGTTGTTCTGGTATCTGACTGAAAACTATGTCGCAATGTAAGGGGACTAGATATGTTGGGGAGATCATTCCTTGGTTATACGCTCATTATTTATATAACGATGGGTTGGGTAGCGTCTCTATACACTCAGTGTCACGTCGAATCAATAAGAAATTAAGTGAGCAGTGTTTTACTACAAACATCTTTTCCATAAACATTAAACAAGATTAATGTGGGCTAGATTAGATTATATTATATATATATTTGCAAATAATGGAGTCACAGATAAGTACGACAGTTGTTGACAAGACGACGGGACCAATAAATACTACAAATTAGTGATTTCGGGCACAGTGCCATAATAAGTAATACCTTTGGATATACAGGTTGCAATAAACTTTATTATGCTTAATAACAAGCGTTAAATGTAAATAAAGCAGTAAAAAAAAGCAGTATAACATGCTAAATATTTAATTTTTGACACTTATCTCTGTATGTTAAATGACTTCTTTGTTATTACTTTGTTCTTAGTTTATTTAAGATGTTATCTACTATGGTTCTTTAAATAGCTACACTTCTTTCACATTAAACAATTATGTTTTGAGTGCGTTATCAACCACAATCTACTATTCAACTCTGCAACCCCCTGTTTTAAGTAACATTAAAATTCGTCCTTCAGAACCTGAAAATCTGGATATTTATATGCATTATAAATTTTAAGATAAGCGCTTAAAATAACTCCAATACAAAAACTATAATAAAAATTCAGAATATAATAGTTGATTCGGGATTGATTTATTAACTTAATTGGTCTCTCATATACTGATTTTCTTTTCTCTATTAATAGTATATTAATAGTATATTAATAATATTTATATGCAAAGAAACTGCTAAGGGTGCAAAACATGCCGGTAAACACACAAGTTCTTCAAAATGCACCAGTTGATCGATATTAGCCTATAAATAGCGTTGCCACATGTATTTAAAAAAAACACGAACACTCATTGCTAGAATGAATACAAGATTTAAATTAAATGGGAAATCGTTACTGCAAACGACACTGAGAATACATATTTTAATTTTCGGAAAGTATGAAGAAATTTGCCTCAACAGACCAATAGAAATATAGTATTTTAGAATCCGTTCTGATCATAACTTAACATAGCCGCAGAAAGAATATCGGAGATTTAGAAAACCTTTAAAAAAATACTTTTACCCTATTTAATAAAATTATTGTTAGTTTAAACTAATGAAATTACATTTATCTTGATTACTATGGTTTATAATAAAACCACAATGTCTTAAATTTAATTCACTACTGCTTCAATGCAGATCAACTCAAAATCGATCTATTTGGCTATCTGTTAGAGCTGTAATTGTGGATTCAGTCTGAAAATTGATACGTAGTGTCATGGTGCTTGACATGCTGGTGAGATCATTCCATGGCTGCACTGTACCCTTGCCCATGACCACAAAGAGGGTGTTGCACAACAAATAGATGCCACCGGTGACGAAGAAAACCACTCGCCATTGAGCTGGATCCTCTTCATTCGAAATAACAGCGCCCACAATTAATGGCGCTATGATTGATGTCACTCCTGCCAGGCCGTTTGTAATGCCCATCATAGGACCAGCAAAATTTGGCGACAAGTCCATGTGATTGACCAGATAACCACAGAAGCAAGCGGCATTGATGCCCACAGCCAGAGTCAGCAATACGATCGCCTCTGACTTTTGATCCGCCGTCATGTAGCCCAGTCCAATTAAACAAGCCATGGGCACCCACAGACCAATGGAGTTAAATAGCTTGCGTGCCGTTGTTACCGTTAAGGTGCCACGATTAATGAGCATATCAGATATTGGACTGAACACAAAGCAGAGCAGACCCATGGCAAAGTAGGGTAGCGATGAGAGAAGCGCATTCGATTTAACATTGAGTTTCAGTACCATACTCATATAAGTCGGCATCTCAGTGAGCAGCGTATAGAATCCCCAGGTGAAGCCACAATGAGCAGCCAGTAATCCGTAAAAGGCGGCCGAAGTAAAAATTGACTTCCATGGCACAGCCAAATTCTGGAAAAAATGTATCCAAAAATGAATATCGAATTTAGGGGAAATCAAATCGATGTATGGCTCACCTGACTATTTTTATTGCTGCCCGTTAGTCCTTCAATGTATTCCCGTTCAATTTTGCTGATGTTGCGTGCTGTTGCTGGTTCATCAGCACCTTGCCAGTAGAATAATATAGCCCAAGCGAGTCCAAGTCCACCAGATATGTAAAAGAGTCCCGGCCAGCCCATGCTCGACTCGAATATTTCACCACTGCTGATCAAGATGATAGCCGTTCCGAACTGTGCACCTGAATAGATGCCAGTGGAGAGAAAGCCCCGCTCCGTGTGTGGCACCCACTTGGACAACAAGGTGTGCACACATGGATAGACACTGCCCTGAACCAAGCCCGTCAGTACACGCAGCACACATATATTGATCCAACCACCGTTAGCCGCCAGTGGATGAAAGAAACACAAGATTCCACCGATGGATGTGGCCACAGTAAGCACACTTTTGGCTCCAAAACGTTTGGCCAACAAACCTTTCACATAGAGATCAAGTTGAGCTTTTGCATATCTGAGCATTCCAGTAAGTCTCACCTGCAGGCACTTGCGTCAAAACATAGCCCCAGAAAAAGCTGCTCAGAATCAATGACTTGTCGGATGTGTTCCAGGCGTAGAATGGGGCTCCGGCCGTTGATTGAGTCATTGGCACAATTGCAGCGGAGATGTTAACCCGTTGAAAGTAGTTGATCACCATGCCCAAAAACAAAAGGATCGCTTGCCAGTGGCGTGCTCCAAACCTGCTTGCTGTCGAGTATACGAAACAAGCTATTAAATTAAGCCAATCCATTAATTTAAAAAAAATGGGCTTACTAGCTAAATGGCTTAAGTGAACCCTCATCAAGAGGGGAGTCCTTTCGCTTTGTGTGAAGTACACCATAATGAAGCGCTTTATGATCTGATTGTCTGATGGCTGTCGACGTATTTTTAAGAATGTTTGATAATGCAAGCTGTTTGCATCGATTATTGTCTAGGATGATTTTAAAATCTGTTTCAAGAATGCTCTGATAGTGAGCGAATTACTTAATTGCCTTTACTTAATGAGTATTGGGTCATTATCATTAACAAATGCCAATGTGAAAAATAAAATGCAAAGTCGCCTCAATGGAAAAGTTTAGCGACAGCAGTGGAGTACACAAAGAGGGGCGATCGAGGAACAGATACTTGGAAAATGCCTCTGTTGCTAAGTTTAGACAATCACAAAGCAAATATTTGGCTATCTAACCACTTGTGTATATTACACAAACAAACTAATTGTCACTCAAAACTAAATTACTTATTACTTCACCTGGCGTGTCATTTCCATCTTACATTTATAAGCTTACAATTTATCAAAAATTGCGCGAACTTGCGTATATGTATATATATAACTAAGGAAGCAATGCTTATAGTCTAGACAATTTCAACTTGTTGAGAAGGTCTGGCTTGCTGTAAGTCTTAAAATCCTTGATTGCATCACATATGTATATCGCCTATAAGTGGACAGCACATCGAGTACTGCTATTTATTATACAAAGTAATAATTGATTGTATATTCAATTACCCGTGTACTTTACTTATAGACCGCAAGGCGTATCAAGAACCACTTTGAGCTGATTACAAAATCAGTTTTGCGAAATCACTGAATTAATAAACATCAAAAATAATTTATAATGGCTTTAAACTGAAATAATTGCACTCGTAATATATTTAATTCCTCGACAATTGCTAAACGTACACGATTATGATATTTAGCCGATCGATTATAATCGATTGAAAGTGAATTAAGAAACACATAATCACAATAGCCTAGATTACTTACGGTTTGTTTGACTACCCGCAGTGCTATCGAACCCCATTGCGAAGATTATCTATTAAATTCTTTACGAGGCTGCACTTTGTATTTCAATGATTGTCGTTTTAGTGTGTGGTCACGGAATCACTTCTTTGGTTCTAAGAATCAATTCTTCGCGGCGTTCATCGGCGACTGGGACATAAAGCGCCTTCACCTGTGGCTTTTATACTGCCTACAAGAAATGATGCCTCTGATTATCAGTGTCTGCTCGACGGCGATTAATCATTATCGTTGTCGGCCATAATTGTAAAATAATACACCACTGACGACTAATTGTCATTTATCTTTATTTATATTTATCTTTTATAGTTTTTAATATTTTAATTTATATGTTGTCATTTAATTTATAAATTTTAAGTAAAAACACTATGATTTTATTATAGTGTCCAGTCTTATTTACATATAAATAATCTCAAGTTCCTAACAACATTTATCTAGAAATTCAAATAAGTGCAGACTACTAGCATTTATTGGAATTTCTGGAGAAATGTGCAATAAAGCACAGCAGATTTGTATCACATCTGTCGTAAATTTGCTTATCTACCAAAAATGCATGCAGCGTTTGCTTAATACAGATAAGTCCCCGACACAACAATAATATTTTTCTAAGATAATTCATATCATTAAGCGGATTTACATATACTGCATGGTTTTTATAATGATGAACATATATTTGCAAATAATCAAACATTAGATTTGTGTTAGCAGTAGACGTTTATCATGTTATCATTTGAGAGTTCTCAATTTCGATAATTAAATTAGCTCGTGAATAACAATAATAATTTTCTCATGCATTTGTGGGTTACTTTAAAGCTTAATAGTAATTAAGTGTCGACCGTTAGCAGTCCACATTAAATTAATTAATAAATAATTCATTTTCAAATTAAAATGTATTTGGTATTTTTCTTGTGAGCCACTTAACAACACTGGAAGCATGCCATCCAGCCCTGGCAGCTATTGAAGGGACAGAATTCTTTATCAACACTTGTCGAATTGTTTTGTGTTAAATTTGTTTCAAAAATGTCTAAGCGTTTATCATTTGGCGGTGACGACGAAAACAATATACCCAGAATAATGACCTTTCGGCCAAAATACGAAGAATTTACTAACTTTGCCGCGTACATCGAGTACATGGAATCAAGGGGTGCACACAAGGCTGGTCTGGTTAAAATTATTCCCCCCGTTGAGTGGACACCGCGCAAATCGGGCTATGATATTGAAAATATAAATATGACAATTCCGCCACCGATTTGTCAGGTTGTTGAGGGGTAAGTAAATACATCAATAAAGATAAATACACTGTGTGATTGATGTTTTTCTGGTTGACAGGGCCCATGGGATATATCAGCAGTTCAATATGCAGCAACGCCGCCAAATGACGCTCCGCCAGTTTATGGAGAAGGCGAACTCGGAGCTCCATCAGACGCCACGACACATTGACTATGACGATCTGGAGCGCAAATACTGGAAGAACATTACGTATATATCACCGCTCTATGCGGCCGATATAAAGGGCACGCTAAGTGATGAGGATTTGGATGTTTGGAATATTGGACGACTGGATACTATACTAAATCTGGTTAACACCGATTACGGTATAGAAATCGATGGTGTGAATACGGCGTATTTGTATTTCGGCATGTGGAAGAGCTCGTTTGCCTGGCACACCGAGGATATGGATTTGTATTCCATTAACTATTTGCATTTTGGAGCGCCAAAGACCTGGTATGCAATACCACCCAAATACGGCAGACGCCTGGAGAAGCTGGCCAATGAGACGTTTGTTGCAAACTATCAGGATTGTAATGCTTATCTGCGTCACAAAATGACCATGATTAGTCCAAAAGTGTTGCGGCAGCATAACATCCCGTTTAATAAGATCACGCAGGAGGCTGGTGAAATTATGATCACATTTCCATTCGGTTATCATGCCGGCTTCAATCATGGCTTCAACGGTGCCGAGTCCACAAATTTTGCCTCCAAGCGCTGGATCGAGTACGGCAAGCGTGCGAGCATTTGCAAATGTCGAAGTGATATGGTTAAAATATCAATGGAGACATTTGTGCGCCGTTTTCAGCCCGAACTCTATGAGAATTGGCTTAAGGGTGAGGATTTTGGTTGCCATCCCGAGGAACCGGGTAAAATACGCGCAGCAGCTCCGCCAACAATCAATCAATACCAGGTCAACCAGGCGAGGTAAGTAAAAGAGTTGCGATTAGGAATTTCCAGCAAATCTTTAATATTTTTCTTTCAGCTCGCAGTCATCCAAATCAAAAGCTGGAACACCACAGAAGCGAGGCTGTTCGCTGGCTGCCGATGTTGACGCGCAATCGGATGTGGATGATAAGGAGTCGGGGAGCGTGAATTGTAAGCAACCCGTTGTCAAGTTGCGCAAACTCCCAGCTGCAACGCCACTCACCCCACAAACTGCAAATCCACAGATCGAAGCAAGCGCTTCGACATCGACCAAAAAATACGATTTCAACTCGATTGCAGTTGTGCGAGTTAAGCGGCTGTGGAATGAGCTGCCGAATGAGAACACTGGCACCAATTTACTTACCAATGGAATTGTCAAAAACACAAAACGAATGCGCTTTCAGACCAAGGTTTTGACACTTGACGATGAGGATTAGGCGATGACGGCGACATCCAGATAGCAGTACTGTTTAGTCAATTGACGATCTCCATTGTTAGTAGTTTTATAAGCGAACGCAATCAAAGATATGTATATATCTATATATTAATTAAATCTCTTTGTATAATAATGTGAACAAAGCTGGCATGATTAATTATTGGACTGTGTGGTGGAATTTTTCGATATTCTGTCGATGCTCTCGTCCTATTTCCAAGGCTAGCTAAGAATATATGTCATTCCACACTGCCCCAAGCAAATCATGAACTGTTCGAATGTTTGTCGAGTATTTAATATGTGTACACATTTAAGTACGTTGTTTATTTAACTTGAATCGCAGCTCGTCAAGTTGGTCTAAGCCTATTTACATAATCAGTAGGTATCCCAATGTTTTCGATATCACTGTGAAATGGTTGAATACAAAGGCCAAGAGAGGAAAGCCGACTTAATCGTATCGTATAATAACTGCTTCAAACTTATATATTTGCTTCGTTTCTTGAACTTCACATTTGTCTTTTCCGTACGTGTGTGTCTTACAATATGAATAAAATTATGAACAGAAATAAACTAGGTAGTAAAACTCATCGTATTCGAAAAATATAAAGAAGGAAGAATGGAAGAAAGAAGCTACACGATTTTGTTGTTTTTTTTTTTTATCTGTGCTTGCACATTTCAATCGCAAATCGTTTCGTTCGATGAAAACGGGCGAGCAGGATATAATTATTTCCTCATTTTCATTTTTAATTAGACATTGGGGAGGAGGAAGGAGACTGGCATGATGTAATTGATATCTGACATTGATACCGTCTAGTGGTTGGTGGCTGGCAAAAAAAATAATTTTGGAACGATATTATTATATTTAACATGAACTTAGGCTAGATAGCTATAGGTGTCTTTGTGCCCCTCCATACGCTCCAGATACTCCTTCTCGATCAAGATATCAATGCATTTCTTAATGACGGGCACATTGGGCTTAAACCGAGTCGACAGCTGGTTGAGCACCTCAGAGATAAGGTTCGTATGATTGAGACGCTTGCGCATCTTCATAATGCGCACAATCGCTGCCTGTATCAAAAGCTTTCGATCCTCCTCAATGTGTTTGGTGACAGTCTCCTGTTCCACTTTCAGCTCAGTCTTCAACGGATGATTGATATTAATGCGACGCTTCTTGCTCTTGTAATCGAGAAACAGTTCCACAGTTGAGTCCGGTGTCAGGGCATTCTCGCTGTCGCTCGACGTCAGCACTTTAGCCTTGAGCAGTATTTGCAATACCTGAAGAATGAGGTTTTTTTTTTTTTTTTTTTTTTTTTGTTAAATTAAGTCCTGTTTATATTGAGGCTTCCTGCTTACCTGTATCAAGTTCTCGAGCTGGGACTGTGTGTTGTCGCGCAGCTGCTGCACTGTGAAGCTGAGCTGATCGTTGAACTGCAACAGCACTGACATTTGGAACGTGCTCACCTGCAGTGTGTAAACGGCATTGCTGCGATTCACGTTCATGATCAGCTCGCCCTTGCATTTGTGATATAGCCAGTTCAGTTTGCGGCCAGAATGGCGGGCCGAATAGAAAATGGTAAACTGTTGAACGGAACGTTCCAATTCCGAGGGCAGCAGAAAATTGTTGTTTTGCGTGAAGGGCCAGGCATTTGTGGATAGCACCTCGATGCCAAAATCAATTTCGGATGTAATATTTTGGATCTTCAGGTACTCCTTGAAGTTTGAGTTCAAGTCCTTGGACACACCAATGTCCTGGAACATGCGCTGCAGCTTGACAGTGTATTCATAGCCGCACGTCTGTTTCAATTTCGAGATCATCATTGCCTCGGCATCATCGGATGCCGATGTATGACTGACTAAACGCTTAGCGAGCATATTTGAGTAGTATTTCTGGAAGACATCCTTGTCCTCAATATATTTGAAGACGACCATCACCTGATTCAGATTATCCTCCAGCTCTTTATCCTCTGGATTCTTCGAAGATTTCTTGAGCAATAGATCGCAGTATTTGGCCAACAATTCCGGTGATTTGCCGGCATTATTTGGTCGCGTGACCACATTTGAATTTATAAATTTACCGCACGCCTTGTCCAATGCAGCCACAAATCCATTGTCATTATCGAATGCAGTCAAAACGAGTGCATTATACTTTTTGTGTGTATCGAGTATGGTTTGTACATAGGTTTTTGGATCATTGGCCGCATCGCTGGTGCAGCACTTTTCGATGGCCTCCGTGCCCTGCTGCAGAATGTGATCCTCAAGTATTTTCTTCAATTGATCAAGGTTCTTCGGTGAGAGAGCGACCAGCGAATACATGCGCTTCAAATCATCGTTTCTGTCAGCGTTCAACAGATTCTGGAACTCATTGTGGAATAGTCGCAGATGCTTCTCAATCAGTACCTAGATATGAATAAAAATTAAAATAAATAATAATAATTGTAGCTTAACAAGCCAAACTGTATACCGACCTGTTCGCAAGTTGATTTTAATACATCTGCGGTTGTCTCATGCAGATAGGAGAGAGCATTTTTGGAATTGCGTCCGCGGACGCGTTGCTTCTCCTCCTCGAGACGGGTCTCGACGTGCTTCGTGTACTCTGTCACCGTGTTGGTCGATAGGAACGCATCCGATTCTTTCTCGTAGAAAACGTACGTGTCGGCAATGAATTTCATTTCGAAATTGTCCTTGTAAACCGACAATTTTTGTTCGGTGGCATCGGCATCGTCCTCGTTGAAACTCAACTCCACGTAGCATTCAATGACATCGCGAACCAGGGCACGATTGATAAGCTTGCCATGACGCTCCTCCTCGATGGACTTGAGAATTGCTTTGGTCACCGGCTCGTTGAGCACCTGGAACAAATGACCCTTCCAGGCGACCAGAGCGAGCCGATAGATCTTATAGATACCCTTTTGGCCCTCCTCGCATTCGCGCTTCACCCAATTGCGATTGAGGTAATTGCAAATGCCATCGAGTACGGTGCTGGAGAACTGATACGATTTCCATTGTTTTGTGTAGCGGGAGAGCAGAACCTCCTCGCCACTAATTGACTGAAACGTGATCAGCAATTCCTTTAAATAGTCCTTCAGAAACACCTCCAAACGATCGTACAGTTTCTTGCCCACCAACTGAGCACCGCCCGCCTTGCCGCTACTCCTTCCACTCGGTGCTGCACTGACACTGGTGCAATAGTCATAGACATGGGTATAATAACGCATATACTGTTTACGGGTTAGCGATTTTTCATGTTCGAATATCTGATATATGCCCTCAACCAGCTCTTTCCAGATGTCATCCAAATTGACGGGTCTCTGTGTAGTCTGCGAATTGCTTGAGCGATTCATTTTGGCAGCCGTTGGCAAATCTCCTTTGCCCTCAACCCGATTCTGTGGCACTTCTTCTAATTCTTCTACTTGCTGTTCTTGTTGTGGGTGTTGTTGTGGATCCTGTTGTTGCTGCTGCGACTGCGACGTGGTTTGGTGGTTGTCCTGATTGCGTCGTCGTTTGGCTGCTAATCTTGTTTTACGTATTTCGGTCGGAATTTTGACAATCGAATATAACAAATTTTATGGGATGAAGATGTTCAACATATATTTTACAACCTGAAAATATAAACAATCAAAAATCTGTTAATCATAGTGCGTCTCGATTTTCGTATTGAATTCAAAACGAAGAGTGTGTAGAAATGTTATACATATATGTAAATATATAGAAATGTGTGTCTGTGTGTCAAAATTGTCTTACATTGCCAGACAATTGAGTAGCTTTTATTAAAACTGGTAATTTGATATGTCATCGATACTGTTGTTGTAGTGTTTGTAATCGTTAACACAATACAGTTATGTGCAGAAAGAGGAAAAAGACACTACTACTTCAATACCCTTGCAACACTTACACATTTACTCGCACACACACAAACATAGACATCATGTATATGTACACACATACAAGCAAAAGAGGCAACTTTAGTGCATGCGTGCATGAGCATAAAATAACTTCCTGATTAAATAAACACACACTCACTCACGCACACACACAAACATGCAAGTGATGAAATGAAACATAATTCCCTGCACAATTTTAAACAACAGTTTGTTGTTAAGACATTAAAAATATTTTCTATGGAAAAAAGTTTCGTCTCGCATTTTCACTGGCATTTAATCTCTCCGATGTCGTGATTTCCCTTTTGGAGCACACGTATTTTTTTCTTCTTTTGTTCGCCATTTTCACAGCACTGATACTGAGACGAACAGTTTACAAATATTATTGCACAGAGCAAACGAGTTGCATCAGCAAATTTACCTGTTGTTATATGTTGTTTAATGCTACGCGTGTCTTTCTTGCACTTTTCAGAACTTTTTAACTTTAATTAAACTATATATTAACGATTTTTTACCGTTTGTACAAGACACTCTTTCCAACTAAAAAGTAGGGATGTTGTTTTAACACCAATGTATCGATAATTATTTTTCTACACTCTACTTGCATGCAGTATTTTTGCACGTCGATAAGACAATCGATATCAATACTATGGTGCGATCATAAACCGTTTTCGACTTCAACTTATAGCATCGCTAAGCTTTGTAGACAATTGAGGAAAATACGGACAAGTGGAAACACTTGCGCAAGCACAAGAATAGACACAAATATCGATATATATATAGTATATAGAATCTTTTGCATATCGAAATTTTTTAAAATATACACATCTCTACTTTCAGTTGTAGTAATTTGCAGCACTCTATAATAACATCGATAGCATTTCACATATGCATCCCTGGTCAAACAACATTCTTAGTATGGGAATTTTGCAGCCCTAGTCTTTGTAAATAAATAAAGAAAATACTTAAACCGAGCATCAGAATTTGAAAACGTCAGCAGGACGTGCTTACTGTTTAGCCTCAAAAATAATTGAATTAGAGATGGATCTGTTCACTCGGAGTTGGCCCCTATTGACAGCAGCAATGCTGCTGACGTTGTCGCTGTTGCCCGACATTCAAATTGACGCAGCGGCTCCAACTGCTGCAGATATCGCAAATGCCAACACAGACGCAAGTCGGACCGTAAAAAAAGCACTGCCACCGGCTCCCCCGACTCTGGCACCAGGAACCGCAGTGCCACAGTCGCCAGATGTGGTCGTGATCAGTGAGAAGCCGCAGCAGCAATTGATTGCAAAAGCTGCCGAGCCAAATGATAATCAGCCAGCTGCTGCTGCAGAGGATGTGCTAATTCAGCGCTCCAAAATAGGCAAGGACGATGAATTTCCGGATTCATTTGCGGCCGTGTTTTACGTAATGGTGGGCCTGACCAGCTCAGCCATTCTGTTGCTGGTTGTACGTATATATCGGTAAGTCTTATGCCTGATAACAAGCAAAGCATTTGCTATTCTGACCCGACTCAAAAAATATTTAAATCATATATATATAAATATACATATGTGCATTTGCTGATAATGTTCGTATTTTTTTTTCAAGACTACGCTTATCACGCGCAGAGCGAAAATACGGCGTGCAAGGGGATCGCGCCAATCAGGAGTTGACTCCGCTGCCGATGGCCATTGAGGATGTGAACAGCGACGAGGATGAGGATCAAACACTGTTCGAGGTCAACCGGCAAAGCATACGCATATTATGAAATCCTTAACGGCGTACCGGCAAGCTGAGCAGATCACCAATGAAGGATCTGTTGCTGCTGCTCCGACACAAACACACCGCTATTCTCATTTACGAAACTTGCCTTCTCAGTGTAACAAATTGTAATTTGTAACTGTCATCTCTTCCTAGTTTATCGTAGTTACTAACAAATGACTAAAGGTCTCGATTTTGCCTTATGTTGTAACATAAGATTTGTATTTGCATTGCTCTCAAATAACAGTTGAAGTTCAAGTTGTAACGAAACGAAAAAAAAAACATTTGTGATACCAAAATGATATGTATGCAATAATAATGCATGCTATCTTAATAAGCGCTCTCAACTTATTTTCTACACATACCTATAATAAACAAAATACGCAAATATATATATAATATATACATACATATATATGTATAAAACGTGAATAAATGTTAACAGAAATGAAAAACAAAACCATCGTTTTTATATTGCTTTATTCATCATTATCATTAGACTTAGAAATAATACATTTAGCATATATCATGGACAATCTAAACATAATTATTTTCGACTTGCACAAAATGCACTCACAAACTTACCAGCTAAGATCACAAAAATAATTTATTAACAATACTGCGGCTCATCCAAGCACAACAATCATGTTGAACACCCTCCATCAATTAGTTCAATTAGAATAGTGACTATGTCTAATACTACAAATTAGTTCATCTTAACGATTGTCCCCTTCGATTGCTGTTTGTTTGCTGTTTACTGTCTGCTGTTTGCTGTGTTACTCTATGAATTACTACGGCACTGTAATTTTGTTTTGTTTTGTTTTGTTTACATACATGTATTAGTTATCTCCCTATATATATTTAGATATATTTATTGATATGCAATATTGATATATTATTTATGTATTGTATTAGATATTGGTTTATTGCCTAAATCATGCTGCCAAACATGCGTTTGCCGCGCGTTAAGACCAAACTGACAACCATAACGGTCAGCAGAAAGAATACCAGACTTAGAAATGTGGTTATGAAGCGACATCTTTGGCGGAACTTCTTCTCCTTTTCCATTTTGAGACGCAGCTGCTCAGCGCGCGGCAGATCGAGCGTAAAATCCGATTCGGGTCGAGACGATGGCTGCAATATATACATATAGGTATTATTAACAATACAAAACTATAAATTATAGAATATTACTGAAATAATTACAGTCTTGAAATAGTCACAATGGTTAAGCTTTAAGGAATTTTTAATAAATTATAAAATGTTGCTGAAATAAGTACAATTTTTATATAGTCACAATACGTAAACTTTAAAACTATGCATTATAGAATGTTGCTCAAAGAATCATAATTTTGAAATGTTTAAATTTTAAAGTGTTCTCTAGTACCTCGATAACAGACTCAAAAAATAGCAAATTTTCAAAATAATGAAATAATAATATAAATACATAATCACAATTTTTAGATAATAAATTATACATTTTTGCTGAAGCAATTTTGAACCTTAAAGATTCTCCACAAATTATAAAATGTTGCTTGAAATTAAAATTCTCTAGCACTTCTCTGACAAACTTAAACATTGACAAATTGGCAAAAATATGGCATTTTTCACAGTTTTGTTATATAAGTCAGTCGCAGTTAAAGTTAATTAATATTTGGAGTTGAAAACTTAGCTTAACTTGGCTTGACGCATTTATGTAAATCGATTATGCACATGCTAATTATAATGGACGAGAGACGATCGCCGAAAAACGAAGCTTGAAGAAGCTGAAAATGACGACGAAGATGAACTGCCATGAATAGAGCGAGTGAGTAACTGACTAACTGACAGACTGACAATTGCTTTGACATTGATGCCTATTGGTTATTATTGTTGTTGTCGATCGATCTAGCGATCGATTTGAACAGATATCGTTGAACTTATTAATATTTGTTAGCATCTATTTTAGGCTAAGGCTTTTTGTGTGTATTACTTATTGCAGCATTTAACGACGCTTTCGCACACTACTTTTATTTTATGGCTGTTTGCTATAATTTATGGCATAAGCATTGCACACATTATACTGAGAGGCGTGGCTCGCGGCACATGTAAAAAAGGGCGCAACGCACAACAACCAATTTGACCCACTAAGCGACCGCTGGAGTTGTTGTTGTTATTGTTGTTTTTGTTTTTGTTGTTGCTGTTGCTTTTTTGTTTTGCTCATCACTTTTTTGTTGTTTTCTTTATTTTTTTTTGTTGATGTCGTCCGTTGCCGGTTTTGAATTTTAGCGACACAACCTTGAAATCTGTTCATTGTATGTGATAAATATATCTATATATATAATGTAACAGGTAGGTTGTTGTCTTTTGTGTTGATTCTCGCAAAAAAAAAAAAAACAAAAACAAGTTAAAATAAGTATTATGCAATTGATGTCAAATTTTGTGCACAATATAAACTTCATATTAATATGAAAATAAAATATTTATCGACAAAAAAGCGCCCACACTCAATAAAACTTCAGCCAGATGTTGAGTTTGTGACAAAATTCTATAATAGCTCCATCAATAATCCATCCATATAATAGTCATGGGATTATTTTTGTTTGTCTTGCAATATCCAATTCCAATGAATATCCGCAAGTGAAAGTTACGCATATGCAATACAAGCCATTAAAAAGGGCATTCAATTTAAAGTGTTTTCAAAATTCACACACACACATTACATGTGATATTTGTAGGTGTGTTTGCGTATGTGTCTGTCTGTGTGTGTGTGTGTGTGTGTTTGTGAGTTTGCCTGTAATCACCCGTCAAACAATTCACATTTTTGCACTTCATTGTGAGATTGTATTTATTTATTTATTTATGCGTTTTGTTTTTTTTTCAGTACATTGGCTTCGTCTGGTTTTTTGGTGATCATTTGTGGGCTTTCAGTTTCGTACAAACACATACAAACACACACACCGCATTCCATGTGAGATATGAAATGAGAAATTAAAATGGAAACACAAATTTGCGGTACATTTGTGTTTTTGCCTTCCGGCTTCTTTTCGCTGCTTCTTTACCTCCCGTTCCCCCCTCCTTCTACACTTTGTTTGTAGATGATGCTTTTTGTTGTTGTTATTGCTGCTGTTTATCAGTCAAAGTACTTTGAAACGACGACGTAATCGAAGAGCCGACGACGTTGACGGTAAAATTACCGCATTGAGTTTGACTGTGAGATTGTGTATGTGTGCATATAACGGCAATATTGGCCTGGTATGCAAATCAAGTGCATTTCACACGCATTGAAATCATCAACGAGGTGCTTGGAATTTAAGCGCGTTAATCGATAGGCATTCAACATGTTTGACAGCCACTGTCATCAGTCAAAAAGAATGACATACTGCATAATTAATCCTCTTGATTAAGTAACACTCTTTGGTGTTCAATTCTGCTAATCAATTAGGGGAATTTACATTTTTATTGAGATGCGAGTGGCAAAAATAAATCTTTGGCATTGTCTTAAGCCAGTTCATTGAGCCCCACCCAAATGGCAAAAATATGCTTTAGCTAATTTGCAAATGAAGCCATACGCACACACTCACGCGGCACACACACGCAAACACACACGCACACACACAAGCGTAAAACGCAGCGCAATAAATTATCGATATACAACACGCCTGGGCGACAGACAATAATATACTTAATATTTGATTCGATTAACAAATGTATGCAAAACAAGCAAAATATGCATGTAGGTATGTAGGTATGTATGTTTGTATGTATGCACATTCATATGTACATAAACTATCATCACAGATATTGTGAAATGAAGCTGTTATTCCCACAAAACTCGCCTTGGAATAAATTTAACAGCGTTGGAATATTTGCCAACACTAAGCGTTAGGCATGAAGTTCAAAAGAAAATCCATACACACCGATACACACACACACACACACACACACAAAGAGTTGTTACCTTTTAATTTGCAACACACGTTTTTCATCACTGACATTGAAACCAATATGTACATACATATATCTTTTTTGGCTCAAAGTTGGCCAAGCTTAATAATGTAGTCGGTTGTTACTACACACTACTCAGTGCTCAAAGTTTAAACATCGCTTCGAAGTGAAAACAAAATTTGAACACGTACTTAAAGTCAGTAGTTTAATGCATGCATAATAAAACATAAAACTATCTACACAAACTTGCTAAGTACATATGTAATACGACTGAGTTTGTATGAAGAGATGGCTCCGCTCCGCTCGCAGTGGGAAATCCATTACTCCAAAGCACGTATCAACATACGACAATACATACAAACATACATACACACATACATACATATACTTATATATGCAACTATTTGATTTATATAGCGCATCATCTTTTATTTCATTTGAATTCACTTTCAACCCTTTGCGATATTCTGCTAACATTTGTCGATTACTCAAACTGGGTGGTTCAAGGATGGAGGATAGAGTATATTTAAAAATCCTTACAGAAGTGTAATTTCTCATATTGTATCCGAAGTTTTAAACATCAATGTGCACAATCGAAGTTGTAGACTTAAACTGACTTTCAACAATCCGCAGAGGATGTGTAGACAAGTCATTTAATAATAGATAACATTAGCGTTTCAATGCAAATTGAACTGAAGTGTGGCAAACAGGATTTAATTACACTCAGAAAAAGATTTGAGCTGAATTTTGGGAAATCGTTATTAGTTTCATTTTAAGGTGGTGTTTCGAAAGTGAACACAGAACATTTACGTCAGTTTTTATACACATAAAACGATTTCTGGAAAATAGAAAAAAATCTTTCTAATTTCAAGCAAATTATTTCTAAAAATCAGAACATTTCAGGGCGATTTTTTTTTTATGAGTGTGTGGAACCAGATCCGGGTAGTTGTATGTATATAAATAATTTATGTTTCTTTCAAAATGAGTTGCGTTTGAAATCATAACTACGATGATTGATGTAGAGTGAACAGGCTAAGCGTATACATAATATTTAAATAAATGCATAGGCATAATAAATAATGATGTAATTATGCAGTCGGCGGTCGGCAAAGTAAATTAGGTTGTATTTTTTTATTTTACACCTTTTTGTCTTTTAGGGCATTTTGAGCCATTATCTTTTTTGCAGCATTGAAAATGCATTCAACAGTAACGACGAACCAAACACGACAACAAAATGTTGCACACAACAAAAGCTACAGCAACAAAAACAGCTGAGCAGCGGAAAAACAGTTAAGACGAGTGCTCAAAGGAGCGACGAGCCGGAGAGGGGGAGGCGAGTGGAAGGGGGAAGGTGACTGGAACAGCTTGTCAGCAGCAGGCGGTAGTTGAAACGGTAGCGACAGCCACTCGAATCTAGTCCGAGTGTCGGCTGCGTCGATCAGCCCGAGGAACGCATGAAAGTAGTTTGGATACACACAGAAAAAAGATCGACTTCAATTTTGAAATGATTTCTGAATATTAGGAAATCCTTGAAATTATACATATTTTGTAAGAATTTTTTGAAAAATGCATGCTCAAATTTAGTTGAAAGCCACAGATATAAATTTAAAAATATAATGGGTGCGATTTTTTTGATGAGTGTATTATGTACAAATAAATATGCATATGAAGGAGTTGAGTCTCCGCGTGGGCGTGATATATTGCCAAAGGTCTACTTAACGCCAGTTATTGCTTTAATTTGTTTAGCATGCGGCTCGCACGCCACACGTTTTCATACACCTCGCTGTTGCACGTGGCGTATGAGTAACCAGCTGAAATTTGATCGGTTTACCGGCAAACGCTAAAGCTGGTCACTGTTGGCAGTTGGTAACAGCTTACAGCTAACAGGTAACAGGCAACAGCTTCCGAGGCAGTCAATGCGCTGCTGGCCATGATATGCACCGTATGCGTTATGTAAGCCACAAATGTTGCCCGTGGCAAATCTTCAAATTGAAACTTAACGTGGCCGTAAGGCGAGAGCGGCTAATGCTAATTTCAAGTTGCTGGTCTTAGCCCAAATTGCAGCTATGGGTGCTTTGACAAACTATCGAGCACTATTATGCACAGGGAAGGTCGCTTCCTACCTTCAGCAATAAATAACACTGTTTTTCCCTGATTGCTAAACTGATTTACTTTAATCTAATTAGGTTAACTATAGTCAAATAATGTTAGAAAAAAAACGAACTAACTGATTGGTGACAGCTGATCGAATTGCAAAACCTTTTCCCTTTATCTACTAGTCGGGCTGTTACAACTAGAGCAGTTTAACTTGTTAAAATTAATTTTGTTTTGTATTATTTAAAGCTTTGTTATGAACTAGAAAATCTGTTTATGGTTTTTATTTGCATTATACAACCCAAAAACATTAATTAAATGTTAAATGAAATCGATAAAAGTCTTTGAAAAGTTAGCGATGTACAACATAATAGTTCTTTGGGTTGGGTTGCATTTCAATTATAAATTTCTACCTGGGGAAGGCTGCTATACTCATTGAGCGACCCTCTCAAAGTCGGACTAACTGAAGAACTTAGTACTATCGCTAAACGATGTGCTCGCTTTTTGTGGTTGGGCTGACGACGACGAGAATTGCACATGCATCTGTCGTTTTGGCTTTTTGTCATTTTGGTATTGCACTTGGACAAATGGAAATTGCCATAAAAGAGCCCAGTTTGCGTTGCGGTCTTCGATGGCACATTGGCACGCTGCAATGTGGCTATGGCTATGGCGATTGCAACACTTTGTGGCAACCACTTCTAGTAATAGTAAAAACAGCAGCGACAGCAACTTGGTGACCAGATCGCCTTACATTTTGCTTTTCGCATTCGCATTCGCATTCGATTTCATTTTGGCAAACGAGTTATTTGCTGGCGACAAGTTGGAGTTTCTGGCCGCTGACCGAGAGAATTGGGAGGCTAGGCTAGGCACAAGAATGGTGAATGGGCGGAAAGGTGCAAGAGGGAAGAGGAAGAGTCCAGCCAGCTACTTAATTTAGACAGGCAGTATTTTGTGGTTCGACATCCTTATGGTGGGTTAGCGTTTAATTGTGGAAACGTCCTTAAAGGTCATTCAAGTTGTAGGGCAACAATGCGGACTCACTGTGGCACCGGTTTTTGGTTGCGGTTTCGGTATCGGTTTTAGTTTCGGTTTTGGTGAATGCCACTTGTTGCATGCTGCTGCTGCTGCTGTTGTTGTTGTTGTATCTGGGCCTGAATCGATGGCGGTCAGTTGGTCAGATAGCCAGATAAGCAGGTAGCAGAGCGCTACCTGTTCGTCAAGATGCTGCAGGCCTGCTGCTGCTGCTGTTGCTGCTGTTGCTGCATTTTTTTAACGGAATTTTAAGGTTAACCGGTACAGTTGTTGAATCGCTGCTGTTGGCTTTGCCTTTTGCACTAACTGTTTGATTTGTATTATAGCTGCTGGCTCACAAGAAACCCGTATCACAAATCCTCAAGTTCAAATCGTACTTGTGAACGTGCAAGCTGATAAGTAAATAATATATATAAATAAATATATCTATATATACAGGTAGATGTATGGAAATAAGTAAGGTGAATAAACCAAAGTCGTGCGCTTACCAATTTCTGAACTGTTGCTGAGCCGAGCTGAGCGGAGCCGAGCTGAGTCAACAAAACAAAACAAAACAAAACAAAAATCGAAGCAAAATAAAACGAAAACAAAAGTGGTCTCCGCTGTGGCATTGAAAGTGAAAACTCATTAAGATTCTCTGTGCATTGGCCCAGAGCCCGGGCAAGGCCCACAAAATTCTCTCGATTAGTACAGCGGATATTGCATCATAATCAACAGGCAGGCGTAACAAATTTCACATGATAATTGAACTGTCAATAGACTTTAAGTGCAACATTTAATACATATATCTTTATACATATTTGATTACTATTTACAAAGTGAGCCCTTTTTGAATGTGTACAGCAGACATATAAAACAATTAAATGTGTCTAAATGCTTCTTTTTTTTTGTTTCATTACAAGTAATTAGTACAATTTGGGCTTACGTGAGCAGTCTTGAGGGAAATGGTAACTGCTGAGTTGGCATTAATTAATGTGCATATGTTGTACCTTTGACTTATGATTTTTAATGATATGTCGAACGTGGTGCCTCAAGCACCTTGTGTGGCAGATTTTTGAACAGTAGCCCGGCAATCTGATGCGGCACGCACAACATTAATCATTAATCATTTATAATGCCAATACACGAACGAGTACGCTACCAAATCGAACCTCGGCCATGACAGCGATAATATCGCATATCGCCTGCTGCATAATAAAGAATTCCCCACCCCTGCCACCTCCCAGATCAGCAACGGTTTAACAATAATTATAATAATAATGATGGCGTCAGTGCTGCTGACGTCCGGTGTTGGCGATGGCGTTGACAACGCATCCGCTGCTGCTGCTGTTGCTGCTTAGATTGCTGCTTGGCTATTGCAACCAGTAGCTGCTGCAGCAGCAAACCGCACATCGATCACATTGCGGCCAAGGATAAAATTAATAAAAGTTTGCACGAACATGCAGCAAATCGAGTCGACGACTCGACTTTAAATTGATGCCATTTACATTGGCAGCTTTTAATGAGCTGGTTACCTGGTTAGCTGTTGCTGATGCAGATGCAGATGTAGATGCAACCACTCTTTTTATTTATGCCTAATGCACTCCCTCGAATAAGTTGACGAGCTGCTATTGTTGGTTTTCTACACTTAAAGTGTCTTTTGAGCCCTTAATTCGATTAAGTATTGCATGTATTTCATATATTAATCATACGCCCTGTTGAATATCCACGCAGTATACTCAGATCGAACTAAAACTAAACTAAAAAAAGTTGTCTAGTTTTTAGAAATATTTTCTAAATAAACAAAAAAAAACTTTCCCTAAAATGATAATTGTTGTGAAAAGTATACAAATTTTCTGGCTCTTAAAAATAGCTTTTCCTTTTTCTAAAAAGCAAAAACAAACCTTTCTCAAATTTAGAAAGAAGTCAGAAAGTTGGCGAACGACACTTTCAAATAAAAATGTTTGATAATAATATAAGTAATATAGAAGCTATTTTTTAGTTAGAAATATATATATGCTGAATAATAAGAGGAACGCCTCTTGTCACCAAAACTATGGCAATTTCCAACAAATCTTTTTCTGCGTGTACTTTATGTGTTTTTTGAGCCCAAAGCTTGAACTAGTATTGCATTTACTTAAATTAAAAATTTTTTTACTCACATATGAGAGCGTCGGATGGGCGCTGCTGATGACCAGCTCTCCGCCGTGTCGCTGCTTGCCCAGCAGCGATTGGTGCAGTCGATTGGTGCCGTAGTACATCTCCCAGATGCTGGGCTTCTTGCGATGCCACTCGGCGGCGCTGTCGATTTTGTCGACGCCGTTGCCTAGGCGGGATCTGGAGCCAGACGCATTCAGCACGGGCTTGTGAAAGTTGAGGTTGCGCTGCATTTGGGTGACCATCGTTGTTGTGTTCAGTTCCAGTGGCGGCGACGGTGTTGGTGTCAATGTGGGCGTTATCGTTAGCGTGGGCGTGGCACTACGCGACACCGTCGTCGTCGTCTCAATGTAACACTCGGCGGCTGGAAATATTTCCGTGATCGATTTGCGTTTCATCTTGAAATTGGGATCGCTGGCACAACGTATGCTCATAATCTGGGCCCGCAAGCTCGATGGCCGACGGCTGGTGGAGATTAGGACGCCGCCATCACGCACAGATTCGTAGGCATTCAGTTGCAAGTCACCAGCAAAGCTGCGCCGTCGCTCCAAAGCATTCTGCAGCCGCACCACATGCTGCTGCCTGCCCAAACCACTGCACAGTTGACGCAGCTCCAGTTCGCTGTGCTGATTCATGCGCTGCAAATACGATTCCAGTTCGTTCTTGAGCGTCTGTATCATGCCGTCCAGCTCCTGGGGTATGTCCGAGGTAGGCGTCGGCGACAACAGGCGTATCTTGTCGCGCACATCTTCGAGCAGTTCGCGTGTGCTCTGGAAATGCAACTGATCCTCGTAGCGTTTGGCATACGATGTGTTTGAGGCGATGATGCCAGCGGGCATCATGTGCGATGCTGCATCGGTGTCCACACGATAGGCATCTTCTGGGCAGGAGTTGATATATTTGGCACACTTGTAATTGTTCTCCTCGAGCTGCTCATCGCTCAGAAAACTGGGATTATCAATGCCAGCGGTGCGCAACTGTTGCTGTTTGCTTTTCGGCTGCAACAGAAATGCATCCAGATCTATGTCCAGCAGTGAGTCATCCACAACCTGTTCCATTTGTTGTTGTTGCTGCTGCTGCTGTTGTTGCTGCTGTCGTCGCTGTGTGGCGGCAAATCCCTCCATTATGGTTGGCAGCTGATTATAGGCTCGCAATTTCTCGCCAATGTCCAGTTGGACGCTGGCTTCCGCTGGCCTGGCGTTCTCCTGCTGCTGCATAAAGGACACGGTTTGCTGCGGCGCATAGAGGCAGGGAAATGTTTTCAAATGACGATCCAAATTCTCAATGCTCGTCTCCAAAATGCGCAGCTTATCACTGTAATGTGGTTGCAGTTGTAGCTGCTGCTGCTGGTGCTGTTGCAGTTGCTGCTGCTGTTGTTGCTGCTGCTGCTGCTGCTGCTGCTGCTTCTTTTGGCTACCATTTGTTGGCTGTCTGACGATTTCGGACGCAGCATTTGCTTGGTCAGCTCCAGCTTTGTCAGCCACATGTTGCATGTCCAAATGCTGACTAATCGTTGAGCTCACTGTTGCTGCTGCTGCTGCTGCTGCTGCTTCATTGCCAGCCACTTTCGTTGGCAGCTGCAGCTGTGGCCGCTGCCTGGCCGCCGTCGCTTTGCTCTTATCTTTGTCGCTGGTCTCTAGGATGTCTATGACCGGTTCGCAGTAGATGTGCTCGTCCAGCGAGTAAGTGGAGCACACATGGGAGCTATAGTAACCGGACGAGCCGCTTTTATCGGTGGAATAGTGCGAACCACTGCCAGCACGAACTGCTGCTGCTGCTGCTGATGTTGCTGTTGCTGTTGCTGCCGCTGCTGCTGTTGGCGTTGTTGCTTGTGCTGCAGCTGCTGCTGCTGTTTTTGATGTTGTGGCTATTGTGGCTCCCAGGCCCGAGTCTGTGGTGTGTGTGCTGTTGGCATTGGATGCTGTGGAGCGTTTCTTGTGTCGTGGTGGTGGTGCCACCACCACCAGAGCACCACTTGCCACCACAGGTTTGATTTCATTTGCTGTGGCAACACACGATGAACCCGTCTGGCCGCCCGTCTCAAGACCATTCATTGAGTGCGATGCTGCTGTGAATGGCATTGAAGTCGTCACATTGCCGCCAACGCTGCACCAGAGAAGATACACAGAGAGGGAGAGAGAGAGAGAGAGAGAGAGAGGGGGTGAGAGTGAGAGCGAGAAAGAAAGAGATTAAATTGAAATCGAGAGCGAGAAAAATCATAGAAAAGTCAAAAGTCCGTTGAAAGCGAAACTTCAACGCGACTCGTGCAATGAAAGTGGTTTTTATTTTTGCCAGCCAACAGTTAAACCGTTAAACAGGCAAACGGCCAAGTAGGTTAGTAGTTTTCTTTACGATATATACATATATATATATATATATATATATATATATATATATCTTACATGTATGTAGCAGCTGGTTTCGCTCTCGATTTTCCAGCAGTGGCAGCATTTTTGTAACGCTCGCCTCTCTGCTGACAAATCAATAAATCTTCCAACTCAGCGTAACCTTTTTTTAATGCGTGTTTAATGTGTCTGGAATATGGTTTTGGGGGGCGAGCGCTGAGCTGGGTTGGATTGTGTTAAGCCTCATAGTTAAAGTTGGCATAAATTGTTAGCATTTTAACGCATTTTTAAGTGCTGGCTGCCAGGCGCAAACACACACACACAGGCACACACACAGGCACACACACACACTCACACACACACACACTCACACACCATACAACATAAAATTTCAATTCGGAATCAACTGAAACTCGTTCTAAACAGGATTTCAGCTTGAGTAAATGTTTTTTTTTTTTGTCTATTTTATATATATTTTTTATAGTATTTTTTTATTATTTCATTTTTGGCATAAGTTTCTTTAATTTTAACCGTTAGCTGTGCACAAGTGCAATATCCAATATGATGCAGAAGGTGTTTCCATTTTATTGGCAAGCATGTAACGCATTGAAGAATCCAAATCGAAATAATATTCGTATTTATTCTTGATACATCTGACTTGTTGTTTTTCAGCTGCTGTCAGCAAATATGTCGCAAATATAGCAAGGGATTGGATAACTATATAAAATACATGTAAGGGGCACAATTGACTAACAGCCGAGTTCAAGAATATAAAACCGTTTCGGTTTACCAGAATATCTGGTGTAAAACTTTTGAGTTACGAGTGATGAATGGCATTAAAATGTTGTCGAAAAACTTATCGACATCGGTCTACTATATAGTATAGTTCCCAAAAGGAACAAGGACAGGCAACGGTAATTTGTGGACTAGCTTCCTTTTTTGAGATGTTTTAAAACTCCAATTTGTCGCATAATTGCCAACTTTCTTTAAGATCTTTTATAAGCCCAACTTTCTGCACTCCCCTTGTCATAATAAAAAATGAAATAAAGAACATTGGACTACATAGTAAAGGAGTGTAAGGTCTCTAAGGGCATGTCATCCTCGATAGATAGTTCTTGTATTAGTAGGCATTCTGATGAGTCATTTCTATCATACAATCTGCATTATATAAGAGTGCTCTTGCTTATATTTATATATATATATATATATATATATATATATATATATATATATATATATATATATATATATGTATTTTATTATTTTTTAAATTGTTGTTAATGCATTTTTGATCTGGCCTGATAGCTTCAGTTTCTCTTGTTGAATGAATAGTTTTACAAGCTGCCAGCGGCGCTGCTGCTGTTGTAAGTTATTTAAGAACTGTCTGTGTTTCTAACTTTGGGCACTGGGTCAACAGCTTGAAAATTGCGTAATAACAGTCTTCGTGTCGCAGTCGCAGTCGCAGTTGCAGTCGCAAGCGCAGTTGGTTGCCGTTCTTGTGTTGCTAGCTGGTAGCAGCAACTAAAAGCGCAATGCCACAAAATTGATAAGTTGCGATCAAGCGATCGGTTGCGGACTTGGACTTGGGCTTGGGCTTGGCTAGCAATTTTGGGTGACTGAGGCGGCTATGCCTTGGTGATTAAGACCAGCTTGTTTATCGATGCGTTTATTATGGTTAGTGTGTAAATTTTGTTTCTTTTTTTTCTATATTTTTTTCTATTTCTATTTCTTTTTTTTTATTTTTATATTTCTATTTATTTTTGGTTGAAATTTTGTTAGCTCGATATGTAATGGACAAGGTTAACGTTCCATCGCGGCTTGGAGCATGAAATATTTTGCAATATTTGCGTATTTATTTGTGAGCCGTGTTAATTAAAATGTTCAGCCTCGTTTGCATGTCGGAACACGGGGCCGTTACTAGAAACGGTTAAAGTATCTCTCTCTGTGTGTGTGCGTGTGTTTGTGTGTGTGTGTGTGTGTGTGTGTGTCCGCTAATTATTGTTGACTTGACTGCCACAACAAATTACACGTTGGTCCAACAGCTTTGGTTTAGTTAACAGTTAACAAAAATTACCCAACGTCCTTCTAACTAGTTAGCCAAAAACTCTACCCAACAACAACACACAACAGCAACACAAATACGCAAATAAATCAATCAAACTAATCGCATTTCTATTGCAGTGATTATTTTTGCGAATATGCCATTTAGTCAGAAAAAGACTTGTGCACGGATTGCCCAAAATGAGGCATTGACCCTGGCACAGCTACGACCCGTGCAATATTGAATACAAATTAACAAAATAAATAGCTACGCTACACAATATAATAACTGCATTCATGACTCTGATATATGATATGTTATGGGAAGGTCGCAACCGTTGCAAACGACACCTGAATAGGAAGCAACACATTTCGCGCAAATCACATAGTAAATAATGGCAACGTTCAATTTAAATGTGTGCACAACATTCCATAAGTAACTGAAAACCTTCTACTTAATCAAATTTAGTGTTTAACATGCACATCAGACCAATGGGACACAAAACGAAGCCATTATGCCGCTGTGCATAGAGTCATAAACAAGATATCAAGTCCATATATATATATATATATATATATATATATGCAATCAGGGTATTTGCTATAATTGCATTAACCTTGCATGCCAGTAAATTAAAGAATTTATGGAATGCAAAATGAAATGTGAGCGTGTTTTAAGGCAATCGAAATAACGCAAAAACCCTTTAAAAAGTGCAAAATAAAACAACTATCATAAAGTTAATACATTATTGATCAACCGTCGAGCCTAAGAGAGCTATAGTCTTCAAATTATGAATATAAGTTGAGTTCTAATCAAATCTGCCAGAGAGTATATACATATTTTCTTTAACTTTTTCATATTTTATATTATGACGAGCTCCCTCGACTATAGCATTCTTTCGCTATGATATTAATAAGCTACAATTGTAAAGATAAAATAAATGAATCTGTTTTCTATCTTTTATTAACTGTATAGTGTTTTACTACTTATTATGATCAGTAAAGACTTGGGTTTAGTCTATCCGCAAGACGATCTCTTTCGACTACCGCATTCTTGCTGATTTTTGTTCTTCGTTCAATTTGTTAAATCTACTTATCTTATCTCTAAATGTGACTTAATTTGTTAAACATATATATATTTATAAAAATATATTTTTAAACATACAAAAAACATATATTTTTCCTTTAATTGTCGAAGATACGAAAAAAACACACACAATTCAAATAAATTGCACGATTTAATGCCACACATCCAAATATTTGATGGCTGTTTGGATTGCACTTGTGGCCAACAACTTGTACATACATACATACATACATACATACATAGCTTGTATACATGTATGTGTGTGTGTGCTTGTAGACATATTTCAAACCAAAACTGGCTGTGACCTCCAGCAGAAGCAGCAGCAGCAGCAACAACTGCAACATATGTGGCTTCTTTTATTTCAATTAATATACGTAATTGTTGCAGCTGCAAGCGATTTTTTGTATTGTTGTTGCTGCTTTTGTTGCTGATGTTGTTGTTAATGTTGTTGTTGCTGTTGACCGACGCGACATCAAGTGTTTGGCAAGTCAAGTGGCTTCTGCCGCTGCTGCTGCTGCTGCTGCAGCTGAAAAGAGGTGAAGGCTGATGACAGGCGCCAAAAACCGCATTGCTACGGCAATCTTGCCGCGTGCAACGTGCAACTTGAACTTCGCGATGCGATGCGCCATAATTTACATAGTTGCATGCAGATTAAACTTCAACTGCCAGTTGCATTCAGATTAAAGATTGACAAGACAATGAACGCACACACACACACACACACACACACACACATGCAAACATACACATACTCACACACTTTGCAGCGCCCTTTGAAATGAAGTTTTTGTTAATAATTGATGGATATTAGACATGAGCATTATATTTTCTAAGCCGCACTAATTGCAAAAAACAAAAAAAATAATAATGAAAATAAAATAAAATACTCTCGACTCAAGTCTTTAGTTATCAGGTAACTCAACAAGCGTTTAAATAAAAGACGACTTGTGTATTTCTTTAACGAGCTGATTAAAATAGTTTTAAGTTGAGCCATATAAAACCTAGTTATATTCCTATCATAATGGAACGAAGGGCCTCGGCCTTCTCTGATCAAGAAGAATCATAGATATATATGTATATATGGCTGACTGCATGCACCTAATGGTTGTCCGTGGTATATTGCCTTCTGCCCAATACATACACTTGCTCAACTCCATTACAACCCGTAATAATAATTTTTGATGGGAAACTGTGTGTCATAACATAATTAAAATGCTCATGCAATTTTCGGCGATAAAAGATATGATCCTAATTTAATTGCTTTTACGATCGGACCCACTCAAAGTTTACTTTATGCTGACCCGCTTGGTTTTTCATTGTTGTTGTCTGTTGGCTGCTCAATGCCGCCAGCGAAGGTCATCGCAATTGGGGCTGCGACTGCCACTGTTGCTGTTGATGTTTGTGTAAATGAGAGTGCAACACTTACCTCTGATATGGGGCATATTTGAGCATTGCTCGCGGCAGCAGAAAGTTATCATTACTTTCAGCAGCACTGGCACTGCCAACATGCTGCTGCTGCTGCTGCTGCTGCTGCTGCTGCTGCTGCTTATCTCCCACTCCATTCGATGTGGCTGCTACTGCTGCTGTTGCTGCTGCAGTTACTCCATCTGTTGCAACTGTCTTCTGGCCAAAAAATGCGCCCAATCGCTGCAGATAGCCGAATTTTGTGAGGCCAGCGGTGTCCTTGTTGTTGTGGCTGCTGCTGCTGTTGTTGCTGCTACTGTTGTTCGCCGCCGAATAGCGTCCGCTGCTGGCGCGACTGTGTGCAACTGGTGCCTCATCGTTATCCTCGTCGTAGGGCAGCACCTCGATTGCATCAAAGTCATACGAATTGAAGTAGGCCTGTTCCCGGGTGCGTTTCACTTGTGCCGCTTCCGTTACATGATCGGCGGATATATCCGTGGCAGTTTTCTTGCTCGTTGCCGTTGCCGGCGAACTTTTGCAAATGGGCATGGTTAACGTCCTTGCAGCCGCATTCAGCTCCCAATCGGCCACTGACGGCTTGCCTCCTATTCAGTCTTAACTGCAACAAAATCAGTAATATAAACATATAAAATTGAAATACTGATTATAAATACAAATATTTAAGTTTTTGTTAGTTGTTTTGAGGTTTGTCTTGATTGTTATTTTTAAGCGAAAAAGTCATAAGCTATTTATTATTTATTAGTTTTACTTTATCTGCAGACTTCAAATTATGAATATAACTTCAAATAAAATCAAATCTCCTACTTAATCATTATTTTTGAGTTATATATTATCACATTTAATATGACAAATCCCAAAACAATCAATAAAAAACGTTTAATCTTCCATTTACAAATTGAATGATTTAATATCCCCCCATAAAAATTTGAAAAATAGCTAAATAATCAATTATTTTGTGACTTTTTATTAACGCGCAGAGTTGTTTAGTAAAACTCAAAAATCAATCAATAACAGCTAAGTCAAAAAATCATTGTGAATACACAAAGATTATACAAATATTATATTATATAACATATATATATATATATATATATATATATATATATAAATTTGTTATGCGAAAAGACATAAATTTTGAAAAGCCCAATTTGTTTTCCTTGGCACCCATTTATTTGGTGGGAATTAACAATGGAATGGAAGCGTTGTGAGTGTTTTCATAGCAACTCGAGCCGTTGGCACATGTTGCTGCATTAATTAGCTGTTGATGCAATGCAAGCCGCTCCTCGCCACCCCCAAAAAAAAGGTTCCCATTGCATAAGGCAGCCCACGTCCTAGGTCTGCCTGCCTCGGAGATTGCAAATTGTACACCTGATAACTGGGCACCAACACAAGACTCCACTGACCCATGATGAGCAGACATGATTCGCCTTGCCATGCCGCACATATTCCACAGTCATTTCGGCACATAATTCGATAATTGAAAATTTAACAGCCAAGTGCTGGCGATTTATGTAAAAAACTATTTAAACTAACTACCTGCCTGACTGAATTGCAAATACTTTACTTATACTTACATACACACACACACCTCTGATAGGCACTCAGATTTATAGATAAGTGTACAGAAAGAGAGAGAGAGAGAGAGAGAGATAGAGATAGAGCGAGGGGGTGGGTGAGGGGGCGGCATACGTAATGCAGACAGCAAGCTGACAGCTTCATCATTTGTCAGCAGACAAGGAAAGCGCCCAGGGAGTGGTGCAAGAGTGCTGGCAAAATGATGCCATTGATGTTTTGTGTTTTGTGTGCGGTAATCAGCAGGTTCATAATTTCAGTGCTGAAAATTCGAAAACCAGTTTCACACTTGCCACATGCCACATGCATCAGCACAAATAGTTGAATGAAACTTTCTTCGCTCTATAGAATAAATATTTAGCGTACACCTTGGGCCAACACCAATGTTTGCCTTATTTGATTGCTTTCTGTGCCAGCTGCAGCCACACTTGATGATACTGTTAATTGCGAATTAATCATCGGTCGGTCGGTCGGTCGCTCGTTCTGTCTGTCTGTCTGTCTGTCTGTTATTACCATATGACGATGCTCTACCGATGCACATTTGTGCCATGGTCAAAATAGCGAAGTAGTAGTAGAAACTCATAAAGTATTTTGTTTTTTTTTTTCTAGTTCTCTTTGGAGTGGTGACAACTCAAAGTTACAGCAGTTGCCACTTGCCACTTGCCAGTTGTCAGATGGCCGTGTTTTCTTGTCTCTTTCAATGCGTTGACAGGTAAAATCCAACAACAACAACAACAGCAACAGCAATAACAAAAGGAAATATGAAAATGAAAAATAGTTGGCAACATTTTTACATCGCTTGAGCAACCTCAAGTGCTCAGCTTATTCCCGTGGCCACTGAAAAGCAACTACAATTTGGAGCAGCGAGTCAGTGGCACAACGTGACTGGGTTAAATGAGACGGAGACGGAGCCGGGGGCTGGGGCTGGGGCATGGTCTTGGTCTTGAAGCAATGCCTCCTCATCAATCTTCATTTTGGTTGGCAGTCTTCAACATCGCACTTGTCAAATAAATCTAATGACTGAGTAAAATAAATATGATAATAATTAAATAATTAAATTTGCCCAGCGCATTCGCCCTTAGACTTGGAAAAGTACCCTCCTGCTTCCCTACATATAAAAGTATGTTTATATCTTGTGATAATCTATATCTATCAAATATGAAAAATGTTTCGGCAATCAGAAGATGCGAATTAAGTCTGTTGAAAGTCCGTCGACAGCCTCCAATAGAGACTTTAACCACATATATATATTTTATATATATTATTCACAGCAATCGCCAGACCTATCACATCTATAATCTATAATATCAATAATAATAATATAATTTCAAATCCCATCCATACAATCTCTATAAGGTTCTGGTGCCGATCTGTCTGAATTGGGGTACCCATTTGGCCAACTGGATCAGCCCTATAAAGGACATTAGAAAACTCACTGATGGGATTAGCGTCCTCCTGGTTGACAGGAGTCACTGAAGGAGCTGCCGCGAATTCACCTAGGATAAACGTCACTTAGCACAACTTCCACTATGCTTTTCAGTACACCATCAGTTCAACAGAACTCGACATCCTGTTTGAGCAGCCTGTCTAAACTAAATGAATATTGATTTTTGATTTTATTTCTGGTTATCAGCATCATGACTGAAAAACAATTGAGGCGCTCGTGTTGCTCTGGCAACCACTTGAATAATTCAGAATTCAGAATGTCCAGCGAGACGTGCGAATCTTATTTATAGTTCAGGTTTCGAGTCTAACTGATGGCTGTTGGCTACTGCCTGCGGCGGCTTTTGATATTTGGCTTGATGAGTCAATTGCTGGACAAACAGAGACATCATTCATTCAGAGTGTGGCCAATAATAGCAAGTAACAAGCGGGCAAATTACTCAATTCGATTGAGTTGCCTGTGTGCCTGTGTGTCTTCCTATTCACGCACTACCTTGACTTTTATTTGACATGCATTGGATTTATCGAAAAACGGAATCAATGCGGCAGCCTAAAACAAAAGACTTGCCCGACGAACTTGTCGTTGATCACCACAAAAAAATACCCAAACAAAACAATGCAAGTAGCCAAATAAAACTCAATCGCCATCATAAAAGAGACACAGCGCGAGAGATCAGCCGACACTCACAAAAGATATATTTATGTATAACTACTTCACACTGGGCATTGCAAAACGGCTTAGCAAACAAAACCTTACAAAAAAAAAAAACTGCTACAAGCAACTCCTTTCCTTAGTACGCACAGTGGGGCAAATTGAGTTAAGATTTTTGCTAGATTCAGTATTGCTTATGTAGACTATATACAGCAAAAGAGATTTATAGATTTAATATAATAAAATATAAGACAACATTTGTTGTTGTGAAAATCAAGGAAATCTACAAAAAGAAGCAATAAGGATAAAAGAAGTTGAAATGTTAAAATCAGTTGTGCCTTAAGGTATTAAAAAATGGGCAAAGTTGCCAGAAAAAATGTTATGCTGAATTTTCGTATACTTTTTTTTTATATAAACTGGAACAATCTTTTAGTTTTTATGGCGATTTTCATTTTAGGGCGAGTTTCTAAATTTCAAAGCATATTTCTTCTAAATGTAGTAGGTCTACTAGGGATAAAAAACCAAGTAGAAATGAATTTATGGAAAATATTTATTAACTTATTTTTTGATTCAATTTAATGCTTTATCTTTTATGCAAGTGGACCACTGTAGCGTGTATGCGCCACAAGAGGTTGCAGGCTACAAATTTAATGACAATAAGCAATCTATGCATGCTGTTATTGTTGTTGGCTGCCGGCTGCCGCCTCCGATTGTTGTTGGCACTTCAAACGGTGACAGCCGCCTGAAGATGCAACATTTGACCCAATAGAGTAAAAACAAAAACTGGCCAAAAACCCCAAAAAAGAAAAGGTCAAACGAAGTCAAAAAACTTGCCGATTATGCAAGTATATTTGCGTTTTACTCATGGATGGGTTTATGAATCGATTACAAAGAGTGCAGCTGTTAAATGACTATTTATAAAAGGGGGCTGGCAATGCTGATGTTCATTTTTATGATGATGATGTGGGAATTGGTAGCAAGTTAACGGCTCGTTGCACCTACAACTCTGTGACGCTGCTATCATTGAGGTGTTTGCAACCTGCGTGGTCATATGGCCGCCTGCCTGCCTACTTGGCCGTAATTAGTGCGCACAAAACCTTTAATTAGTTGGACAAAGTAAGACTCAAATAGACATTTTGCAATGGTTATTGCGACAAGTCACTAAAGTCAGCAGCAGCAGCAGCAGCAGCAGCAGCAGCAGCAGCAGCAGCAGCAGCAGCAGCGAATTTTGCAATTGGTGCTGTTGAACTCAACTAATGCCATATTATTATGAGAAGCGAATGTGTAAGTTGCAAGTGTGTGTGTGTTGTGTGTGTGTGTGTTGTGTGTGTGTGTGTTATGTGTGTGTGTGTGTGTTGTGTATGTGTGTGTTGTTTGTTGTGTGTGTGATAAAAACTCAGTGGGTTAATGTTAATTGCAAACATATTATTTGCTTTTCATGCGCTTAATTGCAGCTTTGCACTTGCCTGGCAATGTGGCAAGCGCATTTGCCTTTTTTTCCTCTATCCATGAGTAAAACCAAACGTTTTTCAATCGGAACAAACCTATTTGTATCACATTTCCACTTCGCTCGAGTGGGTTAGAGTAACACAGTCATTTATAATGGGAGAGACCTTTGTGTCAACACAGACGATTTATAAGCGCATCTCGGTCGAAATGAATATGAATGTGAATGTGGCACAAACAAAGTACCACCACAACTAGATTTATTTCGCTTGCCACACAGTGACGACAATTATAAGTAGAATACTCTTGTGGCCATTTGTGGCCCAACGAGAAGCACTCCAAAACATGAGCAGCTAAGCACAAGTGGCACTTGTCCTTAGGCTTTCCCATACACATCTGAGTCTCTTGCCACAGATATGTGGCAAGTCTCAATGTCGTCTGTACTGAGGAAGAGAAAAGTTAAAAAAAAAAACAACCACTTTTATGTCCTCATGCATTTTAGTGGCACTTTGCATTACGAAATCATACTAAGTGCAACAGAAGCTTCTTTATGCCTCAAACTGCACTCCGTTGAAATATATATATATATATATATATATATATATATATATATCTTAAGTCCCACATCATCAGCTTAACTGCGATTGCTTTTTCTTTTGCCTAAAAAATAATATGCATTTCCATACAAGACTCGTCTTTGCCTCTTTTTTACTCAAATGAATGGGTTTCTTTTTATTCTAAGGCTGCAATTTCGCTTTCGAATTTGTCATATTGCAGTTTTCTTTTGCCACACTTTAGATAAGATATTATGAATTGTGGCGTTGACCGAACGATGGATTTCCATCATGCAAATCGAAAGCGAAGCGAAAGTTATCAAAAGCGGTTTGATCACACTGAAAAATGACTCATTAATTAGTTAAATGCACTTGAAAGTGGCCCCAGACACAAAATAAATAGCAACGCACACAGTATACTATATGATATATCAGATATATATATATATATATATTTAGATATATATATATATATTGAGTTATGATGCCCTTTGTATGTGCGTTCAATGTCTGGCCATTCTATTTTTGGGGCGAGTGCTTCTGCTTTTTAGAGTGTTATTGATGGCCAGCTGCCGGAGCAGTAGCATTAGTGCACAAGGTTAATTTGAATTTTGAACCATCGTTCTTCAAACAAGACAATCTCTCAATGAACTAACTCAGTCGGATTACAGTAAATACCAACCAACGTCGTTTTGAGAGAATCGCGTTAGATAGATGCGTTGTGATGTGGAAGTGATGATGCTGGTCACAATTCAAAGTCACCATGCGATTCAAGGACAAGGTTCCGGTTGGGCTTTGCATAACTTTACATCTCTATCTGCATATATTGTCCACAGAAAACAGTTCTAAATGATACAAACTCCCCTTCCTCAGTCACTCCGCACCTCACTCCACCACAGCCCTCATAAGTGCAGAGTCTAAGTAGTATTTCCAGTGTGCTGCTCCGGGGCCATTTACATAATCTTCGACTTTGACCCTGCTGCGTTCGTTTCTGTTGCGATTTATTTATTGATCGCCAGCCTCCAGTTGGCTCTTGGGTCTTGGCCATATTTATAACCTGCACTTAATTTAGCTCGTTTAATTTTATAACTTATTTAACTATTTTACACCATGCTTTGCATTTTTATAGCCGTTACGAACCAATTTAATAGCGTACGATTCAATAATTTAATAAATCATATTTATACTGACCAAACCACCTAGCTTGTGAGTGTGTGTGTGTGTGTGTGTGTGTTACAGGTTATCTGCTAGTCGAGCACTCTCGACTGGAGCACTGCTACTTGTTTGCTATGCTGCACCAAAGACGAATTTCAAAACTAATAATTATTAAAGGACTGAAGAGGTTTTATTATGCGATATTTAATAAGCATGTGTTTTTTGCAGTGCATATTAAATGTGACTTTGAATTGTACGATTTATAATAGTAAAAGAACTGGGAACAGGTTATTTCCCAGTCGAGCACTTGCAACTACATATTTAATACATATTTATGATTATAGTTTGCATATTTAGCAACTTAGTAAGCCAGCTAACTATTCCTTACAATGTATTTTTAATTTAACTTGAAATATCTGCAAATTGTACTGTTAATGACATTTAAAGAGCTGGGACAAGGTATTCTGGTCGATATCTACATATTTGTTCTGATAATAGATTCATTTCTAATTGCTGCTTAAATGCCCATCGATATAGAAAAGTATTCTTATAACCAGCCAATTTGTTTATTGAAGAAAACTTGTTTTTTTCTTGTGCGTCAAATCGCATTTCTAATTTGTTTTGCAGCAATCGAGAAGATTCTATTTTCAAATATATATTTAGCTGAAGGCCCTTTATCAGCTCGATTATTAAACAACAACATATATAATGTGTCTGTTTATATGTTTCATAGAGATGAGTGCTCCCAATATGACTGAGTGCCTACACTCATCTATAATCATATTCATGCTCATCACATTCGTCTTTCGTATCGTTCAGAGCCAAGGTCACTATCAGTGGCAAAGTCAACGACGCGAAAGCCACAGCATCTGAAAACAACATGCACACATCAACACTCACAACACCCATTCGCACACACATCAGCCTAGCATGCCTAGCATATTTGACATTTAATTTTCGGTTCATTTCATGACTCAAAGCGCCAGCTGGAAGCCAAAAACCTCAAAGGGAGGCCTCCCCAAGACCCACCGATTTCTGCGGCAAACAATTGGTGCCAGCATTAAGCATTCAGCATTTTGTGTTCGGTATTCGGTATTCGGTGTTCAGTAGCAACAGGTGTAATTTATTAACGGGCTATTAAGCATTTGTTGGGCCTTAACTTCAAATTGTGTAATATGCTGCCAAATAGCCAACAACACACAGTCAATAATCAAGCCAATAAAAACAATAGCAATCCAAAGCCGGCCGGACATCCGCGTTTTTAGGTCAAGCAGCAGCAGCAGCAGGGGCAGAGGCAGCTTTAAAACAATAAACTCATATAAGACCATTATAAATGTATACAAATTTATTTATATATATATATATATTTATGCGCACTTGCGCCATTCAACACCGCAGTCCGGCGAGTTGAGTTCATGCATCTAATCAAATTCAGATACAGTCAATCAAGTTCAGCTGCCAATTAGTGAAACTTTTGTTTCGTATTCATTTATATTTTTCTTAGGCATATCATTTTTGGGGGGAAAAATACCCTTCTCAAGCCAAACCCAAGCCAAATGGTGAGTCAACCGCAAGTTGCAAAGTTACTCTAAAGTCTGCCATTGTCTTGAAAGGTTACACGCATTTAATGCAAGTGTTTTCATTTGTTATCACAAATTGTCATCTAAATTTCACTAGAAATGAAAAGACCAACCGATTATTCCTCTAAAAGCTATATGATTTAAATGTGCCATGGTAATAGTTTTTTTTTTCTAATTGTTAGCGATTTGGTACGGATATATTCATAAGCTAAAAAGATAGTTAATCATACAGAACAAAATATTTCAACTGATTTTCTTTTCTATATCAGCTATATGATATACTGATCTGAAACTCAGGGATTTTTTGTCTAAATGTGAAATGTAAGTAAATAAAATAGTTGTTCACACAAGAAAAGGATTCGACAAACGATGCTAATCAGAAATTAATATATTTTCTAGGGTTGAAGAGATCTCCTACAATGCGTTACAAACTTCACGACATAATTAAAATACCCTCTGAAAGGGCTTAAAAATTTGTAGGCGTAGTCGCATTTATATTTATGTTTATTTGTTTTAAAACTGCTTCATCCGGTACGGATACGGGTACGGGTATTATGTTAGTCGTGTGTGTTATTCGTCTAACTGAAATAATCAATAGGAAAGAGTGCAGCATTTGCATGCAACGCTTGTTGTAGTCGCTTTGTTGTCTTTGTCTGTGCCCTGTTGCTGTTTGGCATTTGTCGTTTTATGGACACACACATATATATATATATATATATACTGGCAAACACACACATGCATAAATGCTGCATACAGCGATTAAATGAATATTGTGATCTGTTGTTGCCTTTGCTTGTCAACATGCTAATGTCTTGAAAACTTGTTTAACGCCGTTGTTATCTCTTTAGTGTTATTATTGAGGCTTTGCGTGGTCGAGCTGTGTTTTTATGATGAAAATTAGCTGCACACATTGTTGCATATTAGTGGGTTTCTGGTTCAAGTCCACACCCCATTCAGACATCGAGTCTCGTGAATTGACGACGAAACAATTAAAGCCCATTTAAATCAATTGAAAGTTGATATATCGATGTCACGGGTCTCCTGAACTTGAGAAATGGTTATTCAATTTGTCTGCTGTCGCATTGTGCATTATTGTTATGCATTTCATTATATGGCATTGTACTCTGGGACTCCGGACTTCGACACGCTCTTTAAGGCACAATGGCTTTCGTTTAGCAATACAAAACTTGTTTCAGAATTAAATTCACTTAATTTGTGGTTGGCACGAGTCTCAATTTGTGGATGCTGAGTGGCATTTTGGGTTCTTTCGACAAACAGGGATACCCTTTACGTACAGAGCTTCTTGAATTGATGCTATCTATCAAATAAACGCAGATCATGAAGTTAACAAAAAATAAAATCTACAACAAACATAATTTGAATTAAGCTAGGAAACTAGTTTGAACCAGTTTTTTGTTTGTTTATATTCATTAAGTAAAGACAGTATTATAATTTATATGATAAACACAATGCGCAGATGATTAAGTATTTCAGCTGCTTTGTACTTTGGAGGCAACCCTCGTCTCTTCCATATATATATTTATATATTTACTTTATGATCACATATTGCAGTGCATTTGAATATCGTTTATTTATGCACAGGTTTTAAATATTATATAATACTTTGTTTGACTTTAAACGTGTTTTCATTCTTTGTGCTTATCAGTTTTGGGTATTTATTTTTTTTTTTATTATTATCGAGAGGTTTTTTTTGGACGTATTTGATTCGTTTCTATGTTGTTTTATCTGCGTGTTTAAATGTTTTAGCGAATTCCGGTTCGGCGACCCTTTCACTTAATGGACCGAAGCGTGTTTGACAAAATCTTAAATAATTGAATTAGACCCGGCTACACACATGGGCTGTAGCCACAGAAATGGTTATCGAACCAAAATGTAACTTTTACCAACATTCATTTTTGATTGTCTTAAAACGGATAAGAATCCAACAGATGTCAAGCAACATTTTGCCATAAATTTTATAACTTTGAGTTATTTTTTAATATCTTCTAAGAACATACTTATTAACTTTTAAACATCAGCTGAAAGCGGATACGAATTGAGTTTATAACTTTGCTATTCTGTATTTTTTATGCCCCAAATCCCACTAGGTATCATTTTCGATAACTGCTTAATTAGTTAACCATAATAAATTGTTTTATATTGAACAGCTGGACTTAGGGTGTCTCCTAGTCGAGCTGTCTCTGTGCTAAAACATTCGAGCTTGTTCTTGTCACAGCGAAGAGATAAATTTGGGTTCCGATCAGACCATATTCTGTTAGCACCTACGTTTAAGCCACATATTTTTCTTTGTGCATCAGCTGTGAACAAATTTGAATAAGCCATAAGCAGAGCCAATGCCAATCGACGAGGCATTCAAAAGCCACGCAACGTGAAGTAAAAAATGTAAGTAAATAAATAATGCAGCAACAAATACGGGCATTAAATATCGAACTTGGCCACAATTCACAATGCAAACAATGCAATGAAAATGGTTTCGTGTGGTTTTTCGCATTCCTCATTCCCCCGCGCTCCCCCTCCCGGCCCTCCCGCACCACACCCACGTTTCGCCATCTCTCCGATTTTCATGCTTAAGTAGCTGCATGCGAGGGTCGTTGATTAGCTAATTAATTGATTTATGTATTGTTTAGCTGCGAAACTCCTCCGAGTGACATCACTGCCACTTTCGACTGTTTTGGCTATTTTTGGTATTAATTCTATTGTGGATTTTGCGAATGTGGCAAATGTCTTTTTGCATAATTGAAATGGAAGTGTTGTCATATTTTTAATAGCCTTTATTAAGTATGCTTTGCAGCTGATGATAAATACTAATTCAAATGAGCTTGGTGTGGGTGTTTTTGATTTGACTGCTTTGACTGCTTTGACGAATCGACGAATCGACAAATGTGGCAACAGAAATAATTAATGAATGAACACGCGCATTGGCAATGCCAGTTAACATCAAACAAAAGTGTCAGCTTATTCACTTTTATTATTGTTGTTTGTTTTATGCATACTCAATAAGGCTGACAAAATTTTCCAAAAACACTCGTCAAATTAATGAAAAACAAATATTCTCATTTCGATATGTGGTTTTGAACAATCCGTTGCAGACAACTACAATAACACAAATACCCCTGTTGGCAAATATGCTAATTGAGAAATTTGCAATGTGCAAACGTAACCAAAACCACTGCAGCCACAATTGTTAATTGCGGTTGCATTGGCAACGCAATGTGGCCAAAATGCCACAGCCTAAGCTGCATGCGGGCGTTAAAATGGGTCTTAAAAAAAAAAACCATTTAACGCCAGCAGTGGCAACCAAAACATGATCGAGGAGGAAGCAAAAGCATTAACATATTAAATATTTGTATTTTTTGCTAGAGTTTAACATCTATTTAAACGGTAGCTATGTGTAAGCTCTCAAAATACGAATGTGTCTAAATAATAAAAGTAAGAAAAAGCTGATGTTATCTTGTGAAAATTAGTCATATTGGTTTATTTTTAATTTTAGAATAATTTAAACTGGTATTAAAAATCCGCTTGGTACTTTCTAAAACTCAGTTCGACTTTTTTTATAGTGTAGATAAAATTGCTTCCATAAAAATCCAACGACTTCTTGATTACGCAAAGCAAACAGAACTTTAGCAGTAAATTTATTTATAAATGACTTTTTCCCCTGAACCCATTAAAAATAGGTAAAAAAAAGTATAATGGCTTTGTGCAAAAGTATGTAACAGGCTGTAGGAAGCATCTCCAACCCCATAAAGTGTATATATTGTTGAGCAGGATCAACAGCTGAGCCATGTATCGTATATCCGGGACAAATCAAGTTATTATTATATACATATATATATATATACTCAAATTATAGTGTATATGAGAATAGGTATTGTCTTCTCATATATAATCAGCGAAATTCAATTAAAGGCATTTGATTTTTTCCTTATAAATTTGAAAATAAAATTATTTGTTTAGTGTTCAACAATAGTTTGCAATTTTAAATATACGTTAAATCAAAGAGAATAAAAATAACAAATTAATGATGTTTTTAGCCTCCAGATTTGTGAATAACTGAATAAATTCGATTTGGCATGGGTTCAACAACTTTTTAGAACTCAGATAGTGGGTTTAATTATTATAATTATTGTTAATATTATCAATCCATCAGTTTGGCAAGAATACTGGAATGTATTTAACAGCTGGGCTCAGAGTATTACTCGACTCGAGTTTACTTGACTAGAGAATTGTTACTGATTTTAGTATGTGTGTTAGTACAAAAGGTGGCAAGGCGGTGAATTTTTGGCTCGATTACTTGGCCAACGCAGAAAACAGAATTTGGCAACGAGCGCCTAGAATACTGTTTATTTGAATTCTTGACTCCTATTGCCAAATTCTGCAAGAAATGTGATTAAATTTGAGTGCTAAATAAAAGCAATGAAAATAAAAGCAAACATTCTCAAATTTAAGCTTAGAATTTATCATTTGCTTTTGGCCTTTTGCTTTGAGTCGATATTATTTGATGCCGCCCACGACAATTAACGTTTTATGATTATGCGATTATGTTCATTAACAAATTAACCAATGAGAGTCATTCGCGGCTTTGGGATTTTTTTTGTTTTGTATTTTTATCATAATAGCTAAACTTTTTAATGCTCGTGTTGTGTCAATTGGGGGGAGAACAGAAAACTGCTTATTAATATCTATGCATCTATACATATATATGGGAGTTGTCTAGTAGATAGATAAAATTCATTAAAATGAATATTAATAATTATTTATCGACTAACTGTCAACCAATTTGCATATTGTAAATATGTGCAAACATAGCAAAAATGCTGTTTTTTTTCGGCATTTGAATTTATGGCTTGTGGTTGAAATATTGCGAATTGTTGACAATTATCTAAGTAGTTAAAACATAAAAATTAAGCCGTTTATTATGTAACCGATCGAGGCTCGCATTTTTTGTTGACTCTTTTTTTTATTGTTGGGTATGGCTATGTGTAATTGCTGGTTGATTATTCGGTTTTATGACTGGGCCATTAAAGGCAGGATAATGCGCATTGAAATGGGGCACTTATCCTGGCTTTAAAAAAAACATATAAATGCTTTTCGTATATGTATATATATTTTGCGTCATGCAAATGTCTTATCTAATTCATGCAAATTTCGTATCGGTTTAATGACACAATAAATGGTAAAAGGGCTACACGATTTGTGGCAGCTAATTTTGCCATTTCTGCAGTAATTAGTTGATGTTAATTGGCTTTTACTGTCGTTGTTGCCGTTGCTGTTGTTGTTAAATAACATTTAAACCGTTCGATGCATAATTGAATTGCACATAGATCGCTAAAAGGCAAGAAATGAGCCAAGATCATAAATTTGAATATTTTTTTCTGGTAACAAGTTTCTTCAAAAACGAGAAATTAATAAAATTTATTGTTAATTGATTTCGTCTTCAATTTTGTTGGCGAATTTCTTCTTCTGCATTTGGTTTTGACTTGAAAGAAATGCTCAATTTTTGCACCGCCTCAAAGCAGAAACTCTGCACGATGGCAAAAAGAGGGAAAAGAGAGAAAAAAAAAACTGAAGATGAGCAAAGCGCACGCCAAAAAGCAACTTATGCAATTCCGTTTTCTGTTTGTTTTCAATTTCTGCTGCTGCGCTTTGCCTTTATTTTTTGTGTTTCTTTTCTTCGCCGCAATGTGTGTGTAAAAAAATACAACACACACGCCACCAAATTGATGCACATTTTGTTTTTCCACATTTTCCATACACACACACACTTTTCACAGTTTTATGCAGTGCACTCGAAATGGTGTCAGTAGAGGAATCTGATGTTTTTATTTTTATTTTTTCAATTGACACTGAGAAAGTATTTATTAATCATTAAATACTCCAAATGCAATTGCTGATTTTCGGTTTTTATTTTTATATGCACCTTGTGGTTGTTGTGGTTGTGTTCCTTGATGCGGATGCTGATAATGTCGTTGCGTCTTTGCGTTTTTGAAATTTGCGTGCACGCGTCTTCTGCGTATTCGCGCAGCAACCGATCAACCGACGCGAACGACTCGCAGAAAGAAACTGAAAACCGAGACTGAGCAACGCAAGAGCCAAAGACAAGAGCCAACGGGCCGTTAACTCGCTGCGCAGCTGCTGCTGTTACTGCTGCTGCTGCTGCTGCTATTTACAATGCTTTTTTTCCCGCTCATTTTAGCTTTTTTGTTAAGCCACAGCTGGTCGCTCAACTATCGTTGCCTATTCTTAGGCTTGTACCACAAATAAGTAATAAAAGTTGTTTGGTTTGCCTTTATTGAGTATTTACCTTTTTTTTTTTATAGTGCTCAGGTTGCATTTTCGTCTAACCATATTCGTCCGTCTGATAATCGTAAAAGGAGCCGTTAAATATTTTTGATACACACTTGCAGCTTGCAGCGACATCCGTTTGAATGGTGCGCCTGAAAGTATGCTTGCAATAATGTTGGCTCGTCTCGCCAAATTACTGCAGCCAACAGTCGCGTCAATAAAAACCCTGCTACCGCGCCACAGGCGACCATCAAAATGTTTTTGTAGCGCTGCATTGACGTCATTTAATTATGATTACGGTACGCAGGGGAAATGGAACAGGCAGCGGAAGCAGCGGTAAATGCAAAGTGTATCCTGCAGGAGACGCACGTAATAGCAGCAAATAAATATAAATATAAATATAAATAAATGGCCAACATTATGAGGCGGTGGCCAAAGTGATTTACCAACACTGTCATGACTCATAAAATGATTAAAAGCCCATGCAGCTGTCGACTCCATTTTGTTATTTTTTTTCCTTTTTCGCTTTCATTTTTTTTTTTTATTGGGTAGCCATTAAAAATTTGAATTGTTGCACGCGCTGGGAATTCAATTAGCCACTCGCCACTGACCTTTGACCCGCTCAGGTGCCAAGTGTGCTTATGTCATCATCATCATCATCATCATCATCATCATTATTATTATTTTAATCCTGCATGATCATTGTCATCGAGTGTGTTTTTGTTTGGCTTCCTGAGCCTGCAACACAAACGTTAAATATAAAATCCTATTTATTTGCCAATTTTACAAGCCAGCGAACAGCCCAACGGCAAACGGCAAGCGGCAAACGACAAATGACAATGACGTCAGCACGCCAGGGCGTCAGGCCAGAAGCCAAAAACTATTCACACAGACATCCACCACCCCCTGCCCTTTCCAACACTGACAGATTATGGTATATATGTCTCTGTGTGTGTGTGTGTGCAGCAAACGCATAATTTCATTACCAAAGCTCGGCGTTTGTTTTCAATGATGTCATATGGTCGCACTCGGCCGGAAGTCCCAAGTCCTTGTGGCCAAAGTTTAACGCATGCGCACCAAAAAATTCACTTCAATGTGGCACTGTGATGGAATGCACTCCTCGCTCGTCGCTCTTCGCTCTTCGACTGTGACGTCACTGTTCTCTCTTAAGCTGGAGCAAAAACTGTCGCCAAGCACGAAGCTCGCTGGCCAACAGCTGCTGCTGTTTGCAATATGTACACACCCTATAGGAAATGCGACAATTGAAATTTAGGGTTATTTAGTTTGTCGATCAGTTGTAATTCGTTATTTAAATTACTGTTTATTGTTATTATTATTATCATGTTTATTATTATTATTTATGTTTTTTTGCTTGTGCTTTAAAATTTCTCTTGTTTTTACCATTTTGCCCTTGGCTACTGGGTGTCTTTCGGTGTCTCCTTTGCATACTATTTGTTCGCTCTCGCTTATTACAAAGGGGGGAGGGTGGGGGATGGCACCAACTGCGTTTGGTTGCCGCTGGGCAGCACATGAGTAAATAAATATTTATGTTAAAGTGCGCCCGATTCTGCCGGAACATTATCCCTTCAGTTGTAAGCTCTTCATTTGCGGTGCTTGAGTTGACTTTTGTTGATTTGGCTTTTGTTGTCGCCTTGGAAGCTGTCAGGACATTAACCTCGTGCCCCGCTTGAAGTATTCAATTACAGGGCCAACCAACTATAACAATAGCAACAACAACAAAAAAAACAAGACAACCAAAAAACCAACAAAACACACATTTTCCCCAAATTTTCTGTAATTTATTGTGAGTTATGTTTTTTCTGGTGTATTTCAAGAGGCGCTCGAGAGGCTGGGAGGATGGGGCAAAGACAAATGTCATATTATGCAAACATTGTGCAGACAATCTCTTTGTTGTTCTTGTTGTTGTTCACCAAAGATGTTCCAAGTAGCCATTAAAAGGCATAACAAAAAAGCCAAACAAAAAACAAACAAATCAAAGGAGTGGGCGGGGGGAGATGGGGAAGGGAGGGGGTTGCGAGGTTAAGGCTCAAAAGGAATCCAAATCCAACTCGATTGACATTGACGCAAATGTAAAATATAAATCAAAGACAAACTTTTTCTACTTTGATTTTTGTTTTTGTACGTTTTTTTTTTGTTGTCAAGCGTCTGTCGGGCACAAGCCATTTCGTGCAACATGCTCATGTACATGTGGCAAGAGGCAGCATCGCAAAATTTATCGCCGGAAGTGATTTTGACTGAAATCCAATCAATAAAAAATTATGCTGCTGCTAAAAATAAAGCAAACGAATGCTCAAACAGACAACAACAACAACAAACTGGGGCAGTTTGCCAGTGCGTAAAAGTAGGCAGCTGTAACACCCGCACCCCCCCACCCAACACACACACACACACCACCCTCTCTCTCTCTCTGTGAGGCAGCCACATCTGAAGTGAAGTGGTAATGTGTTGTAAAAAGGCCTGCAAAAAAAGCAAAAAAATGGAAAAAAAAAATTCCGCAAATTTATGAAGCGAATTTTTCTCTCCAGAGACACGCGTGTAAAGTGGGAGAGGGGAGGGGAAGGGCAAGGAGGAGGAGGAGGGGCGCTGGCAGATGGACCCCCTGTATTCGTTGGCTGCCCTTTGTTTTTATGTTTTTATTCTCATTACGTGCCACTTGGTTTTATTTTGCACAATTTTCAAGTTCATATTGCTCAACTTAAGCTGCATATGCCACCGATTGTGGCAAAGAGCCAAAGTCATTGATTAACATAAGCCAATAATAATTTGCCTCAATGCTCAATCTGCTTCACACAAAACACATAATTATTATCGAATTATAAATGCCAAAACTAAATTGCGTGCCACAAAATGTTGCCAACTCTAAGGCAACAAACTTTCCATTCAAGCATTATTTAAATATAAATTAAGTTTGCTTTTGGCTTTTGACTTGCTTTCATTTCGCTACAACTCAATTAATCCCCAAAGCAAAGGGCCCAAAACAAATTTACAATAGATTGTCTTGGGTTAGGTTATGGCCGTATTTAGGGGTTGGCTTAGGTGGTTTACTAGTTTATTCTTTAACCAGAGTGGAGAAACAAGGAGCAAGGAGTGGAGAAACAAGGAGCTAGATTCAATGCGACGAAAGATTAGCTAATATGTTGGATGTCAAATGCTGATTTCTGGATTAACTGGAAAGAGGCTGAGAAAACGTATTTTCGAAAGTTATTTGCTAAAGTTTCTCTAATTCTCGAGGGACCCATCTGAGAAGAGATTTCCTTAAGTTCGATGATAGAGCCTAAATAAGAAGAAATGAGAATGTGGAAAGCGTAATAAGGTAATTAAACTGAGGGAGTTTCTCATGTCCATGCGGAAGTGAGATTTGATGTCATATTTCACATAATTTCTACTCGAAGATCATAAATTAGTTATGAAAAGTGTGATTGTCTCAGGTCTAATCTCAGAGAACATTATCCATTTTTTGTTCTCATATCCTGTAATGATATTCGAAACCCTAGAAAATCATAATCATATCTCCTTCTCTTTATTTATCATTCTGATTATTTTCAAAATTCAATTGTATATTCAAATATTTAAGAATGATTGGTAAATTCCTAGAGTAGATCAAAGCTTTCAGTAAAAATTTGATTTTAAAGTTTCCCTTTGGATTTAACAATATATTCAATATGTTCAATTTATTCATAAGATTTATATGTTCTATTTTAAACCTGAGGATAATTGATTGATAAATCATGGAAGAAAAAAACAATTTAAAAAGAAATTAGGGTAATCAGAAAACAGTTCTCCCTTGATAGTAGGCAATAGTAAATAATGAGTGATTATTTTCATAGATAATGCAATAATAAGTTAACATAACAATAGCTGGGAGCTGAGCGGCAATGTTAAAGTTCAAATAATGCGCCATTTGAGATAAATCGACAGGCGAAAGGAGAAAAGCACAATGTAAACGAAGCGAGCCTCATCCAAACAATAGAAGAGCAGCAAGAACAGGAAGAATGAAAGAAGAAAGACAAGCAAGCAATAAGAACAGCAACTGGGCTTGTGGCTAAGCGTCCCATCTAAAAAAAAGTATCAGCACACGAGTGAAAGATAGAGAGCGAGAGAGAGAGAGAGAGATAGATGGGCAAATAGTGCGAATGGAGTGAGTGAAATATGTAAATAAACACAGGCAACACAAGTCAGAGCAAGAGGCGCAAAACGTTGCCCGTTAATTTATGGCCACATCTTACACATCTTACACACTCACTTGCACACACGACATATAGCCAAAAAAAAAAACGGAAAAAAAGGAGCACGTGCAATTTGTCAAATGAGCAATGCAGTGACGTCATAAGACGAATCTATGATAACAGTGCAGCGAGCAACGCTCTTAAATGCCAGCACACAAACGAAGAGAGAGTACACGAAGCAATCTCCAAGCGTGACGGTCACGAAGAGAGCGAGCGTATAAAAGGGCGAGCACATTGCAAAAGCGCCTCAGTTCTCTAGTGGAAGTGCCGGTGTTAGCAAGCGGAAAAGAACTTGCAAAGCTTTCCAAGTGGGCAGCAGCAGCAGCTACAACTAAATACAATATGTACCAAAATTTAATAATATTGCCGATAATAAAACAACAAAACAAATAGATCACGCCTCACATATATATATATTTTTGTAAATGAAGAAAACTGTGTAAGCAGTGCAAGACAGTGTTAAAATGTGAGTTAAAAAAACAAAAACAGTTTAACGGATTTATGATTTAGTAAATAAACAAATATAAACAATATATATATATATATATATATATATATATATTTACGGTGTACATATGTATATAAAACTAGAGGCAGCAGAAAAATAACGCCTGCTGGCAACATTTAACTGCGCAGCAAAATATGCTAGAAATCCGAGCACAAAATTGAACACAATTCTCCAGTGAAAGGCGCCAATTATAATTTCAATAATTATACCAAAAACATCAACAACAACAACAGCAGTAGTAGCAGTAGCAGCAGCAGCAGCAGCAGCAGCAGCAGCAGTAGCAGCAGCAACAACAAAAAGAGGTAAGTGTGACACACACGTGTGGCAGCCAGCAACATGTTACACAAAATGAGCAGGAGTAGAAATTTTCCAGGAAATATGTTAATTTCACATGTGTATTAAAAAAAAAAATTAGCTGCCAGTAAACATTCAGATGAGACTTGTAGACACAACACAAACACACACACATATTTATATATATATATATATATATATATACATATATGTATATATATGGTCTATATACGATAACTCAAAGCGTCTTTCGCAAGCAAAAAAAAAGAAAAAAGAGGAGAAATGAAAGGAAAAAAAGACGTAAACAAAATAAACAAAAAAATTCAACATGAAGACGGCGAAAGAAAAATGCCAATGAACGTTGTCCCAATGATGATATAAAAAATGAGCACAATCCCACGAAGAGAACCGACGAAAGAAAAATGGATATGTAAATGTAAATGTAAATAAATAAAAAAAAGTACAATGAAAAAAAAAAATAAAAAGAAACACGCTCGTTAATATTAAAACACGACAAGCATTCAATATTCATGCCTCCTCTCGAAAAGCGCGTGGAATTTTTATTGGGCCACATTTCATTTCTGAAGCACTTCCCCAACCAACACACAGTTGCAACAATGCAGATGACAAAATATTTATAATAACATATGTTTTCCTATATATATATATATATGTTTGCTATATCTGCGAGTAAATGTCAATTGCTTGGCGACAAACACTCGAAATAAACATGTGTATTTTTGGATCCATTCGTAAACAAAACGCATTTCGGCACTCAACTAATTTGCCATCTTTTTTTGAATTTTAAACAAGCCACTGACAAATCAAAAGAGCAACAAAACAAGAAAGAAAAACATGCTAAATGCTAACAGGCAAATATATCTTCCATTCATACATGGCCACTATTCAACCAAAAATAATTATTATTATTATCGCTAACAGCTATGACCAATTTTATTATACACATGCCTCATAAAAATAATGCATAAATAATAATTTGATACACATTTAATCCTTTCGCGGCACAGCTCATCAGATAATAATAATAATACTACTACTACTACTACTACTACTACCGCTGCTGCTGCTGCTGCTCCATATATAAACAAATAAATTGATCGCTTGCCATTGTTTGGGACAGTAAAAACAAATAATGGAAACCACCCAAACAGGCACCCAACCACCCAACCAACCCCATGGCGTGCAGCCGTTTAACTAATAGTCGCCCAGTTGTTGTGCTCTCTTGAAAAATGTTTTATCTTTTAAGCAACAAAATAAACACATTAAACGACTAGAAACAGTTTAAATACACGCTGCATTCATTTGATTCATTCGCAGAAATTCAGCATATAAATATCTATATATATATATATATATATATTTATAAATACATATATATATATTTATATATATAAATATATATGTATACTCGTTGTAGGCGTTGCATGAAAGGTGTCATGTATAATCAGTTTAGCCCCAACCTGCCGCTGACTGCTGACTGACGATACAGACTGTGATTCAATTATCTTGCCCCACCTTTTTGCAAATTTTCATTACGTGTACATAATTCGATTTTGTGCAAGCATTTTGAATACATATTTTTGTTGTTGTTGTTTTATTATTTTTTTTTTTTTGAGGCGCGGCCCACAATATGGCAAGTTGGTTTTAGCAGAGAGCGCTTTATCCACTTTATTTTTCGTCAGGTCTGATTTTAATATAATAATTAAATTACTCACTTTTCATCTCATCTCATTTAATTTTACACTTTGATTTTAATTTAAAATATTTTTGCTATTGAATCCTTTTTGAAAATTTGCGGACACAATAAATAAATTAATTAATATATAAGTGGGTAAATCAAATTGTAGAAGTGAATAAACTAATTTCAAACTGCATTTTTAATCCACATAATAATTAAATAATAAAATAAATAAATACAAAGTAGAAAAGTAAATAGATAATTAATTTTAAAGCTGCATTTTTTTTATCTACATTAAACAAATAAATAAATTATGAAATAAATAATAAAAAAAAGGTAAATAAATAAATTTAAAGCTGCATTTTCCTGGCATTTCCCTAAATTATACCCAACTTGGCAAATTCAAGGCAAATTCCAATTATTCCACGAGTAGTTTCAGCTCAGTCTCAATTTTTGTTCAGCGCACATCTCCCCGACAAGAAATTCTCTGACAAAGTCGCAGAGGCTTTCGGTTTGCTCTCGGTGTTTTTGTTGTTTCTCTTGTCTTTGGTTTTTTTTGTTTTTTTTTTATCTATGTACGTTGTTGTTGTAGACTAATTTGCGATAAACTGACACAAGATTGCAGCTACTTTATTCAAATTATTATGTGATAAGCCGCAACGCAACGCAGCGCAGCGCAGCCCCGTAGAACAAACAGAAAACAGAATGCGAATACAACAACAAAACGAACATAAATAAATGAGGAAGACGAAAACGTGGAATATTAAATGGTGACAAAAACCCAAAATGAGGCTTGCCACTGATTGCCTTTTGCCATCCAAAAATTGTTGCCCTTAGTTGTGCTTGGCTTTTCACAATTTCAGTCAAAAAAGTTTTTCCACTTTGCTTGGAGAGCTGATAATTTGATAGAAAAAGGGGGCTGCTAAATAACGAACATTTAATGGGTATCCCAGTTTATCGGGAAATCAATCCGGGTGCACGGATTTTCCGATCGTCATACTTGTCGTATACGCATTGCGTATACGCCCCTTATTGTATTTTATATTTTACAGGCGGGCGACGAGTGTGCTAAAATAAATATTAAAGTTGTTCACAGACAAAACCACACCGGTGACACGCACACACAAGAACCACACCAACCCGACACACACACACACACACACACACACACACACAGAGATGCATAAATAAAATTGTACCTTGTTGACCACTTTGCATCTGTCCTGTTTGAACAGTTTTGTAATGCGATAAAACCATGTTCACATAGTTCCTCAACATTCACAGAGCTGACACAAGGCAAAGTTGCTGCTAAGCCCGAATCCATGTTGCATGTTGCAGCGTTGCAGGTGCAACAGCTGCGTTTGTTTGACATTTTGAGCTTGCCTACGGGCAGAGCATTGTTGCCTTGTCAACTTGTACAACAACCAAGCACAAGGGATATATTTTTAAATTTATGATGGAGTTCGCAATTTCAATATTTAACTTGAATAGTAACTGAAAATGATTTTATGCTGCTGTTATATGGAATTAAGTAAGTTAAACTCTACAACAGAAACTTGCTTTTATTTTTTGAGTTTCCAAATTGAAATTCTTAAGCCAGTTAAACCATTTTACGGCTGGATATATTTCCGCAGAAATGCCATCGATAATCACTTCATATTAAAATTGGGCGTGCAGCGAGAGCTATCGATTAAAATAGGTATATTTGTACTAGTTCCACTCAAATATAAAGAAATATATATGCATATTTCAATTATAAATGTTTATATGCACAAATAGTTAAAAAATGATTTATCGATATCGATTTTTTGTCTCCCACAAATGATCGTTGAGTAATTGTTAACATTAAAATTCTTTTATCTGTATCTGCATATCTGAAAATTACTCAGCGTCTTATCTATTCCGCACAGCTTTCGTTTTCAGTTGTTTAACATCAAAGCTAGTCTGCTATTTTTGATAAGCCGTGTAACGTGGTATTAAAGGCTTATAAATTTGACATAACTAAAAAAAGACTGAGGCCGCCGCAGATCAACAGAGAGCGTTCAGTAAAAAATGCATAATCTTTTGGTATATCAAACTTCTTCTTTTCTTTTTTGTTTTCATCTCACAGATCATTTGCACCCCAAACATATTTCATTGCTTATGAATCTGGATAAACATGATGTATAATGTTAAACATGGTTTGCTTTCCGGCAGCTGTTGTTGTTGTTTTTTGTTGTTGTTTTTATTTGCCTCTCAAACAGTTTAAATTAATGTTGAGCAAATTTCAAAAAAAATACACAAATCTCAATCTTAGAATTCTTGTTTTGTCTTTTCTTTTTTGCAGCATGAAGAAGTGAAGAGGTTGAGCTGGAGCTTTCTACATCCGTTTTGCAGAATCTTTAAATATCCCACAATAAGCAACAACAAAAGGAAGGTACGCAAACAGTTAATCCAAATACGAAAATCAACATGTTCATAAAATGTAAATAGCTGTTGGGTCGGAGGTCAGCACGCGAATATGAGTAGATGTAGATTCCGGGCTGTTCTGGCCCAACCTTAACCCCGGGGTCAGCACGTACTCTTCCATATATATATGTACTCTACTATATATATATATATATATATATATATATGTATATGTATATGTATATGGCCAGGAGCAACTCGTAAATTATTTGCGCGCGTGTTGAACAAAATGTTGAATAAATAAAAGTGGCATGTTTGAGCTGTTATAAAAAATGCGAACGCGAAATGTTGTATGAATGATTAAACTCAGTTTTGTTGCCACTTCTCCAAACTATTACCATAATCATGTGTGACTCTCTCTCTCTCACACTCTCTGTCTCTCTCTCTCTCTTTGAGTGGCTGTATTATGGTAGGTGTGTGAACAGTTTTATGACACATAAAGCACTAATATGTTTGGGGCATAAAAAAAAAGCGCCATTAACCATAGCCGGGGCCATAAAACAATTTATCAAAATTTGTGACATTAACTAGCAGCGACATCCTCATCAGTCTTTGGATCCCAACGAGAATGCGACAGGACATTAATACAGCCATATATACGATGATATATATGTGTGTGTCTGCGTGTGTGCGTGTGTGCCACATGGTCATGCTCATTAGGCGTGTATATTTCACACACACACACACAAACACACACAAAGAATTATTATATATGAAAATGCAAATAGCACACATCTTAGTGTTATAATAATTTATATTACTGTGCTTTGGGTTTATTCAATTAAAGCCGTGTTGCAAGCGATTGCTTCAGAATGCGTCTACACTCAGAAAAAAAAATCTCCATATTTTTGCCGTCGGCGGGTTGCTCAGCTTATTATACAGCAAGTATATTATTTCAATCTAAAAATCAAGATTTTCGCCTAGCTAAATATTTCAAAGCTTTTTATTATTATTAAAAATATATAAACTTCCAGTTTTTGTTTTTTTTAATTTGCGTTGCATAGAATTGTTTAGCTACCTATTTTTGTTACCTGAATTATTATTAAATATTAACAGAGCATAGCATAAATCGTGTCACTTTAGCCAGAAAAAGCAATTCTGTGGAACAACTTTTAAGCTCGGGGGACATTGAAGTTGGCGCTGGTAGAAGAGCTAGAAGGAGGCACAATATATGTATGTAACTGATTGCAGAGTATGAAGCCCCCAAAAAATAATAATAGTAAGGATTTGCATTTGTGCTTTTTAGAAATATATTTCTTCATAAAAGAAAATATTCCTGGAAACTTTAAAAATATGCAAATTTTAATTCCAAAAAGCAGAACAACTTTGTTGTTTGCAGTGCGACTTAATAAATTTTAAAGCTATTCTCTTTTCTGAGTGTACTGGTTTTATATGGTTATATATGGCCATAACGATAAGCAGAAATAACAACAATACACAATCCGATGGACGCATGCAGGGATATGCCATTTGTTGCCGACTGTTTTGCAATTGGACGCCAACCATTGATGACGCCATCTGTGGTCATTGTCCATTTTCCACTGACTCTTGTCTATTGTCATTGTCCGGTTTTACGAGTCCAGTGCGCCATGTTAATGAGATGCAAAAAGGTTCACCTACGCTCCATTTACTATATATATATATATATATATTAAAGTTTTGCCTGGCACAACTACGAGTCCCTTACTCTACTCCTTGTCACTATCACTTCCACTTGGCCATATTTGCTCCTTACAATTTAAGTGACGTTGACGTCCACGCGAATGTGTGTGTGTGTGTGTGTGTTTGTGTGTGTGTACGTGCGATTATTTTGCCCGTCAGCGTGGGATCTGTTGGCCAAGAAGGTTAGCGCCTTTTTTGTCCCTCTTTGATACTGGCAATGGCAAATGGCAAATGGCGAATGTAAATGGCATTTCTTTTGGTATTTGTTTAGCCAGGCAAAGCGCACAGCACACAGCGAAACACAGTCAAAGTTGCTACGTGTGTGTGTGTTGCACACTCCAATTAAGCGACAAAATTCTGCTCAGTTTCAACATTTTGTCAGGCTTGTTGATTTATTCGATTTTATGCGCTGCGCTGCGCTGTGCTGTGCTGTGCTGTGTTGTGTTGTGCACTCGTCACTTGACTCTTGGCATATATAAAGCAAGCACACACACACACACACACACACACACACAGAGGCAGATACACAATCTGATATTCATCATCTCATCACGTATACGCCAAGGGGCACTTGAGAAGGGTTCGGTTAAGCCTTTTACGTCTGCCACAAAACTAATTGCCTACTTTTGGGCTGTGTGGCTTAATACTGAGCAATACTGTGCAAATTTCACGCTGAAGATTGCAGGAATGCTACAATAATAAGCCAGAACAGAACAGAACAGAACAGAACAGAAAACACTTGCAGGCAAACCAAACACTTTTACCAAAACAATATTACCAAAACAACAATCAGTAGTTTGGCCAGAGACAAACACGTAGCTTCTCTCTGTCTCTCAGTCTCTCTGTCTCTCATCCGTATCCACATCCGCATTCGTATTCGCATCCGCATCCGCATCCGCATCGTTGTTGTCCTCGCTGACGTCGTTGTAACTTTTCATTGGGTATTTTTGTTGCGGTTCCCGCGACGAGGCTCTGACGTCAGAAGCGGCTGTGGCGCTGAGTGCTACGTTCTGGTTACAATATTCCATATATAAACTAAATCTGAGCGTTTGTTTTTTGCTATTTCACTATAAAATTCAAGTCATTGCTGTTGGTGTTGATTGTCGATTTGAGCATTCCTGCAAGCTAAATCGATTTCGATTTTTGATTTCTATTTTGATTTCTATCTCGAACAGAACTCACTTAGTTTATCTACACGTACAAGCAAAAATACTTCTGACTGCCTGCCTGGTTGGCTGGTTGGTTGGTTTGCTTGCTTTTGCTAAATGACCCTCTCGCCATTTATCATTTGTCATGGCTCTCTGCGTGCAGCTGTGTGAAACTTCCGGTTGCCACTTGCATTTGAGAATTTCATGATTTGCTTCCATATTCTACCAGCAAAACAATACTTGTGAAGATGCATTCCGTTTCCTGTCCAAGCAAAGATAATCTGAAAATAGTCTATGAACGATTTTTGATATGGATTGGAGTGGACGTGTTTGTTATTGGCTCATGGCCATTTGGCATTTTTGTAGTCAACTCAATGCAGCTGTGCAATACTGCAAAATAATGGCCAAATCTTGTACACCGTTCAGGCAAAAACTCGTTGTTCAAAATTGGGGTGGAAATTGAGAAAATAATAGCAATCGAATATCTAATTAAGTATGAAATACACGATTGCTTGCAATATACACTCAGAAAAAAATAGCTCAGATATTTAGCTTATTTCATTATGTCTCAAGCGAAAGGTTGAGTCTTTTTAAACATAAGTTTTTTCTTAATTCCAGTTCTGATTTAAAAAAAAAGAGGTTTTTAATTTTCCTTCTTCCGGGTTCGATATTTTTTTTGAATTTAAAGAAAATATTTAAATTTCCCGTGGTGTTTTTTGTTATATGTGTACGCAGAATTTTCACATGGGTTTTTTTTTACTTAGTACATTATGAAGTATTATTTAATGATATTTTGTTCATTTATAAGATAGTTTATAAATTCAATAAATTTTAATTTGTATTTAATTACAACAATTTTAAAATAAATAAACCCTTTTATTAAAATTGTAGCAGCCAAACACCTTACACCTCTCACCACACTGGGGAGCCTTTGGCTTAAGACTGCGACTGGGATTGCGATGGGAACAGCTGATGCTGTTGCTGTTGCTGTTGTTATTGGCATTGCCATTGCCATTGCTGTGGCTGTGGCTGTGGCTGGCAGGTGTTTTTGCCAATGACTAAGGTTGGCCATAAGATAATTTTGTATATTTTTATATGATGCGGCTGCCTCTCGAAATGTATCACTGTCCAGCCAGTTCGATTGTCTGTCTGTCCGTCCGTCCGTCCGTCTGTCTATCTATCAGTGTGTATGCCTGTCCAACTGTCTGTCTCTCTGGCTGACTGAGTGTTTTTGTTTGTTTGTCTATTTTTATAACGCGCACTGGGGCCATTTGAAAGTCTTCTTCCAGCTTAGATATCCGCCAAGCTTTCTGTTTATCGAAGACAAAACCGTTTTTATTGTTCATGAATTATTTTCAGCAGCACACGTATGTCATGTATGTGTCTGTGTGTGTGAACATAAATAAACCAACACACACACACACGCACACACACGCAGAGAGGTGCTGGGCATCAATTTTCATTGAAAACTGTCCGCCGTCGATCAAACTGGAAAGTGAAAAGTCAAAAGGCTTCATGCGAATTTCACACCAAAGCGGAAATGTGCTTTAACACATCGTCTGCTTTTGGCCTTTTCTTCTTTCTATTTCTTTTTCTTTTCTTTTTTGGTTTCGGGCTCGTTTTCCGGTCTGGCCAAGACCAAGGAAACCGTTTTTGGGTTTGTACAGCAAACGCCAATTTTGCATTGCTTCCGCACAGAGACAAAATTTGTTTAGACCTTAATCTTGGGCTATTTTTGGTCAGGCATTCATTACGCATTCACGCCAAGTGCTCGGAGGGGTTTTTCTTTAGTCGAAATACATTTCCAGCGAGTCGAGCGAGCTGCATAAAACAATTTGGCGACTGTCCTGGCCAGCAACTTTGCAGCTTAGACGAACAATTAACAGCAATTAGGCGAGTTCATTCAGCAAACGTCTTTCATTTGACATCTGCGTCAAATGCACTTGGGCTTTGCAAATATTATTATACTCTAACTAATTTTAATATATTCATGGGATCTTCCTTAAAAAAAAAAAAAAAAAAAATTACAGCGACAATTTAAGCAATTTTTCTTTGTTCGGCTTTGTGTCTGGAAAAGGACCCAAACAATAGAGAATAAAGCAAACTGGATAATAATATAAAAGTTATTGTTTTCTTTTCACAGTTTTCCTAAACTACTTTGGAGCTGTTGACATTTTTATTTTGGTGTAGCGTCAAATCGGCACTTGGGAGAAAATCTATGCGCAAATCCTATTTATATTTAATTTTTCATTTCATTTTGGAACGCTTGCCGTCATACTTTGTGCACTTGATCCTCGTAAAAGCGGGACGTGACATTACATGCCAGGACTGACAATGACGACGGCGACAAGCAACAGACGACACACAGACAGACAGACAGGCAGAGGACGACAATGACAATGACAATGACAATGACAATGAACGGAAAGTGCGCGGACAGCAGCATCGGATGTGTACAATAAATTTGATTCAATTGCTTTCGAGCACTCTTCAGCGTGCTTATTGAATGCGCCTTTCAAAATAGAGCGTCTAACGCTTTTTGTTCTCGTCTGCATCTGTGTCTGTGCCACCAAGCACAATGGCGGTGACGATGCGCTTTTTGTGGCCAATGCCTGGCCAATGCCTGGCCAATGCTACTCGTCTGCTTCTCTGCTCCTTGAAGGCTTCTGCTTCAGCTGGCAAACGGAAGTGAGTTGCGCAAAGAGCAGAGTGATTCCGGCCATTTTTTTGACACACACACACACACACTCCGTATTATACTTGTGACAGTTGTGAATTCGATAGTCAACTGCAATACGATGCTAACTTTTAATTGCCAGAGACTCATAGTGCTCTAAAACTAAATAAGAGGAAACCCCACAGAGTGCATTATGACCCAGACCCAGACCCAGACACAGTAGCAGTCCCTGTAGCAAGCCCAGAAGCACGCAAGGAAGTAGATTCAGAAGCAGACAAGAAAGCACATCCAGAATTAGATTCAGAAATAGACAGAGAAGCAGGCAAAGAAATAGACCCTTATCAAACTCAGCAGCAGTTCAAGGAAACACTCCCAAAATCAGTCGCAGAAAACAGTCCCAGAAAACAGTCCCAGAAGCACATCCAAAAGCAGACAAAAAAGCAAAACCCAACTGGCAGTTGCAGAAGCACACCCAGAAGTAGACCCAGAAGCACAGACCTCAACACATGTCCGTTAACCACAGTCGGAGTCCGAGTTCGAGTCAGTGTCAGCTTATCTGTGAGTTTATGGCCAAGTTAAAGCAGCCAGCACATGCAAAACCCAAAAGTGCACCAACAAATATATGGAAAATATATGTATGCGTGTATGTGTATGTGTATGTGTATGTGTATGTGTATATGGCTAACACATGAACACGCCATAAGCTGGCTTATGCGTTGATGGCCCAAACTTTTTGTGGGTGTGTGCAAAATACGTGGCATAAATCCATAATATACTGTCATTCGCGTCGGCTGCATGGTTAGCCAGCTGGAAGCAGATGCTCTTTTGCCCCAAAGGGCCAAAACCAAAAATTCTGCAACACTTTGGCCAAGGAAATAAACGCTTTTGCATATTGACTGGTTTTTTTTCTTTTGAGATATATATAAACAGTGGCATAGAAAAAACACATAAATAATATTGTTCATTCCATAAATGCATTTGGATAAAAGATTGTCCTGAAGACATATATTAAGTCAGTATAATCTAAAATGCCCTATATGGGTCTCTTATAAGATGATTGGAACTTTTCTCAACGATCTTGAGTTTGAGAATATATAAATTTGAATATTTGTGTTTCCTTCAGCAGTTTGCAGCAATTGAAATAACTAAAAATACAGCAGTTTATTATTGTTTCTATAGTTTATTTATTTTATTTAGATTTATTTATATTTATTTAGATGTTGCTTATGTGTAACAAATTATATGAGATTTCCACATCGGCAGACTCTCTGATCGTCGACGTTCTCTTTATCTAATCGTTTGGCTTTGCCTCTCTTTCTCTCTCTCTCTCCCTCTCTTTCACTCTCTCTAATCTTGTTTAGCTCTATAATTCCCATTGTTTCACACTTTTCTAAAACTCAGTTTCTATCTTGGAAGTAATATCTTGATTTCTATAAGAAATTCTATTACTGCCTACTTACTAGAAGGCTTATCAGGAACTTATCCCTATCCATTTATCTCTCTACAGCCACTTTATATGGATTTGGATATAGACATTATAGCAACAATAAATGTCTATCTTTCGTCGCCTTACAATGTTGCTCATTAAGTGGTGATCCATGATTTCAGCACTTTACAAATTTATGTTGAAAGAACGTTTTTTTTTATGCAAATTGAGCCATGAGTCATTTTTAATAGTAGGGGGAAAATAATTGTAATATATATATTATAAATCCACTCAGTGCTCAATCACATTTGGCAAGTGACAACAAACCTTTAAGCAACTTAAAGTCACAAAACACACAATAAATATTTGTTTAATTTGAAAAGAATAACAAACAAAAAAAAAAACAATAAAGTTTGAATTTGATTATAAATTCAAATGAATCTAATCGGTTGAATATTAACAACGTGATTTTTCAAAATTTAAGAACAAAAGAAAGCTTTTCCACTCATGGCACATTAACGAACAACAAATAAAAGAATCAAATTCGAAATTTGTATGCATAAAAATGTTTGGTGTCTTGGACATTTATATGTTAGATTTAATGGCTCTTTTCTGTGGGCTAAAAACAATACAATAAGAGCATCAAGTTCTTTATGTTTGCTTGTTCTGTGCTGTTTTATTTATTTATATTCCTTCAGATTTTTTTGTTGCTTTTGCTTTGTTTTGTTTTGTACATGCAATACATGTTATCAAACAAAGTCAAAACGAGGGGCGAAACAAAAACAAGACGCTCATAAAAAGGACAAAAACACGCTGAAAGTCATTTTCATTTCATTTTCCATGCTGCCGCTGCTGCTGCTGCTGCTGCTGCTGCTGCTGCTGCTGCTGTCTCTGGCGCTTATTGTTTGCGAATTACATGCTCAGAATGGTGAATACAACGCATAATCTAATAATATTTTATGGCGAATGGGCCTGTAATGGCCAGCATTGGAGTTCTGGCACCCTTCAAAGTCCGTTGAACTGCCCGGACGATCAATAAATGAATATATATATATATATATATATATATATATATATATATGTGAGTGGAAAATCTCAGCAATGTGAAGCTCAGCGACTACTTCTGCCAGTGTCATCAATTTGCTGGCTGTTAACAATGCCACATGAGCACCCACATGCCACACACACCCCACACATATACCCAACGCACACCTACTCCTGCTCCTCCCATTACTGCCTTCGGCACAAGCATTAATGGCGCAATTAACGAGCATTATTTGTTGCGCATACGCCACGTATGCCGCGCGCGGCACTGTTTTATTTATTGGTTCTAGTGCAGTATTTTTATTAGCATTTTCATTAGTTGGCAACGCTGTAAAAAATTTTAATACATCACACAAACACACACACACAAAGGAAAAGGCAAAGGCCGGGGCTCAGGCAATTTTTGACACGCCCACCCGGAGGCAGGAGTAGCGCCAAAGAGCCACATAAAACAGCCAAGTGAGCTGTGAATAATGACTATTGTCATTATCGAGTACGGAGAACTCTATTCGCGGCTATAAGAGGAAAGCGGGAAATTGAAGTGGGGAATGGGGAGTGGGGAGGGAGTGAGGGGAGGGCAGCACTATTCACAGGCATTTAAGTGTCTGTTGAATATAGTGCTCATAGTGTTTTATTGTCTTGAGAGCAGCAGCAAATGAGACGTGAGCAATTTGGGACGACAAAATATATGCCTCGCAGCAGAACGAAAATGATAATTCAGTCAATCAGTTGATACATTTTGGAATAGTGACCTAAAAATAACTTCGCATCGTTCAAAGACAAAAGCTGTATAAAAATATTTGAGAAATGAATAAATGCCAAAAGGCGAAAGAGTAAAAATAAACGCTTGGCAAATTGAGATAGCAAAATATTAATGCATATATATATTTATATATATACAAGCAACAATAAAATCAAAAGAAATTAGATTTATATATAAATTTAGATATATATATATATATGTATATATATATATATTGATGCGGGAATTATCAGCTTGGGCACCTGCTCTCTGGCCCGATTTACGTTGTGTGGGCAGTATCCGAATAGAATGCTGGCATTGTTCTAAAGACCGGAGGGGCGTGTGTGTGTGTGTGTGTTAGGAATGGTATGCGAGGTATGTGTGTATGTCTAAATGCCATCAAATAGCGTACGATAAATGACATGCGCCCAGGCTAAAAGGCAGATGAGCATTATGACGCCATAGCTATGACGAGAATGTCTGCCTTCTATGTATATGTCTAGAGGACAATGGGATCAACTAGAGGGCAGGTCATCGATTAACGTGCCAATCAGAGCTAAACATAATTATTGCCATGCCGATGATGATAATGATGATGACGCGTCAAATGACATGGCTCCAGGGCAAGGGATTAGGATGAGGACTGGGAATAGGAAGAGGACTGGGACTGGCACTGGCACAGGGACTGGCACTGGAACTGGCATTGGGACTGGGACTGGGTTAACCAGAGAGCGTTCAATATTATAATAGGCATTGTTTTCGAGGCTTGTGACGTCCGCTGGGGCTTAGGCTAAAAATACACAAGAGTTCATGTTGTCAAGTCACAGCAAATACGCGTGTGTTTGAATGTTTGTGTGTGGGTGTGTGTGTATTGATGTTGTGCAAACCATTTTCAGCAATTTAGTTGCGAACACACAAATTTTATTGGCTACCGAAAGGGGGCATGTCCCAAGCGGGATAATCAACAAAAACACACACGCACAGACTCACTAACAAGCTCCGCTTCATTTTTGGCATTTGCATTTGGGGGAACAATTTTGAACATTAATATTGTACAAAGTACAATAAATTATGTGTTGCCAGCGCCACTCTGAATTAATGTTGAGTTGATGCTATTTGTTATTTGTTGTTATTTGGCCAGCAGCGCATTACAATTTGTCACCATTTTTATTGCATACTTTCAGGCAAACATGAATATTGGCATTGCACACAAATGGGATAAATTATCGCCGCGAGAGTTTTTGCAGCTGCAGGAATTGGCATCATGTAAGTGCAACATTCCCTCAACCACTATAATAATTTGTATTTATTTCATATTTATATGCATATGAAAAGCGGACTTCATGTTCTTTGCTGCCAATGGTTGCCAATGGTTGGATGAAGCAACAAACTGCATCAGACAGAGTATTAAGAGTGCATTCAACAATTGAACAGTCTGATATGCCTCAAGGTGTTAATTAATTCAACCTACGCATATAGATATAGATAAATTAGCCAATGTTGGAATGTTAATTGCTGCCTACAGCTAGAATTTAAATCAAATCTGGATTTAGATAAACTAATACATTAAAAAAATATAACATTGATATAAATATTTTTATTTTGTATCACAGAGAACATGGAGCTATATTATTCTGTCCTTCTGTTCGCAACTTCTTACTTTTATATAAGAGCAGAAATCTCAACTAAGTTTTAAAGTTATCTTATCTGATGGCATTGAATAGCTGCCTATCCAGACCAAATCTCCCAAAGTATACATCTCAGTTTCTTTCGCCTAACAAATAATCATCAACATTAAACTAGTTTTCGGTAGTTATTTCAAATTTTTTGGAGAATGGATGACTCCGGTCTGCAAGCGATGCAATCCCAGACGTGTTAAAGATAGCCGTGCTTCGTCTTTGATTCTGATTTATTGCCTTTGGAGTCACGTTACGTGCTGCTTGCTTTTGGTCATGCGAAACGAAAAGTGCAATTAAAATCGCATTGCAATGATATTTCAACGGCAACCAAGCAAATCTGAAACGGACAAAAACCAGGTCCTAGTTACGCTCTCTAACGAATCGAAACTCAAAGCCGGCAACCGTCGGAGACCTGAAATCATAATACTGCTGACCTGATAATCATGTTGATGATGATGACGAAGTCCATGTGCACTATGCTTTAATGTTTGTCATCTGTTTTTACAGTGGCTGTTGGGGAATCCAACACAAACTCAGCACTTTAAATATTGTGGAAAGCTGCATGACTTTTAATAAAACGGATACCTTATGTGTGCTCGCATTGTTGAGCAGCTTTTAGTGGAACTTTTTACAACATAATGATATCCCTTAAGCTGTATGAAGGAAGCCTTCGGTCGAGAAATGTTGACTGGCAGATGCCCTGTCTTTACCACATTAAAAGAAAACTCTCAGGCATATTAAGAGACATGCATATATTGAAATATTAGTTTTCGTAGCTTTAAATCGATAACTATCGATTTCAGATCCACGTTTTTCTAGTTAGTTATAAGGGTTTTATTTATTATAAGCAAATAGAAAATATTTGTAATTTTACATTCACTTCTCAAATTCCCCAATATTTGAAAATAATAATAATCCAAGATATAACCTTGCAATTTAAACATTTTATTATTCTCAAGCATTACACAAAATATTGAGTATAATATTTTTTGATCTAATCGCGATTAAGAATAAGCCATAATTATTTGTGTAGGAGTTGACTTTATTGCCTAGACTGGATTTGTATCTTTCATATGAGGAAATTGAAATGAATGAAATTTCACTATCAACAAATCTAGTACCGAATTTAGAAACGTTTATTTCCTCGGCAGATTGGGTCGTCCGTACACAGACATGTGCAAAAGTGTGGCATCATCTAAAGACCGTTGTAAGGAGACCCTCAGGGGCTGAAGGGCTTACATTTATCGACCTAGTGCAATTGCCTGGTGGCTGTCTGGCTGTTGAGTGTGATTAAAAATTTTAGCAGCAATAACAATCGAGACTGTCAAATGCAGGCGCACAAAGACTATTACACAAAACGCCCATTGGGCGTGGCACTTGTCTATTAGAGTGCTCTTCAAGTGGTCTCAAATACGAAGTGTCAACGACAGCAACAGCAACAGCAACAGCAAAAGCAAAAGCGACAGCTGTGCACTGCAATGCATGAAGTATTCAAGTACAAAGTACACTCAAACACTCAGCCGAGCTGTGGTTGCAACACGAACAGCAAAACAGCAAAAGTAGATGCTCGACGAGGAGCGGTTGGGGCAACTGTGCACACATTCATTAAGTTAATAAAACTCCGCTAGTGCAACTGCTGCAGTTTGGGACACTGCCTACGCAGCAGCACCAGCAGCAGCAGCAGCAGCAGCTTATGGTGATTGCATAACACTTGCCTGTGGCATGTGTCGCAACGAACGGCAACGGACAACGCCATAACAAGCGACTTTGTTTCCATTAGTTAATTATACCTGTGAAACTGTGTAAAACTCAACATGTTGTCTGCCCAACCAATCCTTCCTTTCTCTCTCTATCTCTCTCTCTCTCTCTGGTTGATTTGCCTTGTGTGGCACACTCAAGGCGACAATTAAGTTGGCGCCACTGCAACAATTGACGCTTATGTCCAACTTGATGGCACTGTGGCATGCACCACCCAGTTGACAACTTAAGCTTATTTGTACATCATTTGAATTGTAATTGGTTTATTTGTTGTGTCTTTCACTCTTTTGCAGATTCCACGCGAAAGCTGCAGGATGTTCTCCAGGATTTTAGTGCGGCCAGTGCGTCCAGTGAGACGGCCACATCCAAATGCATACCAGATGGGGTAAGTGGCAAGCTGAACTTCATTTATCTTTTATGAAATATGCTCTTGCATATTGTATGTGGCGGGGGCAACTTTAATTTTTCAATTAATTGAAATACAGACCGAAGCTCTCTGTGTCCTCCGTCCTCTGTCCCCTGTTTCAAATACCGTAATCTGTGACCCGTTTCAGGGCAATGGCAGACAAGTCAAGGTTGCCACTGCAATTGCAACGATTAGGGCTTAGAAATGCTCATCCGCTTACACATAGATACATCTACAACTAATCCTCAGACATCCAAATGCCTTCTCCTGCCTAAGCCCACCGTTTTGCCTGTGCATTTAAGGAGAGCCCCTGGCTCAAACGTAAGCTGATGAAAGGCAAGTTACAGCAAGCCAACTTATGTCACACGTACACACTTACACACTTACACCACACACACACACACACACACACACACATACACATATACACAACTGACAAGGATGCGAGCCCGTTTCAGCCAGCTGCTCCTGTCTATGTCTATGGCAGCTTAGACTGCTTTGTTGCGTTGGATTTTCGTGTTTTGTGTGTGGCAGAAGGAGTGAAAGATTGAAAGTAAATCTTCTTATACATACAATAAATCACAGACATTTTTCAAGTTTACGCCTGAATGCCAAATTGAAATTGAGCAGCAAACTGACTGCTGACTCCATGAATTGAGAACTCTCTGCCCACATCCACACAAAAAGCCAACTAACTAAGGTACAGACACGTGTGGACAGACTGATAGAGAATTAAATTGAAAACCAGATTGAACAGCTTCCATTTGGCACTCCAAAGAAACTCTGAAACTCCTGCTGATTGTCAGCCCTTGACTCGAGTCTTACAAATTGCTGAACAACACCTTGAGAGAGATATGAGACATCTATAAGAAACATAACTGCAAACGAAAAGGTTTACATTTGTCAAGATATCGTTGAAGTGGTGAAAATAGTTTTCTGTCTACAACAAATCTTTCATACAGCAGCCATTTGATTTATTGGCGACAAGTTCAGATGGGCACAGATAGGAATATGCGCAGTTTATACAATTGACAATAATTTCTTCGGTGCAATACACATTTCACGAAGAAATAATAATATTTTCTGAGTGATTTACAGCAAGAGAAACAAAAGCAGAGACTGTAGACGACTGAGCCCGACTACGATATACCCTGAAGCCAGCAGACAAATTAGTTGGTTGATAATATTAATAATAATAACTAATCAATTTTAGACTATAACGATATGTGTTTAATAATCCGATATTGATGAAATTTGGTGGGGTTATATGATATATACTAAATAGAAGCATATGCCTTTAAAATTGTCTCAATCGGCAATTAATATATATATTAATAATCTCAAAACGGGGACAGTTGTCGATACGAGAACAAATATTCGAAATTTAAAGTATCTATTCTTACAGTCACAGAAATCGACTATTGATTCTGATCAAGAACATATATGCTTTATACGATCGAAGGTGCTTCCTTCTGTCAATTACAAACTTTTGTACAAAACCCTTATACCTCGTTTTATCCATATTTAATGGGTATAAAAAGAGGAAAACAAGGAATTTGCTGGCAAACGTAATCTGGGCTAAAACCAGAGCCAAGGATGTCAGAGCACAGGCAAAACCAAATGAATAACCGAGATATTCTCTGAAGGGGAAACATGTGGCAACAAGTAGACACATTTGATGAGGCACATCCCCATCGCAGTAAGTGTGTCGCCGATTTCCGGAATCTTGATTTCCGTTTAAGCTTAGCACACGACTTATGCTTGAGGACTGCTCAGACATCCGAATAATGATTTGATATGTATTTCGCATATCAAATGCTCAACGACAATTAATTAAGTTGCGTCCAAAAGATAATCGTTGCACAGTCAGCGTGTGTATAGCAATTTAATTGTGGCTTGTGGCGCATGTTGAGAGTAATTGCAATTAATACGCAAAAAATGTAATCGATCAGCAACACACAACACAATTCCACACATTTAATGGTATTATTGGAATTGCAATTTGTTGTCAAGTCTACACAGCCATGCCCACTTAACCCGACGAAAAATGCAAATACGAATCCCGCTCGAGCTGTTTGAAGTGTGTCTGTGTTTGTATTATTTGTGTTATGCAATGGTAAAAGGTATAATTGAGTTTACTCAGCTCCTGTCGTAAGTACTGTGCACAATTATAACCAATTTCGGGGGAAATCGAATACTTTTCTACTTTTGATAGCGAATTTAAGCTACTTCAATATTTGGCATATCAATTTACCAGCCAAACTCATCTTCACAAACGCAAAAAAATTCACTGACAACCTTTTTAAGATCAATATTTTTCTTACATTGCTAATTGCTGTTGGTTTTTTGTTTTTATATTTACCTGAAGCACTTACTACTTTCAATGCTTAAAGAAATTCCTGCAAATTATGAGTATTAAAGTAAGTTGATATTTTTATGTTTCTGTTGCTGTTGCTGTTTGTGGCACAGCCAGTGAAAAATACGAAAGTAGTTCCTACATTTTATGGGCCATGTAGCCCAAGTCACTTATTTCCGGTTTATTGTGCTGTGGCAAACTATATAATAATCCTGATTGAAAACAAATGATTATTTGGTTTAGATGTAAGTGCTTTCGCATTTTATGGCATTGTGTCTTAAACCTGCCACCACAGAACATGCCACAAGTGCTCTAAACACAACTCCAGACTCTAAACTGTCTTGTACTCGAGCTTGTCTAATATACTTTGTATATAAGTGCATGTTTGTATATATATATATATATATATATATATATATATATATAAATGTATTTTTCTTATTAAAAGCTGCTTACTTTTCGCTTGGTCGCTTCGCACAGCGCTCGAGGTCCGATGTCAGCCCTTGCGTCTGCAACAACTTCACCGTCAACACTTCAATTAAGTTAATTAAAGCCAGCTGCTGGAAAGTGTTGAAGTGACTTGTCTTCAGATTGGCCCTGCCATTGAATTATGTTTTCGACGTCTTCAATTTGGCTGACGAAATGCTGCAAATTCATTTAAGTATCGGCTATCATTGGTTGGCCCCCTCTTTATTCAGAATTTGCAATCAACGCCAAACTACAAGTTGTAAAATGTTGGAAATTTGTTTTAGCGCAGCTTTGTTTATTCTTAATTTGGTTGAGAGACTGTGCCCTGCTTTATGAACTGAGTTAACTGAATTTATGCTTGAAGCAATTTGAGTCAGATTAAACTGAACAAGCTCAGAATACTGCACTGTAGTATTAAACACTTGTGCTGGTAATCTGTACTTGACCCAACCAATCCAAATGCTGTGCAGCTGTGGAGCTGTGGAGCAATTTGCTCACTCATCGTTTGTTCCTTATACCGGATCGGACTCGCTTAGGTATTCCTCATCAACCGTATTATTCACATGCCAGAGGCAAATGCAAATTTCTATCATGCAGTTAATGTCAAAGCCAGAATGTCAGTTGCATAAACACTCACTCACACACACACACACACACACACTACAACACCAACACCAACTGTGACTAAATGTGGTTTGCATGTGAGTGCTTTTGCAATTTATTTAGCTTCTGGAGAAATTCGTAAATTTGCTGCAGAGTTAAAATGTGGTTCACGCTTCGCTGGCTCGCTGACTTGTGTCGGCGACTCGACTCGGCGTATACATAATTTACACATTGACTTTCGCCCCGAAATGTATGCAATACATGAATGAATGCAAAACGCAGATTACGCCCCTGAGTGAGAATTTGACGCTGTATCCGGAGGGCGGACAAAGCATAATCAACCGACTAAATGGGCTAAAAGCGCGACATGCTCGTGTGATTATCAGCGCTCCGGCGTGAGTGTATTTGACTGTAATGGATATCACGCATACGCACTGTGCGCACCCAATATGCATGAATATTTATTCATTAAACCATACACACACACACACACACACACACATAAGAGCAACTGCTGTCAAAATACCAAACTATGACAGATCGAGAGCAGCTCTATGAGTGTTGGCAAAAAAAAAAGAGTCTCTCTTGCTGGTTTCGCACGCGTATCTCGTTGCTTGCTAAATAAATTTTGTTAACGCGATTCGCGTGCCATTACTATAGTGCCATTACTATAACTGCTATGTGTGAGAGTGTGTGTGTGTGTGTGTGTGTGTGTGAGTGTGTTATACATTATGCTTTTACTCTGCTGCTGCTGCTGCTGCTGCTTCTGTTGCTGCGACATAAGCGTATTCTTGCCGTTTCCCAAGGTATAAATTTCCATTTGGCTGTATTCAGTTTCATGATGATGGCCCATTCCCAACACCAATGTGCTGGCCTAGGCCGAGCCCGTAGACAACTGAGCTGACTCAACTCTCCAACCTCGGCATAATCTTAATGTTGTTGGCCTGTCATATCTTTTGTTTTATGCTCGAAATTTAAAACGCCACAGCAACAACAACAGTAACAACATCAACAGCAGCAGCAGATTGTGAAACGCATTATAATGATGATAATAATAAATATAATGTGACGTTTCTCTAAATCGTTTCGCTTTATACACTATGAGCAACACCAGGCAGCGCTTTAGCTGGCGAACCATTCCAAATTGGTTAAGTTAATAATAAATGATGGCAAGAAATGAATGCATAAAGCAATCAGCAAATTGGATTCTGCATTTCTGAAGAATTTCAAGTTAATTATATTCAGATCCAAAGAGTATCCATTTGTCGTGCTGCTTTTTAATGGTTCTTTTTTTATTTATTTTGTTAATAAATGCTGCTCATTTTCGCTTGACTCGCTCATTTTCCAATTAATGGTTGCTGCCAGCCGACAGGCAGCCATAATCTCTGCTGCACAACCAAACCCGCTCATGATGAAGTGGTAACCGTAACCGTAACCATAACTGGTAACTGGAAACTGGTAACGAGTAACCGTTAGAGATTTAAAACATAATTTGTGTTTACAAAATGAGGCAGTCGGATGCTTTATCTGTACCGAGGGCGTTTATCTGCTGCGGACCTATGTTGTCCATCACGGTTCCCATATCAATATGTCTATCAATGTCATTTCATCATTCTGTATTGACAGTGCAAAGCTACACGTGCTGCTTTCGGCATCGACCTAATACGACAAGGGTTCCGGTCGCCTCCTCTGCTCACTACCCGTCACCCTTGAGGGGGCCCGTTGTTGGCTGTTGTTGGCCGTTGTGGCCTGTTTGCCACATACATAAAAAATACAACTTTTGCAGATCCTCGGAGGGCATTTACAGTCACGTACATGACGATGCGCCTCAAATCACTGAGACTAACAATTTTCAGGTTGTCTGTGTGTGTTTTGGTGTGTGTGTAAATAAGATTTAATATATATGTACGCCCATGTAATTATAGATTCTAGAAGCATACTCTGCGGAGCTCCACTTAAAGGCCAACTTTATAATTTAAAGTTCAACCATTAATTGTATTTTGCAGGACATTGATTTCGATGGCTTTCGTAGGTTTTTGGACGCATTCTTGGACTGTGAAGCGCCGCTGGATCTGGCCAAGCATCTGTTTGTGTCCTTCCTCAAGCCGAACGTCACCCAGGCCCAGTTGCATGGCAAGGCGCTCAGTCAAATGGCGGCCATTAGCAGCACGGCCGCCTGTGCGCCCGTCACGTCTCACACGAAGGGTAAGCCGCCTTCGATACCATTGCCCTATCCATTTCCATATCCATATGCATTGCCCATAGCCAGTACATACATATGTATATATGTATAGATATATGTATGTGGATATGGATAGGGACATGGCACATGACACATGCCACATGCCAGACGAGAGTCAGTTTAATAATTGCAACACATTTCTCACTCGTGGTTCGTTGCTCGCTGCTTGTTGCTTGCCGCTCGTCGCTCGTTGGGTCTGTTGTAATTAGGCTCCATACCGAACCTGAACAGCATTGCCGAACTGATGCCGCAATGCAGCATTGGCGGCGATGCCCAGGCCCAAGCACGCACCAGTTTCGTCGACAAAATCCATGGTATTACAGATAAGTTACAGCACTCACTTGGCGGCCATTTGACGCACGATCCCAGCAAGACCGGTAAGTGTGTATGTCTCTTTCCCACACTCTCTCACTCTCCCTTCCTCTTATTCTGAAATCACATTCCACAAATCAAATTTCTCGCAATTCCGCCTAGCCTTATTTAAACTAGAGGGAATAGCTTTCTTAGACGCAGGCAGAAAGACTAATTACACTTTTGGATCGTAGTTCATCTGCTCAGATATATATTGTGGTCCGTTCATAATTTCTTTTCAAAAAAGTAGGCAGCATTGAAACCCTCATAATTTCTGATTTTGATAAACGAATTTTACATTCAGAACTCAACTTTCAATAGTTTCTATATCCAATTAATGTTGTAAGGGTCCGTTTTTATATATTTTGACAGTTTTTGACATAATTAATTCATAATTTTTTTTTTTTTAATTCAAAGATATTTTTATAAGAAAAGTTGCTAATACAATATGTGCCAGAAAAGAAACCAAGCTTTTAATTTTTGAGCTGGCGAAAATTAATAGTTTTAACTTGAAAGTTAAAAATGTAGAGTTGAGCATCTTTAGCGATATATATAGTATATATATAAATTTAGATATAGGCAGCATTGATATGTAATACAGTGATTTGAAAATCGTTGAAATTGCGTTGAAAACGTTTTGTGGAATGTTATGTTTGTAAGTGTGTCTGTGTCTGTGTATGTGTATATGTTATATATGGTATATGGTTAATTGTGAGTTGTTTCTTTCGCTTTATTGCGTGTACACATTGCAGGCAGTGTACATCCCATGCTAACCGTTACGCCCAGCCCGTTGGCCAGCGGTCCGAGCATGTTCCCGAGCATCAGCGCCGCACGCCGCTCGGTGGACTCGAGCCCCTCGCACTCGCAGACCAATCCGTCGCAAATGTCGCGCAATTCGTCGAAGAAGAGCAACAATTCCGTTAATTGCAAAATTGATAGTGAGTATTAATTAGATTGTAACTCAATTCGAGTCGCGTCACGTCGATGTGTAGCGCGATATGAAGAAATTACAATGGACTCTGTCGGCTGGACGAGTTTGCAGTTCAAGTTTGAGTTTGAGTTTCAATTAGGCACACATTGTGTGTGCCAACTGAACTGCAATTAGCCAACTTGCCACACAATGTGGGCGTTACAGCTGCTGAATAGAGCACTATATATACGACTATGTATCTACATATATATATATTTATATATATATATATATATATATATATATATATGTATGTATGTATGTAGTTGTGTGCAACACTTGTGAGCGGCATCTTGAGGATTTCAATTTGTGCTGCAAGCATTTGCAACTGTCAGCGTTGCGGCTGTCACTCTGGCAACTGATTACTTTGTCGACAGACAGACCGACAGCCAATTCAGATGCTAAATTGTATGGTATTTGCCACACAGCACGCGCACAATAAATGAGAAGCTCAGTGCAATCCCCATGCGTAGAGCGGGGCCAACTGCTTTGAGCCAGCGACTTGCTGCATTGTCCAATTACCAACTGCCTGTCCGTCTTTCTGTCTGCTTTTGTTTTTGTTTTTGTTTTACTTAAGCCAAAACAACTCTCGGCGCATTCACTAATTAGCTGCAGGATCTCAACTGGCGGCAAAACACAAAAGCTTCTGCACTAATTCGCGAGCATGCAAAACTTCATAAATTATGCAAGAAGCGGCAAATGCCGAAAGCTGAAAAGTGAAAAGTGAAAAGTGCAAAGGCACCAAACCAAAAAAAAACCCCAAAAACGCATGTCCAACCATGTTCAGTAATGGCAAATGGCCAATGGCAAAAGGTAAAAGGTAAAAGGTAGCGGAAGCGGAAGCGGAAGTGCTTGCATAGTAAATAAATAAACAGCTCAGTTCGAATTGCTCACTCAGCGAGGCAGTCATGACTCACATGCATACCCTGTAATAAGTCAGTAATGGAGTCAGCATAGACGCTCAAACTGTTGCAGGGAATATTCAAGGTGTGCGCTGTGCGAAACGAAACGAAAGCAATGTCAGAGTTCATGTCGTAAATCAACGCCCAATTAGAACATTTTTGCATTTTCCCAAAGTGAGCCGCGCCAATGCGTAAAATTAGCACTCACACACACAAGCGCACACACTGGCAAACAAATACAGTTATTTAGGCCTGTAAGTAAGCTGCTGCTGCTGCTGCCGCTGCTGCTGCTTCTTACTTTTTTTGCCATTCCCCATTCGCCATTCGCTTACATTAATTTCGCTTCGTTTGAAATGTGCACGAATGATTAATGATCGTAAATTTCATTTTCTTCTTCTTTTTCTATTTTTTTGTGTTTTTTTTTCGTTTTCATTTTTTGTTTCTTTTGTTTCGCGTTGCTTTTTGTTGTTGAGGGAGCCTGTCGTTTCACGCATTTTAGCAGCAATTGTGGGTCACTTTTTTCTCGCACTCGTCCTTTGTGCGGCTCAGAAAAATTGCGTTGGGGAAAAAGGCATATAACAAGTAATGAGAAAACAGTGCCTGCCTTGCGTCTGTCTCCTCTCTCTGTGTGTGTGTGTGTGTGTGTGTGCCTCTGTGTGTGTGAGACTGTAAGCGCTAATTGGATTAGTTTTGCTTTGGTTTCCGTTTTGCAGCTGGATATGGGAATGGATATTGTTTCCCTGCGTGCTCAGCAAATTTTATTTATTGGCCTCAGTGCGTTGACATTGATCAGCACAGAAAATACTTTTGTATGCATATCTATATATAATATATATATATATATATATATATATATATATATATATACTTTATGCATTCATCAAGCTGAAATTGTTTGTGCTGGCCAAAGACAAAATCGACTTGAGTGCGTATCTCATTTAGTTATTGATATCCAAATGTAAATATTAACCAATATTTTAGCCATGTTAATTTATTGGCAACTAGTCGCTGTATTAATAGAAATGTAAACATAATTAGCTGAAACGTGAAATGTGAGCCAACATGCAAAGAAATGCCAAATGCCAAAGGCAATTCCAATTAACTTGGCTCAAATGTGTTTGCTTAACTTATGCGAATTTGACGAAAGTTTCAAACACCAGCAGCAGCAATTGTAGCAGCTGCTGCCGGCCTGTCAAATTGGTTAAATATTTAAAGCAATTACAAAATAAATGGAGAAAAGAATGTCCCTTGACTGCGATATGTCTGCGATACAAAAGCTGTGAAGCCTCTGAATGCGAAACGATTTCCTTGGCTTTGTGCCGCAAAAATCGATATTAATGCCATTAGCAACATCCTATGAGCACTCAAAAATAAACGAATACTAAACAAATCCGCCGGAATCAAGCGAGAGCAGCCTGTCTATATATATATATATATATATATACATATATATATATACGAATTTAATTATGAGGAGTAAAGTTGGGTTCATAGCTTTGCGTTAATAAAACTTTCGAATGGGCCAAAGATTGCCAAATAAAAAATTAACTTTTCAATTTTCCAAGTTTATTATGACCAAAATGGCAAACATCAAAAGGAAACGGTTGATTCAAATTGAGACAATCAAGGAATGAAAATAAACGAACTCTTTATTAAACATAATCAGTGTCAAAGTGTGAAAAGCAAACAACGACCAACTTCAAGCAGGCAGCTGTCAATTGTATCTGCAACGATATCCTGCAACAAAGGCAAACACCAACACCAACAGCAACAATAATAAATCTGCCACTCAGTCAATGACAAGTGCAGCTGAAGCACAGAAATACCACAGGGGAGACTGTCTCGAAAGCACAAATGGGTTTGACTGCATCAGTGTGATAAAAAAAACCCTTTTTTTGTGCAACTGAAACAATTAATGAATGCATTTTAATCGTCTGATTTTTGCTAACTTGCAGCTGACATTAAGCTGCTGGCACGTAAGCTCTCCCACTTTGATCCTTTGACCCTGAAGGTGCCGCTGAAGGATGTCGTTTGCTATTTATCACTGCTTGAGGCAGGACGGCCAGAGGACAAGCTCGAATGTAAGTGAAAAGGCACCGCTGTTGGACCATGTCATGCACCTGACCTTAACTCATTAATTCATTCATGCTCTATCTCTCTTACACACACACTCTCTCTCTCTCTCTCTCTCTCTCTCTCTTTCTGTCTGTCTCCTTCTTTCTGTCATCCATTCAGTCATGTTCCGGCTGTACGATACGGATAGTAATGGCGTACTGGACACTGCTGAAATGGATGCCATTGTTAATCAGATGATGGCCGTTGCCGAATATCTTGGCTGGGATGTCAGTGAGCTGCGTCCAGTAAGTATTTAATTGCAAAAGATTCCCATACACACATGAAGAGCACAATTTAAGCAGTTTACATTTAAAAGTCATTACTGCAGTCAGGCACAGACAATTCAGCTTATTAAAGCACACACACAGAATGGCCAACACAATCTAGCAATCATCAATCGCTCTGATTGCTCCTCAATCCGCAGAGTTTCAGTCCGACGGACTAAAACTTTTTCAATTACTTACGAGCATTCGTAACGGAGGCTAACGAAAAGCATTCGAAATTAATTTCATTGTATTGTTTTGCGATACAAGTTCTTAGCCCGCATTCATTTCGTATAGCAAACCAGCCAACTTAAGGAACTTAATAGTTTGCACAACAAACCATGGCAACAACAAGTGGACTGCTCGGAATCGATTGTCCGACTCAAATATACTCGTACCTCGATTGTCTCATAACTGTGACCGGCTCAGACCTGTATCTATGCCATTCATATTTGATGAGTTCTATACAAGCTTTGCTTCAATAGATATATTCATTATTTAAGTTCACTTTGAGTGAGGGTGACTATGAAAATTCTTAAAGTTGTCGAACAACCACAAACAAGAATGGGGCAACGACAAAAACGTTGTCAACCACATGGTGACTACAAAAATAAACTCAAAGCGTCAGAAAACTCAATTAACCAAATGCCCTCGGTCTGTGTCGAAACTATGACAACGACGATTCCAGCTATGTTAATGTGTTGGCTCAATGGGATTGGTTGGGGTGTGGTGCTGGTTGGAGCACATTCATTTCAATAGCCAGGATGGGCTTATGACACAGCTAGAAAGCGAACGAAAGCCACATCATTTAAATTCTAAGCGTATACAAAAATTTTGTAATCAAAAATTCTTGCGCCCTTTTTGTGTTGCGAAAAGGAATCAAGTATAAATGCTCTAATCGAGAGTGCTCGATTATTAGTTACCCTGTAGATATTTTCAAAGCAATCTAGATTGGTGCCTTGCCGAATATTAGGTTCAAGCTCCAAATTAATAGAAAATGAGTAAGGATTCTCAATTCCAACAAGGAGATATTCTGATATAAACAAATTACGGGGTTGGAAATATATATAGTTTTATGACGATTTAGGTGTCTGTGGGATAGACAGATGTTGTTCAAGAATATATATATATACTTATTATTATTGAGTCCGAGCTGATTTCTTCTGCGTGTGACATATGACTGCATAACTTTATGGTACCCTTTCAATCCATTCATAATTGGTAGAGGATATGAAAATTGAGTGAAACACAGTTGAAACAGAAATTATCAAAGCAAATAATGAATTGCACAATTTTGAAATTCATTTCCGCTAAAAACACAAAGGTCTACAAAGCAAAAGGGACGCCGTATAAATTCTGGGAATTTGTAAATATGATGAAGTTCTATTACACAACCTTTTGTATAATAACAACTTAAAGTTTATCAAGGTTCACCACTCGACGAAGGCAACAGGACATGAAATTGATTTGAGCAGGAAATTGTGTATTTCTCAGCGTAGACAGATGATTCTCGGAAAAGAATATGCCATTGATATCAGAATGCAGCCAAGCAAAACTAGATTATACGAATATCTAGTGGAACTGCGGAGATTTCAAAGCGAATTTTCAACCGAAAATATAATGATGCAATACAATTGGAAAAATTGAATTTCAAGTACATTATCAATGGAAGGCATACGCCGCATTGCACAATTATTGGATGAAGTGAGGTGCAACAGCACTTAAGCTGACTACAACAAACTCAATGCACTCTTTCACAAAAGAAAAATCAGTTGCATCGCATTTTAGCTTTGAATTTCATTATGCCAATATATCATTGCACATTGGCAGGGGAACATTTTGTGGTTTACACGTTTTTGAGCCGGCAATCCAATAAAAGCTACCTGTGAATTTTCCATACATCTGCCTCCGGATGCAGCAGCATCATCGTCAAAAAGCACTTGTGGCTAAAATTACCTTTATTTTGTGGCAACCGGCGAACGTCTATCAGGAAATCGCACAGACTGAACCAGCCACACGGCAGCATTTTTCTCAAGCACTCTGTGCAATCTTTTCTTACAGATACTGCAAGATATGATGGTTGAAATCGACTATGACGCCGATGGCACAGTGTCCTTAGATGAGTGGCAACGGGGTGGCATGACAACCATACCGCTCCTCGTTCTCCTAGGTGAGTGTGAGCCAAATGGCTGTGAAGCTTTCAGTTTCTGGTCTTCCTATCTGCCTGCATTGGCTGCCTTAATAATCAAGTAATTCGCCAAAAAAAAAAGAAAAGAAAAACGAATACCAAGGCAGACATGATGGAAAAGCAAGTGAAACGTGGCCTTTAAGTGCATCTATGCTGTCTGCACTTACACACAAGTGGCCAGCTCTGTGTTTTACGTCAGATCCAATGAAATATCAAATCGATTACTCATCGTCCATTTACAGGCGTTGATAGCACCACTCTCAAGGAGGATGGAATCCATGTGTGGCGCTTGAAGCACTTCAGCAAACCGGCGTATTGCAATCTCTGCCTCAACATGCTAGTCGGCCTGGGCAAGAAAGGACTCTGCTGTGTCCGTAAGTACAGGATATAGATATACGCATATAAATAAATTGCAATCAAATATTTCAAATTTGAATCATTGTTTATTGCTTTTGATTGGAAATTTGGCATATGTCATCTGTAGAACCCATTAAAAAAATGTAAAAATAATATTCAATAAATTATTGTTACAATTGGGTATTTGTTTGTTCTCATTTGTGATTAGTTTGCAAGTACACGGTGCACGAGCGATGCGTGCAACATGCGCCCGCCTCATGCATCACCACCTACGTGAAATCGAAGAAGCCCAAATGCGGCGCAGATCTGTTGCATCATTGGGTAGAAGGCAATTGCTACGGACGCTGCTCCAAGTGCCGCAAACGCATTAAGGCATACCACGGCATAACTGGACTGACCTGTCGCTGGTGTCATATGATGGTAAGCGTATATATATATATATATCACATATATCTGGTGGTGATTTGCAATTATTTTAACGTCTGCAAGCATTGTGAGAGACAACAAATTCCGTTGAGATGTCGACTGACATGTGTTTTAAAATCTGTCGAGCTCAATAAAAATTGCATTTCACATATTGAAGCTGCTTGTGCGGAAGCTCACTATAAATAAAAAATAACATGAAATGCTGACATTGTCACTCTGACGACAAGTGTAACTGGCATTTTAATACTTTAGAGTATTTATTTAACAAGACAGTTGCCGACAAGACGAGTGGCAAAGTTCCTTGTTCCACTCGGCGACATTCCAATGTGCACAAGCCTTGGAATTATTCGATACGCAGAACTAAAAGAATTATTCAGATCAACTGAACAACTGAACTGAACATGTTGCAGATTTATCATACATGTCTTGGCCATGTCTAAAAATTGTTGAACTGATGTCATTTAAAGTAGTGCAGCTGTGTGGATAAATGCAAAACATAGTCTCCGTTCTCAGTTGTGTCTTCGTTATTCACAACTTAAAGAAATTATGCTGCTGCATGTCTCAGCACCACAGCACCCCCTGTGCCACTTCGTTCCACCAAAACCATAAAACCACCAATACCATCATTTCAAACTCTATCTCTGGTTGGAGCTTTGTTTCGTGCTGGAGGCAGTACCAACTTTCAACTTTGTCTAACGACTCTGACAAGAGCAGTAGTCAAGGTAATGCCAAATTTGTTATCTCAACAGCAACAACACAAACAACAATACCACCAAAATGTCTTTCTACTCAGATGCGGTAAACTGTATTTTATTATTATATTTTGCATGCAAAACGTTGCAAGAATATGCAACGAGCTCAATATTTTAAAATTTGGCAGCGCATTTCTCTTCTATTTTTTGTACAAATTTGCATTTATATTTTGGCAGCATTCAGATATTGATCAGAATTAAATACAAAACTGTTAAAGCTTAAATATTTAATTGTTTACTTAAGATCTAACGCATTCGTCTTAATGAAACTCATAATTTACTTAGTTGCCACTCGTCATCAATATTTTAACTTATGTATATATACATATATCTCTGACTTTTAAAATATTTCGAATGGAAAAAATTCGCACTTAAATCGCATTAAGCGTAAATTAACATTTTGGGAGAGGCGCTAACAAACTTTTAATCGGATTCATTAAAGCGAAATGAGCATTTTAGCAAGCGTGCAGAGTGTTCGTTAAATAAATACGTATACGCCTAGGCAGCCCAGACAGCCCAGGCAGCCCAGGCAGCTAACGCGGCCTTCGTAAGTGGTTTTTATTTTTTTCGGCCAAGAGTAAATTGGAGTGTAAATGGAATTAAAGTCCGACAAAATTTTATGAGCTCGATTTAATTTTTCGGTGGTTTCGTTCTTGCAGCTAATTTGATACACAATCTCTCAGTATACATATATATATAGTTCTCTCTCTCTTTCTCTCTCTCTCTGTCTCTGTCTGTCTCTACTAATGTCATCTCTGTTTTTCTTTAGCTGCATAATCGCTGCGCCTCATCGGTGAAGAAGGAGTGCTCACTGGGCGAATATGCCGGGCTTATTGTGCCACCCACTGCAATCTGTCCAGCTGTCCTAGATCGCCAGCGTTCGGTAAACCAGACCTACAAAGTGAGTGGATCTGTTTTGTTTAAGGCGCTTTGCAAATATCCAAACAAAATTAATTGGCAACTGTTCTAATCCATTCACTCTTGATACGCACGCTGCTTGCTGTACTTGTTTGCTTTGCTAACAACGCAATCAACCCATTCAACCCATTCAACACACTGACCACACTCAAATTGTACCCCTTTTTGTGCTGCACACGCATCAATCAATCACTGTGAACACACAAATACCTTGAATAGAAATCACATATGCATCATCATCACCAGGCAACACATTTCCAAATCACGCTGCCGGATGAGCTGAGCTGTCCGCTGCTGGTGTTTATCAATCCGAAGAGTGGCGGGCGACAGGGCGATCGCATTTTGCGCAAATTCCAGTACATGCTCAATCCCAGACAGGTCTACGACTTGTCCAAAGGTGGACCCAAGGAAGGTGCGACATTAAATGCATATCGCGTGACAATCCACTTAAATTCTGAGCTTTTCTTTTCTTTTTCTTTTTTTTTTTTTTTGTTTAGGACTTACGCTCTTTAAGGACTTGCCCAACTTCAAAGTAATATGCTGTGGCGGCGATGGCACAGTCGGCTGGGTGCTCGAGGCCATGGGTAAGCAAAAACCAGCAGCCACAGCAGCAACAGCCACCTATATGACTAAATTATAATACACACAAACAACGACAGATTCCATCGAGCTGGCCACACAGCCTGCTATTGGGGTGATACCCCTAGGAACTGGCAACGACTTGGCCCGCTGTTTGCGCTGGGGCGGTGGCTATGAGGGTGAAAATATACCCAAATTAATGGAGAAGATAAGGCGTGCCTCGACCGTAATGCTGGATCGATGGAGCATCGAGGTGACCAACAGCCTGCCAACCGTCGAGGAGCTGCGGCCAAAGGTGAGCGATCACACCTCTCGGGATTGTCCATTAAAATACACTCAAATCTGTGTGTCGATAAACTTTGGTGTTGTTAATATAAAGCGACACAAGAAAATCTATACAGTTGAGACTCTGCCAGCAGTTGTGCAACCAAACTTGGCACAAACTAGGTGAAAAATCCAATTTTCGACTACAGTTTTGCAGTTTGTAGTTTGAACATGTCTGCGGTCTCTGGACTAAAAAGCCCTCTGGGCATTTGAGGCAGTTGGGTGCAACCAAAAACCGATTACACAAACTAATTTAGTCTGTTGCCACATGTTTCGGGCTCGTAGCCAATTGCAAACTTCAATAGCCATAAACTAACAGTGTGTTACATCTGTGTGTGTGTTTTGTGTGTGTGTATTTGACTATTTGCAGGTAACTTTGCACTCGAACATGCAGAAGGTGATTGAGTTGTCGCAGAGCGTTGTTGTCGACAAATCGGTGATCGAAAGATTCGAAGAAATTCAACGACAAAACCTGATGAGCAGCGGCTGCAGCACAGATAACATCTCAAATGTGAACCAGGCGCCAACAACTTCGGCATCCGCCACCTCGATTATGATGGCAACGGAATACACTCAGGATATGAGGACAACGACAATGACATCGACAATGGCCGGTGGAGATGGGGGGCAACAGCAGGTGAGTGCTGACAGTGGCACACGCACCACAACCACCAAGAGCATTTCAATGTCAACGTTCGAAACGAGGCGCATGCAGAAAACATTGGCATCCACAATGAGCAGCAGCAGCAGCAGCAGCAACACAATCAGCTCAAGTGGCAGTGCCGCAGGCAGCCTCAACACCAAACTGCCGCAACAACAATGCCAGCCACAGCAAGAGCATGAGCAGTTGGCAACTGCAGAGTTGCCATCCCTGACCCGAACCGATGGAACAGAAAAACAATCGCTGGAAACGCTGCTCGTGCAGCACAAACAACATCAGAAAAAGTTAGCAGAAGAAGTTGCTGCCGCTTCGTCATCGCCAACGGATGCTGCCGCATTCGAGAGTAATGAAAGCGATCATAATAATAGTCGGTGCAACGTCGTTAAACAGCAAATTACATTGTCATTGGATTTGTCGGACCAGTGTACGGCCAGCAGCCAAAACAATAACAACAACAACAATCAAGAGCAACAGAACAGGCAACATCAAGTGGCCAGCACACCACACACCCCAATCACACCCATCACACCCATCACGCCCACAACACCATCACCAGCTGTGGCAGCGGCAACACCAGCAACACCCACAACCACAGAGACAGCAGTGGCAATCAGTGCAACGCAATGCGGCAGCAGCAGCAACATTCCACAGAAGGCAATCAAAGTGCAATCGGACAAGGACTGCATTGTGCCCTACAACATTATCAACAATTACTTCTCCGTTGGCGTGGTGAGTACTCAGCTCAAGCTAACTTTGTTTTCCTACTGCAAATCACTTAACAACTTGGCAAAATATCTATTTAACTGGCTAATGCAATAATGTTGAGCTGCTGGCAGCTCAATAGAAACAACAGCAAATCCAAGTTTTAGCTTGAATCTTGCTTAATTAATTATTTTTCATTTAATGCTTATTTAGTTAGTACTTAGATCCTGCTGCAATTTAAGCAAACGCTCGATTGACTTGATTGGCCATTATCAATAAATGGTCCCGTATTTTGGACTGTTCAATTATTGTTCACCAAATCATAATAATATTGCACCAATCTTTGCTCAATGGAAAACGAAGAGAAACCGTTTCAACAACAAATAAATAATACGAGCACTGAATCGCAGCGGGGTTTGTTCAAGTAAATTGATTTAGGATATTGTGGCAATCAATAATTTATATGGATATGCATATATATATATATATATAGTGAACCACTTATGCAGAATTTCTGACATATAAAAGGAATAGTGGGGGATATTTTGCTCGGGAATTGGGCAAGCAGAAACCTGACTTGCACTTTGAAATGGACGCAAATGAAAAGTTGGAAAAGCGCAGCTCTTTGTAATGCAAATTCCTCTCGAATTGCATTGAATAAATTCATAAAATGAAATAGACGAAAACCAACTCAAGCAAATAACTCTGCAATGAACAACGATGAAATTTCATAGCACTACAATTCGATATTAGATATGAGATATGAGATATGAGATATTCCGTGGTCGAAGCCAGTGGCACGTAGCCTTCGAAAAAACATGCACCATTTTTAAACAAATTGCAAGCGCATTTCCCCAATTGCAAAAGTGTTGAACAAACAAATGCAAAGTGGCCAACTGCTGGACACACACAGACCCAAACAAACCCATACAGATATATGTAGTTGCCCAGCTGGGCAGACAATCAACCGAGGCTCATTTGCATCTTTGATGCAACGCTGAAATTCCAGCTCACACAGCCATCATTAGCAGTAGTTGGATTCAAAGGACTCCTATCCAATGTAAGTAGATAGATGACTTTGCGAGTGAAAGCCAGCTATCATCAGCTTTAAGCACATCCATTTCAGCCGTCTAGTTGAGAGCATTATCTGCATTCGATTTGCTGAGCTTGCGCTTTTTAAATTAATGCTTGAGACTGGTTTTTGGCTGTCACTGCAGCTCAGCTGGTGACTGCTGGTTAATTAGTAATTACGATTGCAAGCCACATGCCTACAAAAGGCCAAGGGAAACGTATTGCGCTCCAGGGACAACTTGACGTGAATGTGCCCCAAAACACGCCCAATATCCACATACGCACATAAACACGTAGGGTAATAAATACAAATTCAAAGGACGAATGCGAGTTCAGTAAGTTTGTAAGTATTATTTTGGGTTATTTGGCTTTTGAATAATTTAGCTAGATTCAGAGATAAAGATAGTAGCAGAAATCAAAGACACTTCTGCTACTACGTGCGACTAAGTAGCTAGCAAGGATTTAATGCGGCAATAAAGAAAGTTTAAGTGGCAAATTTACAGGCAGCCAGGCAGTCAGGCAGCCACAAGATGTGAAAAGTAATACCAAATAAACGAGGCGAAAGGCAGAAACGCACAGAAACTGAAAAGAATGGCGACTACTAAAACGGATATGTTGTACAAATCAGCAAGGCGCAACTTGAATCGTGTCCTGCGTCTAATCAAAATAAAAACACGCCCACATGGGACACCAACTTGGCAGTGGCACAGTCAGGACCTGCGATAGTGTTTACTGATTCTATTTGCTTTAATATATATAAATGTATATACATACATGTACATATATATATATATATATATATATATATCTGTGTGTGTACTTTGTAATGCTGCTCCATTTGTCAAGTGCGGCTAAAGTTGAAATCCTTTTTGTGCAAACGTTTTGCACTTTCTCCCTACCACCCTGCCCACCCTTAATTGAATGCCAGCCTAAACGCAGTGAGCACACACACATACACACACACACACACACACACACACACACAACTGCAAGATTAAGATCCACAAAATCCTTGCTCAAATAAAAATATTGCTCCAACAAGAAGGATCCACACAATTTGGTGTCTCTTGCCTTGTGTGTCTTTAACTCTGTCTTACTGTGTGTGTGTGTGGGTGTGTGTGTGTAGTAGTGTGTGTGTAGTAGTGTGTGTGTGTGCGTGTGTGTGTCGGTTTAAGGGTGTTAGTTTATTTATGACCTGTTGTGCGTCTGTTTGAACTGTAGGCGTTTACTGACAAACTGTCAACGATTTTGTTCTTACAGATACACCTTTAATATATATATATAATATATATATATATATTTAAAAGATAGATGCCAATGCCAAACATATAAGGAAATTGAGTGGGTTCTTTTTTTGAACTGTGTAGCTATTTATGATTATACATTTGGCATTGCTGCAGTTAATTGGCATTGGAATATCTGGTATCTTCTGTGCTTCAAACAGTTGCCAACAATTACAGGGTATATCGTTGTCTGTTGTGGAATTTACTAGTAGCTGTTATTGTTGTTGTTGTTTCTGAGATTTCACATGTCGGCTTCATTTCGCGCTGCCCCCCGGCTCCACTTCCCTGTGAAACCCATTTAGCACTCATGTTTATCGTGTGGATGTTGGCTCCGAGTAAAGCACACAAGGAGTCCCAAACGTGCAACGAGCAACTTGTCATATATGTTTCCACATATTCATATAAACATATATATATATATGTATAAATATGTATGATATGGTAGCTTTGCTCCTTGATTTAAAGGTTGTGGGTCGATGAGGCGGGATGGGGGGGAAACAAGGTAATGCGCCATGGAAAAGTATTTCACACCGACGCTTTGGTTTAACGTCAACAATTGACGTTAAGCGCGAACTTGTGCGTTGCTGATGAGAGTGCCAACGAAATGCCACAGGATCAGGAGCTGGAGCAGCAGCAGGAGGAGCAGCAGCCGGAGTGGGAATGATGGAGTCACGGGAGTCATTGACTCAATGGGTAAACATGTAATTGTGTGCGTTGCGATTTTTGCCCAGGATTTGCCTTAACTCAATCCCAAATATTAGAAAATGACAAGCCTGGTCTTACGAATCTTTTATGGCATTCAATGTGCGTTTTATGCGTCCTCAGATAAAGCTGTGCCCCCCAACTTTATGACCTTAAGGGGCTGTTTTATATGCCCAAAACGTTTGGTTAACAAATTCCATAGCCCACATGCCAGAGACAGAGGCAGAGACAGAGCAGGACTCGCAACCGGCAACTAGCTGGCAACGAGCTAATTTGACGTTCTGCATCGGCATCAGCAGAAGCATAAACTTAAAGTGAGATGACACTTGGGCACGAGCAAACTAATTAAAAAGTTTTGTCAACATTTTAGCTACCTGTCTCGCACTTTGCTAGATTATTCAATTTGCGCTCGAGCGATAATTAATCTTATTTACTTAGTAAAAGCAACAGCCACAAATTAGAGGACCGCAAAGAAAATGATGAAGTGGCTGCCAAACCAGACGTATTCATCCCACTCACACCTCTACTCAACGCTAACAGTTTGCCATGGTTCCTTCTCTGTTTGCTCACATGCATAATGAATGTGCCTACATATATATGTATGTGCATCATGTTGTATGACGTATGGCGCAAACTGGGCCAAACCCCCAACCAGGTTGGCAATCTCAGGTATTCAAGCCCCCCATTGAATATGCTAAAATTCAAATACAGCGAACGGCGTGCTTTAAAAAGCGCGTGATTCGCAAGGATTGTGTGACAAACCTTGAATGCACACAACTGTATAATTAAATATATATATATATATAGATATTCAAATGTGACTACAAAATTGAGTAATATACGTTTTGTTACGTGACTAAAAGTAGAATTCGCTGATTATTATCATTTGTATTTGCAGGATGCTGCAATTTGTGTCAAGTTTCATTTGGAGCGCGAGAAAAATCCGCACAAGTTCAACAGTCGCATGAAAAATAAGCTTTGGTATTTTGAATATGCAACTTCTGAGACATTTGCCGCATCCTGTAAAAATCTGCACGAGCACATCGAGATTGTGGTGAGTGTCCAATTGAGTTGGGCAATATATATGCAAAGAGACCTTTAAGCCTTCAAACCTTCGCTTTCGTTTGTCAGTGCGATGGCGTTGCCTTGGACCTGGCCAATGGGCCGCATTTACAGGGCGTGGCACTGCTCAATATACCCTACACACATGGCGGCTCCAATCTGTGGGGCGAACACTTGTCCCAGAAGCGCATACGCAAAAGTGCCGGCCCTTTTGGCAAGAGTAAGAAACTCAAGTCCAGCGACAAGGAGTTCTCAGCCGCCAGCTTCACATCCGTAGACCTTTCAGTGGCCATTCAGGGTAGGTGACACGTGCAATGTTTTATCTAACTTATTCTCTTATTGAGAATTATTATATTTCAAGATTTTGGTGATCGTCTGATCGAGGTTATTGGCTTGGAGAATTGCCTGCACATGGGTCAGGTGCGGACCGGCCTACGTGCCTCGGGTCGCCGTTTGGCTCAGTGCAGCGAGGTCATCATTAAAACTAAGAAAACATTTCCTATGCAAATCGATGGCGAGCCCTGGATGCAAATGCCCTGCACGGTAAGACTACAAGCGATCCTTGATGCCAATCGGACTTTTATATTGATGACAACAAAAAATACCCATTTCAGATAAAGGTAACACACAAGAATCAAGTTCCTATGCTGATGGCACCGCGCTCGGAAAAGGGACGGGGATTTTTTAATATGCTATGCAGCTGATTCCGGCGCAGCGCATCGAGCGACTTCATCGGCCGGCGACAGGCCGCTGAATCAGCCGATGAGCTGGAAGATGATTATCGTATTATGACCAGAAGCACCACCGTCCATAATTTACCTTAGCAAGCCAAATAGCTTTAAACTGTTTGCCCCCAACTGGCTTGCTTACAGTTCACCTAGTCAAAGATGTCTGCTTAAGCCAAATACATATATATCTATATATATATATATATATATATATACATATATTTATTAGTTGAGTGAGTTAAGTGAGTTTTAGAGCTTTTCAAATAATTTTGAGGTTTATAATATATATATATATATATATATATATATATATATATATATACATATATAATCAAATGACTTGTACGACAAGTACTCAAAATGTCATATGCATTCCAGATGATTTAGTGAGCTGTATATATATATATAAATATATACATATATATGCCCAGCAGTTTTGTATATATACATAGAGTATAACTTAAGATATGAATTAAAAATCTCCCAGTTTTGTATATGCGCATCAGTGTTAACCATGTGAAAGCTTTAGATGTACTGTAGAGATTGGTACATGTATTTATTAGATATTGTAAGATCACACACACACACACACACACTTAGCGAAAACTTGTCCAATAATGCAACTAAAATGAGACCAAACATTGTAGTGCGAATTTTAGATAAATAAATAGTGCACAATTCTACACACAAATAAATAAATATATATACATTTACATAGTATTTACAATTAAATCCGTCGTAATTAGTGCTGTGTGATATCAGATGAGCAGTTCTTTTTTTTATTATTTTATTAAATGAGAACAACTTAATTTTTATATAGTTCCTACATAGTGAAACATATCATTGGCAACATTTAATTTTGACCCAAAATTGGTGTGTAAATTGACATTGATTTATTATTTATAATAACAACGTTCTTTACAATAATTTGCTAACACGCAGCACTATGCAAAATACAAAAAAATCAAGAATATATATATTCAAATGTATATTATATATGCTATTTATTTTATATATATTGTAAATAGAACAATGTAACTTGGTATACAAAATATCAATGAAATGGTGAAGCTTTAAAAGAATTTTGATATAAAAATACAAAAAATTAGATACAAAGAAAGAACAAATGCTATAGCTTTAACCCAAGTGAGGCATGTATATTTGATATAGTTCCATATAGGTATCCACATAGGTATTTGCCACAGTAATACTCAAACCAATATAACAAATATCTACACCAATAAATAATTGTAAAAATTAAACTGCAAATAACAAGAATCGAATGAATATCTAAATCGAATCCTTTAGGACTACATTTATTTGGATTCTCATCGGATGGGGTATAATACGAATAATAATATTTAACGTATGTTAACCAATTAAATATTACCTGAAACTATATTATACTTGTAATGATATACACATTAATATATATTAGCGGAAATCTATGTAACACATCAGATGATATACAAAAGTGTGGAATAAACTGATATTAAATCATTCCTTGTAAGCATTCATTTATGTCTGCTCTAAACGAATCTAACACTAGTGAATTATATGAAATATGTATATAATATTAATCCAATAACTAATATATACACAGAGTACCTACTTGTTTACTTTTAACTCATAAAACATGGTTAGTCATTTTTTAAAAATACTCAGTTGTTGTATTTGTTGTTGTCCCATTTCAAATGTGGATATCGTTTTTGAAAATTGTGTTGCTTTATGTTAATGTAGAACAGATCAGCAACATTTACTGGATTGAACAAACACCACTCAACACTTAACAACTTTTTACATTCAAAAAATATATATTTAAAAATAAATAGCATCAGTTTAAATGTTTAAATGCCAACATTGATGTTCTGTAGATGTTCTGTATGTCAACACATACAAAGTATATATGTATCTACGATCTAAATGTATGTGTACAGTTGTTTTGCATATATAAGTACATATTTACATACATATTATGAACGTACATTTTTTGTTCGATTACAAAACAAGCAAAATGGAAAAATATACACAAAACATATGAATCTATTTAATTTTTGCAAATAACATTTTCGATGCAACTCCTCTCGCCCACAAAACTGTATTCATTTCCAGCCGGTGATGATAACTTTCTTGTGTCGGGGCGTTGGGATGCAAATGCCACACAGTAGCCAGTTAACATTAATTATAAATGAGAAATGTACTATTAGGGACAAGTAAGCCAACTAAATAAATGATACATCAAATGTAATTACAATTTATGCAATAAGATAATTAACTATGTACAGTGTAGAGCAGAAAAATATATAAGCGATAAACTAGAGACTAAAATGTATTTATTTACAGAAATTAAGTCAAAGTTAGAAACTTTATTTAGTGTAGCAGTATATAGCAAATATATAAATGATTATAACGAATTAGAACAAGACATGATAATTATTTTCTTGAAAAGCATACTTACTAACAAAATTTAAAAAAAAAAAACCAAAAAAAAACCAACTCATTATTGAATAGTAAATGCTTTTAGAAAACCAACTGCATTTTGCATGTACGAATACATTTAGATGTATATAACTAGGTCGAAATAAATACCTTTGTATGTAAAATGTATGTATAATTATAACTTGGTTGTAGTTTTACTGGAGCCATTCATATACTTGTGTGCCATTCGGTAGCCTTAAGTGCTATAAATTAAAAATATTTGTTTCACGTCCTTATCCTAAAAACCAGCTCCGCTTTATATGGTTTGCATACACACACACACACACACACACACACACACACACACACACATACCACATATGTATAACACACACAAACTAAACTTAATTTTCAATTGTGCCAAGGCTCTGCAAAATGTAATTGAATAGAAAAAAAATATGAAACATAACCATTTATGTAAACCACGCCTGTAATCAGTGTTTAAAGCAACCAATAATAAATACTATCTATCAAACATTTTATAAACCAATGCATTTAGATTTTGGAACAATCTAAACCATAGCTATTTGATAAATTCAATTTAACATATGGACCATATAAGCTAATGAAGGTGATCAAAATATTTTCACTCTTCCTACCAAATTGTGCTAAAATTTCAGAGGTGCGGCAAGGATGCAGAGCCATAAAGGGTCGAAACAGCACCGGATGCTCCATTTGGGTCACCATTTCGTAGAGATCGCTACGCGATGCATTAGGCATAAATAAGCTCCAAGTAGCTTCCACATCCAAAAGGCTCCCATCTACAAAGCAGTTATTACTATCGATATACGAAAGGCATAAAAAGTAATAATACCCGATCTGTGTGCTTGAAAGTAAAGCATTGGAACTTGATAAGACACGCTGTAGACGATATGATACTCTATATTTATGAGATCATTGCTCGCTTTACACTTGATCTTCTGCGAATATCTGAGAAAGCTGTTGGGCTCTTGGTCGTCCTGAAGAAAATAAAAAGTATTTTAAACGGGAAAACAAGTTTGTTTGTAACTCACCTTTTCAACGAGCTCCCAGTTATCGTACAACTCCTGTGACTTGTCCAGAAACTGTTTGGCTTCGCTCACAAACTCTGGCCAAGTCAGTGTTGTGTGTGTCTCTGTGTCGCTCATGTTGTCTTAAAAGAAATGAAAAATATTCGAAGCAATTAACAAACATATACTGAAGAAACGGAAAACACACAGATTAGATAAAGATAAACACAAGTATAATGGTTTTGCATAGCAAGCACACACATAATAATGTCTCATATATTTTATACATAATCGACAAATCGAAACTTTTTACATTTTAAAGCTCATCAACTTGAGTACTTAAGATAACACATAATTAACTTTACTACAAAGCAGTCCAGGGAAACAGAATGCAGCGCTTAAAACTTATAACTAAATGCCTCTTTTAAGTGTTGCGTGGCTCCCCGTCCAATGCGGTCACCTGGATGTTTTCATTGCGTCGAACTTGCACCACGGTTACAGTCCCAGCATTGTCATCAAACTTGCACGTAACCGTCACCTCGCTAAGCTGGAAAGTGAATATTTGTGAGCCGTATTTTGTGCGCAGATATACGGAACGTGGATCAGCCTCCAATATGTCGACAATGCATTGTTTCTGCACCTGTAGCTCCTGCAGCTGAGCCTCAGCGTGCTCATTGAATAAAACGCTCAACCGGTGACTGGCCACCACCCAGTTGGGTACACGCACTGCGCTGGGCAACGGTGGTGATGGTGCTGCCTGCATACCATTGCCACTTAATGCATCTACATTTATGTTACCAGCTGTATAGCCTGCAGCGCCATATAATTCCAGATCGGACTCTTCGCCATCGGGCTCCTGTCGCGAATCATAAAAGTCAACGCTGTTCTCATTTGGAACAATGGAAGTGCGATCTAATTGTGGATTGAAAGCAATATTACAAAAATTATCTAAATTTGAAAATGTTCAACATACCTGAGTCCATGCTTAAAACTGGTGCATCATAATAGGGTATATACGGTTTAATATCAAGCACAGGCGTTCCATCTACCATATCAGTGCCATAGAAGCTTATAGTGGCGCCGTCAATCTTTTCGATTTCCACCAGAGATAGCCCAACCGGACAAGGTCGATGCGGTGAGCGTGTGGAGAACACTCCAATGCGTTCACCACCCAAACGTGGAGGTGCTACTTTTGCCTTTGGATGCGCATTGTTCCGATGGAAATGATAGATGAGCCACATGTGCGAGAAGTCGGCAAGACCCTCCAATGAGTGTTCCGGATTGGTAAAGACGCCATCATTCAGCTGTATGATGCTGCGGAGTCGACTACCAACGCTCGATTGGCGTGGCACGGCGCGCTTTTCGGGGAAGGCGCTGCGTATTATGCCAATGGGTTTGAAATGGGCCACATCATTGGAACCGTTGACGTTGATATCACTGCTGGTTGTCTATGGTTGATAGAACGTTAAAATTGTGTTCTATGTTTGGCTACTCACCTGCAACGCACCTGCAGCAGCAGCGTTTCCGGTTTGTCCTTGCCCTTGACGGTTTTGTTGGCGCAACCTTCGCAGCGAAAATCCTGCAGCAACCGGTTTATTGTTTCAATGTCCTTGCGCTGCACATGCTGCAAGTTGCGCACTTGCTGTCTGCACATGTAATCGAATTCAAGGTATTCATAAATAACTTTGAACTTGAACTTCAACAATATCAAGGATTATATTGTACCTCAAGTTGTTAATCTCGTTCCGGGCAATTGTTAATTGATTTTTCAAATCATCTTCATGCATGTTCGCAATACAACACCGTCGAACCGAATATATGCATATATACCTTAGTTAACACTTAAACGTTCGCCTTAATATTATTTGTATTTAGTTATTTTGTCGTATATTTACCTATTCGCTTTGGGCATGCCATTCACATTAGCGCAAATGTATCGCCAGCCATTTATTTACGATTGCCGTTCACACAAAACCAACGCGGTAAGAAGCCGACTATCGACTCGATAAAACGATATTTTTAGCCATCCCTCGTCAACAATGACTTTATAAATTTCGTGTTTGAGCAAATCAAAAAACCAAGCACACATCAGCCAGTTGTAAATTTGATATTAAAGAAAGTATGTAAGTATTTCGAGAAAAACTATAACAAATTATATACTGCAACGAGTATTGTTTTCGCCAGCTTAATCAACAAATAAACAACATGTCTCGTGGAAGTTCAGCCGGTTTCGATAGACACATTACAATTTTTTCGCCCGAGGGACGCCTCTACCAAGTCGGTAAGTAATTGTTTAAATTATGCATTTTCTATTATATATTTTATAATATTTGTAATTAACATCGTGCATTCCTTACGGCCAGAATATGCGTTTAAGGCCATCACGCAGGAGAATATCACCTCTGTGGCTCTCAAGAGCGGCGACTGTGCCGTTGTAGCCACCCAGAAGAAGGTGACGGAAAAGAATATTGTGCCAGAGACTGTGACACACTTGTTTGGCATCACCAAGGAAATTGGTTGCGTTATGACCGGACGCATTGGTAATTTTAATTTATTAACTTGCCCAGGCAGCAGACGGTTTTATCAAAATAAACTCGTTTATTTTCGCAGCGGACTCGCGCTCGCAGGTGCAAAAGGCACGCTACGAAGCCGCAAACTTTCGTTACAAGTACGGATACGAGATGCCCGTGGATGTGCTCTGCCGTCGCATTGCCGATATCAATCAGGTGTACACACAGAATGCCGAGATGCGTCCGTTGGGCTGCAGCATGGTGCTGATTTCGTACGACGATGAGCTTGGACCGTGTGTCTACAAAACTGATCCGGCCGGCTACTATTGCGGTTTCCGTGCCTGTTCGGTGGGTGCAAAGATGATTGAGGCGAACAGCTATTTGGAGAAGAAGTACAAGAACAATCTGTCCGAGGAGAAGGCCATCCAGTTGGCCATCACTTGTTTGTCGAGCGTGTTGGCCGTTGACTTTAAGCCCAATGGCATCGAAATTGGCGTTGTGAGCAAGTCAAATCCTCAGTTCCGCATTCTCGATGAGAAGGAGATCGAGGAACACTTAACCAAAATCGCTGAGAAGGATTAAGCGCTAAGCGCTGAGGCCCATTAATGTAATTTCAACTATTTTATACAGACCTTTAAATGGAATTGTGGAAAACATAAACCGAAAAAAACAACAATTTTCTATTCTATTTTCTATTATTTCCAACTGGAATAAGAACACATATAATCAGTTTCATTTATCTTGCTTCTTGTGCACTTTACCGCCCCAGCGCATCACGTAGGCGTTAACATCAAACTTCCGCTTGCAGCCCTGATAGTTCATGAAGCGTATTTTGCCAAAGATGGCACGCTCCCTCCAGCCCTGATCGTGAACACCACCAATGGACCACATGCAGCCCACATAGCCATTGGGATCACGACCATCCAGGCTATACTTGTCGTTCAGCAGTATGCAATACTCCAAAGCCAGCTCCGGCGTCGCCGTCCACTCGAGTATCTTTTTGGCCCAATACATTCGTAGAAATCCATGCATTTTGCCCTCCTTCACCAGCTGCAGCTGAGCCGAATTCCAAAGTTCATCGTATGTACGTGACTGCTCCAATTCCTCCAGCGAATAGCACGGATTGCGCTCATCCGTGCGATGCTTCTGCAGGGTCTGATAAGCCCAGTCATGCAGACCCTTCAAATTGTCGTAGTGCTCGTTGTAGTAGCAAAAGTTATCTGCCAGTTCGCGGCGCACAATGGCCTCTTCGCAAAAGGCATCCGCTGAAGCCTTATGCATTGAGGTGTATCGTTGCACCTCTAAAGCACAGCGCTGTCCCGATATCTGGCCAAAGTGCAGCCAAGGCGAGAGTCCAGAAAGTACATCGGCTGTGGGGTCATTGCGTTTCTCATCGAAATAACGCAAGCGTTGCGTGCAGAACTCGTAGAGTTGGCGACTACCAGCTGTATAACCGGGCTTGGCCCAATCCACCACATCGACGCTCCGATCGCATGTCAGCAGCGCCTCTGCGGCCGCCCAATCAACGGGTTTATCCTTTTGCCCATTGCCGTGTGGATGTTTGATGACAGGCGGAAACTCGGTCAGATATTCACTCAATTTTGAATTGATCTTGTTGCGAATGGTACGCGCTGCATACTCCTGCTTCTCCGATGTCACCCAGAGTGGCACAATGTTATGTGCATCGACTTGGGTGAGGGGCACATTGCGCGGCAAAGCCTTGACCACGTCCGTCACCCACTTGCGAGGCAACCGCAGAGGCGCAAAGTCACAGACCACGGCGCCGATTTCCTCGGCAACCACAAAGGCCGGCAGTCGCTCCACTGCTGGACCCAGCAGCAGCTGAAAAGAGATATTCAGATCACGACACTGTTGCTCCACCTCCTGCAGGCCGCCCAGCATAAACATGTAGTGCCTCAATGTTGCATTTAGAAACTTAGGCACCAGACAGAAGACCACACTCAGTGGCAGCTCCAGTTTGAGTGCCAAACGCTGTGCAAAGAGAAGCGCCCAATTGTCCTGAACGCGAGCATCTCGCGACATCCAATAGACAACGCCGCCTTTGCACTGCTCCTTCACATCAGCTGCTTTGCTTAGGACGCGCACCCGTTTCTTCCTGAAGGCAAATTCATGGACATCGGATGCGGACGCAATGCGTTGTTCTTGCATGTGACTGATGAACTGCTCAAAAGTTTTGTAACTTGGCTTGGACTTTTCTGGGGGAGATTGGACTTGAACTGTTTCCTCATCATCGCTGCTGCTTTCGTCTTTTTTAGACTTTTTTTTGGCAGCGCCTGCTGCGCTCCTAGTTTTCGTGCGCTTCATTTGCAATCTGAATAAATTACTTATTAAAAAGTACGTATTTATTATTTACTGCCAAATTCATACATACAATTTTAATGCTGATCGAAAACCGCCAAACAAAACAAACTTATTTGCCAGAAATCCTCCAACTCGCATTGCGCATTATGAAATTCAATTCTACTGATCTGGTCACACCTTTTCGTAACAGTTCAAAATACCGCCAACATTCGCGAATTTTGACTATTGGTTAACAGCCACAAACTGGCTGCAACCACTAAGTAACATTTTGTTATATGGTTATTGCTGCTGCCATAAATAAGCTAAAGTCGAGTTGCCATTGCGCAGGCTCTTTATCTTAGTTGTGTTGTGACGTCAAATGATTGACAATATCTTTGAGTGTTTGTATGAAATATTCACAAAGCGAAGCAAAACAATTTTGCTGGCAGATACCTAACAGCTCTGCTAAAACTCGAAAGATGTTAAAATTTAAAATCAGACATGAAACTATTTTTGTATTTGTTTTAAGATTTATATATTTACTCAACTGCATACAGGTTTTTAAATAACTCTCTTGATATACAGATATATTCTTCTCCACACATACATATAAATTGTACCATTTAGCAAGTGTTTCAGTTACCAGAAACTAACGCATAATTCTTTCTGTCTTTGGAAATACGTTTTGCATTATTACTCTCTCGATTCTCGGATTTGTTTGGTGATTTTGTTAATAAAGTTTTTAAACGTGTATATATACAGCTAGGGAATTTTGTAGTCAGGTTATTAAAATATATATAAAATATTGAATTCGCTTTTAAGACTTGCAATTATACTTATTTAAAAAATAAATCTAATTAATTTACACTACAATTGTTTCGACTCGTAAGCGCAAAAAGTGTGAACAAATAAATTACAAAACAATAAACAGAATTATCACAAACAATAACAGCACAGATAGTATGAGGATGGCAGCCCACTGACGCTTATCTGCAATTTGTATTTTAAGGTTAACAATTATCGTTAATTTTTGTAAGTTATTGCATAATTGAGTAGATTACTCAATGCTTACCATTATTCATGTGTAGAACTTTGGCAACTTTCTTCATTGTTGTATCCAGCTTGGATTCGGTTGTGTCGAACTCATTTCCAAAATCATCCAACATGACCGCCTGCTCATCCAATTCGACGCCAATTTGGCGCGAAACAGTCTTAAGGGTGCCAATGGAATCACTTATCATGTCCAGCTGCTCATCCTGACCCTGAATCATGCGCTGTTGCACAGACACCGTCTCGCCCACATATCGATGGCCAGGACTATCCAAACTACTGCCATTGCCCCCATAATGGCTGGGACTATCAATATCCAGAGCATTCTCCAGCTTGGAATACTTTGTGCCACTGTGCCGCGTTGCGGCTGCGGCTGCTGCTGCTGCGGACATCGTGCCTGCTATGGTATTGGCGACTGACTGTGAATTGGGGCAATCAACCAGATAGGTGCGATCGTTGTTTGAATGATATTCGTTGCTTTGGTTGTGATTGTTGTGATTGTGGTTAGGATTGTGACTGTGGTTGTTCAGGCTGTGATTCCTTTCGTTCTCGAGCAGTGGCTGATGTGCGGTTATGTCTCTGTCCCTGTTCCGGTTCAGGCTCATCTTATCCTTCATCTGTTTGACCTCATCGCGAGTGTTGTCAATGAAATGCCGCCGGCTTGACAGTTCACGATTATCAATGCGAAACTTGGTTGGATTCTTTTCAACAATGCGTGCTCTAAACAGATAAAAGCAAGTTAAGGAAAAACTGTAGTGGAAAGTAAGAAATCGAATTGATTTTTCGCAAGCGCAACAACTGCAACAGTTTAGTGTGTGTGTGTGTAAAAAGGATATTGATAGTGTCCTCCAGATCCTCGAGGTCCCATTCAATGCTGCGCAACGAATTACGCAGCTCCGTTGTTGTCCATTCAACCTCGGCGCCACCGTCTTCGCCGAACTCACGCCAACGCAGATAAAGTCCGCGGGTTTTGTTCAGCGCTTTGAAGACCTCACTGTAAAGATACGTACAAATAGAGGAGTGTGGAGAGTGGAAGGGGTAACGGGGTAGCAAGTGAATTGCATCAGAATGTGGCACATATTTAAGCGCAATAAAGTGCATACTCCTTGACTACAAAAAACGGATCCTCCAGAGACATGTCCCACGCTCTGTCACGTATCTAATTCCGTCCAGATGCAATTTTTACAGTTTTTCCCAACGGCAACGATGAGCACACTTGACTTTTATATTCATAGATTTTTTATTTCTGCTCTTTGCAGCTCAGCTCCACAGCTCTTGTTGTTACACACACAAGTTCACACACACATTGAGTGGGTGGCTGTAAGCAACAACCCCACAAAACTTTCTTCTTTTTTTTGGGGGGTGCGTTAAGAATGCAAGTTAGAAAATATGTTTCGCTTTGCGTTGCTATTTATTTGTTTGTTTTTTATGGAAATGTGTTGAATTTCGGTTAGCATGAAATTCCCTATTAACTTGATCTAATCTACGGTTACAATTTGTTTTTAGTGGAAGTTTATTTTTGAAAAGCAAGTTTATTGATTATTGCACTTAGCCATCTTATCTGCTTGTTGTTGGGGGGATATATAGACCGCGCTCGCGGTCAGGCTATTGCGATAGCCAGAACTAAACTGACGTTATTTTATGCTCAATACCATCGCCATCGCCATCGCTGGAGCGTGAAAGGAGTCTAAAGGTGAAGGCATTTGTTTATGCCGCTCCAGCGTCTGCGCAGTGCCACAAAATCAACCGCAACCACTCAATCGAGCAACGCGTTAACAGCCCCACAAACAGCAACAACAACAGCACGCAAATACAACACATATCTTTGTAAATACAACTCTTTAAATTGCAAAACAATTAACACTGTTTCCGTCTCCTTCTACATTTAAAAAAAAATTCAAATTTAAGCATTAATAAAGTTGTTAAGCCTCCGCTCACCCTCTTCCTCTCACTCTCTCTCTCTCTCTCTCTCTCTCTCTCTCTCTCTGTCTATCATTCTCACTCTCTGCATGCGAATATTTTGCTGAGAGCGCAGCGACTTGCTTGTTGTTTGTGTTTGATATTTACTACGACCTGCTGTTGCGTCAATTTCATCGTTTATCAATATCAACTCACCTGCTAAATGTTGCCACCTCATTTAACAAATTTCTATGCACAAACAGTCTGCCTTAGACGATTGAATTGTAATTTTAAACAATATTAAAAATCTTTCTAGTTACAGCTGGGTCTCTAAGGTGATGTTGTGGTCACTTTAACCATTAACGAGCAATGTTAACGCAAAATCGACTAAGGCGTCAAAACAGCGCGCTAACGCAAAAAAGAGCAAAGTAACGTAGCAGTTGGAATATGAAAACTTTTTTTTAATGGTACTTTATGCTTATTAGCTCTGGTCACACAGTTGATTTCGTCCGTTGATCTGTTTTGTATTGCGAGCGTTGCATTTGAAAACAGAGTTAAAAACAAAAGAAAAAATAAAACTAAATCAAAATGCTGCAAAATGATGCGGTTCGCACTCTGCAATATGACAGTGAAATACGAGTGGCCCAAACACCCAGTCCCACCGAACCCCGAGGTAAATAAACTTTACGAAAACAATGAAATTCAAACTATTTTTGGATGAATCACTTGTGAAGTACTTTTTAGTGCCTGATAAATGTTTCAATGGTATAGGTGTAAACGATGAATATATACAAACAGCACAGGTACACATAGTCCCTATCAGTATCTTATCAGTAGCTATACAATTGTGCTTTATGACCGTTTCACCAGCGCCATTTCAAGTGCCTTTGTTTAGCGTCGATTTGACCAAGTGATCGATATTAGCCAGTTGCTTATCAATACGAATAAGATTCGAAGCACTGCTCACGGTATTTGTATTTGTTCTTCTTTGCAGTTTTTGACTCACAAATCAGCATAACTGCCCAGCCGCGACCAACATCAGGTGATTAACTGCATATTTCTCTTAAGCTTATAATCTATATTAACGGGAACAACAATTTCACAGAGGCTCCGCGCATTCCATTACCCATTTCTACGGTTGCAGGCAGTCGCACTTTTATACCCTTGGCTGGCTACGATTGTCTCGCGGACCTGCCCTCAGTGCACATTGAGCAAACCTTCGAGTTGAATGATTGTGCGTAGAAGAGAATTGAGATTGTTCCGCCAACTAATCGAATCCCATTCAATAGCACTCACAGCCGTCTCGTCGGAGAATCGCTATGTGGTTCGTTCGCCGCTCGGTGATGCCATCTTTGCTGCCTCCGAGAGCTCCACAGAGAAGAATCGCATGATTTGGGGCGCCGGTCGGCCATTCCAGATGCATCTGCTGGACAAAACACATCAGGAGGCTTTGGTATTTCGCCGAAAACTGGCACTGGGTTCGGTTTGCTGTCAGCCCAAAAATCTGGAAATTTGGATACCGCCCGGCAATGTGCTGGGTCGTGTGGTGCAATCCCCCACATTTACACAACCCGAGTTTTACATTGAAGACGGCAACACCAATCAGCCCCTATTCTGTGTCGAAGGCCCGGCGAATTCCGGATTGTGGTGCTTTTGCCTGCCAAGCGATTGCTTCTTTAAGGTAGGTCTAAATTAGAAGTTTCTAATCCGAATAACTCTGTTTTGCGATCCCATGGATCTCACTCATTTGCCACATCTCAAACAGCCTTTCAATTTCATTCATTTTCATTTCAATCCCGCAAAATCCGATGTTTATTTTTATATAATTATTTAATGTTATTTTCTTATTAACGCTCAGATTCACTCGGGTGGTGATCTGCGCGCCTCGATAGACCACAAATGGCTGGCCAGCAAATCGCAGTACACCACAAACGTATACTTCAGCGACGCCAGGCTAACGTCCAAGGAGCGTGCACTAATCCTGGGCTCCGCATTTCTGCTGGTGAGTTTTGTCTTCTTCTTGATTTTGGGCTCTGCATTATAATATATACTGACAAATCTTTTCAGGAATATATGTACTTTCAAAGGCGCTCCTAAGTCTGGCCCAAGTGGTGGAACAACAAACCAACTACAAAATTGATGTTTTCACATTGATTTTTGTTTATTTTTTGCGTCATTCTTTTTTTTGTTGTTGTTTTTTTTTTTGGGTTGTTTTTGTAAAGTTTTCATGCTCAGTTTTTGATATATTTTACATTAATGTAATAAATCACTTCATTTCATGTTGTTTTTGTGGTTGTTTGACATACATATAAATATACATTGAAATATATATATATATATATATATAACATATAATATATATATAAATATATGTATATACTTTGCTATACTTGTAGCCATTTTGTACAATAATTTTCATTAATTTCTATTAACTATATGTGTTTGTGTGTGTGTGTGTGTTTGTATGTGTGTGGTTTGTATTTGTTTCTTTTTTTGTGTTTTTTTCTTTTAGCTAGCCTACAAAACTTAATTTATATATGACAACATAATCTTTACCTATAGTTAGTTATTTTTTATGATTTTATTTGATTTTCAATTTTGCTTTCGCTAATTAAATATATACCATTTATAACTAATTAATTAAAACAAACAATTGAAAAGAGTCTCGTGGTCTCGTTTTTTTTTTTTTTTTCTCTCTAAAAACTAAAACAAACATAATATGATGGTAAGGTTTTCAAATTAGGAAGAACTCTGTGATTAGAATTGGAAAACGGATCAGAATTGTTGTTGGTAAACGGGTCGCGGGTCGCGGGTCGCGGGGGGAGTGGTGGTGGGTGGTGGGTGGGCTAAGCCTTATTATACTAAATAGATGGGTTCATTTATTTACACACGAAATAAATGTTGATTTTATTATTATTATTCATAGTTCTCATATTATACATACGACTCACAGCACTTCAGGAGTTTTGTATTTTTATCATTTCGAAAAAGAAATTATAGATGTCTATATATAGATGTATATATATATATATATATATATATATATATATTAGATAAGAGTTGAACAACTTTTCGTAGTTGAGAGTTGACATTAACTAAACTAAATACTTGCAAACTACTGTTCCTCTATGTTGTATAGTATGTATATCGTACATATGCTTGACTTGCCCCACACACACACACACACACACACAGCACACACACACACACACACACACCCAAGCACAGACAGGCCAACACACAACTGGCTTAAAGTGGCAACTACATTTTTAGATTATCCCTGAAAATTCCAACACAAATTGTTGGCTTTTCTTTGCCAATCCACATTTTGAGCAACCACTTTAAGCCAGTCTTAAAATGCTCTTAGAGGTGTGCGCGTGCGTGCGTGTGTGTGTGTGTGTGTGTGTGGGAGTGTGTGTGTGTGTGTGTAGAATGGTTTTGTGTGCCCAAATGCGATATGCTTAGACATTTGATATGCGCTCGTTGATGTTTTGGTCATTGCCGCTTCCACCACGTGGCTGTTGGCCTGGCCGGGATTGTGGCCAGGCATATGTAGCCTGGTAGCGGTGCTGCTGCTGTTGTTGTTGTTGCTGTTGCTGTTGCTGTTGTCGTTGTTGATAGGACCACACTCAGGTGGGCTGCAGCATATACATATACTGTCAGTTGCTGGCCGTTGCCGTCGACACAGCCACCGGCGTCGGCAGCGTGATGATTTCATTTGTGTTGCTTCTGGCACGCTTCTCGCTGATGCCACTGCCACTGCCGCTGCCAGTGGTATCCGTTGGATTGTCGCTCTCATCGCCGTTGCTGCTGAAGCTGCTGTTCTGCAGACGCCGCTTCAGACTGTGGCCATGGCTGTGGCTGTGACTGTGACTGAGGCCGAGTCCGTTGGTGAGCGTCTCATCCTCGGACATGGAGCTGGCACGCTTCGGTGTGTTGCCGGCACTGTCGTTGTCCAGCGAGGCAATGGCCGAGGCGGCGGCACTGTTCGCCGCACTGAACCCATCCTCGGAGGCGCTGTCCTGGCCGGCAGCCGGTGCATCCGCCGATAGCTGCAGCATGCCCGATGGCGTTGTGTAGCCACTCAGCTTGTTGGGATCCTTCTCGAGCAGCTTTTGCGCCAGCAGCTTGAGTGAGATGAGCGAATTCTCACAGTCGCTGGTATCGATCTCCGTCAGACTGATGCCAGCCCGTTCGATCTCGGCATAGGTGCCAAATGGCAACTTCTGCAGGCACTCCAACTTCTGCACGTGTGTCTTGGAGCGCAGATGCTTGGCCAGATGGCCGTGGATGCGAAACGCAATCTTGCAATCGGTGCACTCGAAGGGACGCGGATTGGATGTGGTTGGCACACCAAACGTTGATGTCATCATCACTTTGTTGCGATGCGCCTCGCTCCTCTCGTGCTTCTGCAGGTGACCCTGGGTGCGGAACGAGATGCTGCACGGCTCGCACTTGAACTTCCGTTCCATGTAGTGGATGTTCATGTGCAGCGACAGCTGATGCGTTCGCTGGAACGTCTTGTTGCAAACGGTGCAAGTGGGTCGCGCATCACTCGCTATTGGCGGCGGTGGCGGTGGCACCACACGATTCGTATACGCTGCACCTGCTGTTGCCGCTGCTGTTGCAGCTGCTGTTGCGCCGCCAGACTGCAATTCGTTGCTGCCGCTGGTTGGTGTCGTTTTGAAGCCATCCTCACCGACGACCACAATACGCGTGGGTGCAGTTGATCCACTGCTGCCGCTGCTGCTGTTGCTATTTTTGGTGCTGTTGCTGCCGCTGCCGCTGCTGCTGCTGCTGAGTACGCCACTAAAATCGGTGGCATCTGGCTGCTGCACTGCAGCAGGCAAATTGGCATTGTGCGGCTGCTGAATCTCTGCACTCGACTTGGAGCTGGAAACGGGTACAGCAACTGAGACAGAGACAGTTACTGGCACAGGAATGGACGTTGTTAGGCTTGGCTTCTCCTGATCCGATTGCGTTTCGCTTTCCTCACTCTCCTCGGCGGACTTGACAAGTGCCGGCGATGGCGTTGGCGACTCTGGTGTCTTCACCTCGTGCACCTCAATGCTGGGCAGCTCAGCGATGTTCAACTGTGGCTTGCTATTAACAATGGGCGTGGTCACAGCACAGCTAATGCTAACGCTGCTCGTGATCGAGTTGGAGCTGCAGCTGCTGATGCAGTTCGAGTTGGAGTTGGTGGTGGAAGTGACCAGGTAGCTGCGACTAAATTGGCTCTGCTTCATTTTGGCATGCTGCAGCGCCTGCTCCTTGATGTACGTCTGCAGGAGGACATCTTCGCCCTCGCTTTCGCGCTTAGCCTGCTCCTCAATTTCGGCAGAGATGCGCACCTTGTCGGAGACAGAGATTAGGGTCTTCATGAAGCCGCACTCGTTGTTGCCCGCGCCAAAGATTACGTCACGCATCTGCTGTGCCTGCGATTTGGGTGTCTGCGCCAGCATCTGGTCGGCTACGGGCGACGAGCCCGCCACTGAAATGCTGGGCATTGGACGTGGCTTGGTCAGATCCATGGGTGCGCTGCTCTCATCGTTGGGCACACCGCGCTTGGGTTTGGACTCCTCGGGATTGGAGTAATACTGTTCCTGCTTCTGGTAGTCAAACGGCGGCTTGGGCGACGTAAACGAGCAAACCTGTCGCTTCGCCTGCGAACCGCTGCCAGCTGCGCTGCCAGCCGAGGAGCCAATGCTGTTCGCGGGACTGGCAGCTGGCGTATCCTGGACCAGTGCCGGATACGGTGAAACACTCTGCGGTATCGGCGGCGTCATCGACAGCGACAGCAGACCCCGTGCCGCCTCATGCTCCTTCATGCGCGACTTGGACTCATCGGTGTCTACAGGTGAATAAAGGAGGAGGCTATCAATATGCAAATGTATAATAAAGTTAGATGATTTAGACTGACCACTGCTCTCGGACTCGTTGTCGCTGTAGTCATCCGAATCGGATTCACCGGCCATGGAGGAGGTGCGTCCGCCTGCCGATGTCGACGATTGCTGATCAAAGTCATCGACGTCAAGGAATTCGCCGTCGGCGGGCATCGGACCCGGATTGATGCCCAGCTCGTGGCATTTCTTGAAGTGCGTCTTCGACTGCATGTGCTTGGTGAGATTGCCCTTGGTCTTGAAGCTGCAATTGAATGAATAGTTGAATAATCATAATCAAGTCAAGCAGAGAGAGAGAGAGAAGAGATTCAAGGATATTGGAATAGATTCAGAGAGATGGATAAATAAAATACTAGAAATAAAATAGGGGTTTCTAGTTAGACAGATATCCATTTCAGCTTCAGTTTGTGCTCACCTGAAACTGCAGTGACTGCAGGTAAATGGACGCACATCGGTGTGGGTGCGTATATGCTTCTTGAGCATGGATGGCTTCTTGCAACGTATGCCACACTCGGAGCAGACGTAGCGACCACGTCCCCGTCCACGAATGTATGTGTAATCCTCATGCGACTCGTAGCCACCGACCAATAGCTGACCAGTTTCCAGCTTCTTGGCAGCCGCCTCCTCGCTGGCCTTGGCTGCCACATTCGCCTCGCTGAGCGCGCCAATTGACGGCGGCTGTTTCAACTGGTGCTGGTAGAACTTGCTCTGTCCATTGGCCGTCGTTGAGCACGTGCTAACCGTTTCCTGTGAACTGAAGACAGAGTATTGCAGCTTGCCGGCACCCGCCATTGCTGTGGTACAACCAGTGCCGAGCATCTTTTGCCTGGAATCGTACAGAGCCATCACCTGTTTGGGCTTGAAGCCGAGCGGATGCGGCTGATTCTCCTCGCACACCTGCCACACACTGTACATGGACAGCTTGTGCATGCCCGCCACATACGAGGGCTGCGGACAGTTCACCGTACAGTAGAACATCTTCGTGCTGCACTTGAGTCCCAGATAGGTGTACGCGTGGCCATTCAGATAGAGTTGCACGCACGACTTGGAGGGTCGCGGGGTTTCCGGTGAGATCAGGGGCAGTGTATTGGCAGTCGGTGTGATGCCGTGGTGTCGCTTTGGGGTAAAGGTGCCCGGCTTTAGGGGCAGACTGGTGGGTCGCAAGAATTTCGACTTGGCACTGCTCGTTGCGGTTGTTGCCGCTACTAGAATTGCAGTGGTTGTTGTTATTGTTTTGATTGCTGCTGCTGCTGCTGCTGCTGCCTCATCGGGCGTGTCGACGTGCAGCGGCGCCAGCGCCTCCTGCGATTTGTTTACATTATCGAAATTAAAGTGACGCACCTCCAGCATACCCATTGCCTGTGCCTGGGCCTGTTGCTGTAGCTCCTGCACAGCGGAGCTCTTCACATTATCCGCCATGCGTAGAAAATTGAATGGTGGCTTCTTGGCCAGCGTGCCGTCGGCCACAATCACTGGCAGCTTATTGCTGCTGCTGTTCGTCCATTGGAGCGCATTGCGCTGCGCTGGCGTTGGTGGTTGGCGACTGAATTCGCTGGGCAAATTCTGTACGCCACCGAAGGGCGAGAGTGCCTTGAGTGGGCCCTCAGCTGCCAGCAGCGGATTGAGATTGATATTGAGATTGGCATTCGTATTGGGACTGGGCTGTTTGCGATTGGGGCTGCGTACACGCTGCAGCTGCAGTGGCGGTGGCAGCAACGATAAGCTACCCGGACCGGGTATGCCCGGCACATAGGGTATCCCTTTATCCACAATGTTGCTGCTGCTGCTGCTGGTGCCGCTGCTGTTGCTCATGGGTGGCAGGGTGAGCGGATTGAAGGCGGTTATCGAATTGATTGGTGGGAATTGGAAATGATGCGGCGTGTTGGAGCCGCTGAGCAGGAAGCCATTATTATTATTATTATTATTATTATTATTATTATTATTATTATTATTATTATTGTTATTGTTGTTGTTATTGTTGTTGGCAGCGAGTAGTTTGCGCTCCTTGATGTCGCTGAGACGTGGCGATATCTCCCGGAAACTGCCGCCAGACAACAGAGGAGTGCGTATCATTTTGGGACTCTGGTCCAGCTCGGGACACTCCGAAATGGGTATCATGGTGCCGCCGGATGAGGTGAAGCGACGCATACGCTCCTCCTTGCCACTGAACTGCAAATCTGGATTGCCAGCAAAGAGCATATCGACGACAGATGGCAGCGTGAACGATGTCTCGCCACTGCTCAGCTTGAGCCGTTTCGATGGCGCCTCAACGATAATGTTCTCCAGGCGATCCTCGTGCATTTTCGTGATGACCACCTGGGCATCGGGCGCTTTGCGTGGCGCCGCATAATCCACCAACGGTGTCTTGCCGAGCAGCGGACCCGGCGATGGCAGCGGTGCGTCCACAAAACGCAAAGCAACGCTGGTTGCATCAATGCTGGGCGGGATTACAACAGCTGTTGCTGCTGTTGCTGGTATGTGATTGCTGCTGCTGTTGTGATTGATGCTGCTGCTGCTATTTATGTGGTTGCTGCTGCTGCTGCTGCTGCTATTGATAGCCGCTGTGACGGTTGAGGTGCGTGCGGGAGATTGTGCCGCACTGAGACGACTGAGTACCAGGCTGCTCGGCTTGGTTTTTAGCTGCGACCAGGCAACCTTGGCGAGCTTGGCCAGCGACAACGGATTCTTCGAGTTGGCCATGTGCGATTGGAGCTCTGGCAGGCTAAACGATATGGAATTGGAGCGAAAGTATTTGGTGCTCGGCGATGAGGCTGGACTGATCGGTGCACTGCTGTTCGCATCCTGGCAGTAGGTGCTGTTGTGGTGCTTCAGCTCGTCCGCGCTGCGAAACTTACTGGCGCAAATGGGGCAGGAGTAGACGGCATCATCGCCCTCGCCAATTGGCACTGCCAAGCCACGTGCATTCAACAGCAGATTCTTGATTATGGATATATTCGGTGCTGCCGCTGGCGCTGTTGTTGTTGTGCTTTTGGGAACAACAGTTGTTGCTGCTGATGCGGCTGCGGCTGCTGTTGCTGTTGGCGTTGGTTTTACTGGCATTGCTAGGGACGGCTTGGGCTTGGCAGACAAATTCAGTGGCAAGGGTTGCTGCAACTGCTGCTGCTGCTCCAGCTTGGGCACTGGCGTTGACGGATCCTGGCGATACTGCAACTGTTGCAACGGCAACGGCGATGGCGGCGGCGGCAACTGTTGCAACTGTTTCACATTTACAGTGGCTGCGGCGATTTGTGTTGGGGTCGCTGTGCCCTTAAGGCTGGCATAGCCGCTGCTGGCTGTACTGCTTACAGAGCTGCTGCTGCTGCGCTTCAGCAGACCATTCACAGGCGGCTCCAGTTGTTGTTGCTGTTGCAAGTATAATTGGTACTGTTGCTGCTGCAACTGTTGTTGCATATGCTGCTGTTGCTGCTGCTGTTTTTGTACTATGGCCTGTGCCAGGTTCACTTTAGTCTCGCCCAGCTGCTGATTGCTGTTGTTGTTGTTGTTACTGTTGCTGTTGGCGTGCGCTGTTGTTGGTATACTGCTGCTGCTGCTGCTGTTGATGTTGCTGTTGCTGCTATTATTGTTGTTGCTGTTGTTGTTGGCATTGTTGAAGCTGCGCGAACGATTCAGCTGCTTGGGATACTTCTTCTGCAGCAGTATCTCCTTGTTCTCCACAATCGCCTCGTTCTGTGAGATCAGCTTGGAGATGTGCTCCTGCACCTTTTCCACATTCTGTGGCAGGGCAAAAATTAAAACGGTTTTTTTAAGAAAATGGATTTTTCTATTACAAAATGTGTTGACTTACCACTTGCATGCCGCCGCTTGAGCTGGCAAAGCTGCTCAGATTGGTTGGCGGGTTGGGTGTGGCTGGTGCTGGCAGCGCTGCTGTTGTTGCAATCACTGCTGCCTGTTGTTGGCTAGTGGAGCGCAACAGCTGTTGAGAGGGGGGAGGGGAGAGAGGTGGTTACTCCAGTTATAGTCTCAGATTGTGTCTCAACTTACCTGCTGCTGTTGCTGCTGTGGCGCCTTCAGCAACGGCGAGTGTTGCTGCTGCTGCTGCTGTTGGTGATGCTGCTGCTGCTGCTGTTGTTGTTGCTGCTGTTGGTGATGTTGATGCTGCTGTTGTTGCTGCTGCTGCTGTTGCTGCTGCTGCTGTTGTTGCAGCTGAAAGTGCTGCTGGAACTGCATCTGCTGAATGGCCAACGCATGCTGATGCATTGCAGCTGCAGTTGGATTATAATACTGCGGCTGTCCCAAATAATAAACGCCCGGCGGCGGCGGTGGCAATGCAGACAATGCAACCGGATTGGTTGCTGCAGCCGCCAGCAGCAAGGATTGGTGGGTGTGCAAATGCTGTTGCTGCTGCTGCTGCTGTTGGTGCTGGTGCTGCAGCTGCAGCTGCAACTGATGCGAATTGATGTGATTGTTGAGCTTCAACTGGGTGCTGGGCGAAAGCGTCGGATGCGCCAGCGATGGTTGCTGCTGCTGCTGCTGCTGTTGCTGTTGCTGCGCTGACAGTTTGTGTTGCTGCTGTTGTGGTTGCAGCAACGCCTGTTGCTGTTGCTGTTGCAGTACCTGCTGCTGCTGCTGTTGTTGCTGTTGTTGTTGCTGCTGCTGCTCCTTGAGGGTGCCGGGCGCATAGAGGGATGCATTGTGAAACTTGGGCTTGTATGGCTTGTAGTCGAGCGACTGGCGATGCTGAGCGGTCGCCGAGTGCAGCGAGTCGGCGGGCGGGGCGGGCGGCAGTGTTCCGGCTGCTGGTGAGCCCAGCGGCAACTGTTGCAGCATATGCTGTTGCAGTTGCGGCTGCTGCAGATACGCACTCTTCGCCGCCGACAGCGTCGATGGTGATGGCGTCGGCGAGGCCATTGCCTCATCATAAGGCGAATCTGTGCGACTCAACTGCAATGAGCAAAATTGTTGAATTATTCCAATTGATAATATATATATAAGATTATAGCAGATCCTTATTTAGTTTATATCAGATAGAAAATGTTTGTCAAAAATAAGCTTTTTATATGTTGATATAGCTGACTTTTGGCAATCGCAAGAAATAATTTGGATTATCTAAGAGAGGTCTAACTAAGCCTAAGTTTAGAAATGAAGCTTCAACTTTAGCTGTAAGAATGGCAATCTAACATTGTTGCAAGTGGCAGCTTAGTAGCAAATAAAATGAATTTGGCATTTTCTATATGAACTTTGGCTTGATTGTTATTGTTATTAACAATAATCGATAACTTACAACTTCGACGCTTAGTAGCTCGGAGCTGCTGTTGCTCAGCTCCCCATCGCCGTCCTGGTCGGACAGGCCGTCCGTCTCATTGGCTGGCACATCGAGGCCACGCATGCGCGCCAAATGGGAACGGGAACGGCAGTGTTTGTACAGGTTGCTCTTCGTTTTGAAGGCGATGCCACAGTTGTTGCACGGATACGGTCGCTCATTGGTATGGGCACGAATGTGCTTCTCCAGCACCGATGGCTTTGCACAGATCAGATTGCAATAGGGGCACTTGGGGCGACTAGTTTTCTCGCCCAATCCTGCGACTGCAACTGTTGCTGGTGCTGTTTGTATTATTGTTGTTGCTGCTACTGCTGCTGCTCCTACTGCTGTTGTTGTTGTTGTTGTTGCGGCTGCTGTTACTGCTGGCGTTGGCTGCGTTTGTTGCTGATGCTGTGCGAATGTTGCTGGCGACAGTGTTGCATTGCTGGCATAGTTAATATTGCTGTTGCTATTACTGTTGCTGAGGGGCGTGCGTGTTCGAGGCGCACCAGCAACACCAGCAACATTGCCATGCTTGTTGCTGCTGCTGTTGTTGCTCTCATCATGACTGTTGTTATTGTTGTTGGTGTTGTTGTTGTTGATGTTGTCGTTGGCATTTACGAAATTGGCACTGAATTCTACATTTCTTGCCGGCAGCAAGGGAGCAACCTTCACCGTCACATGTCCATTGAGCAGCGCTGCTGCGGCCACTGGCAGCGGTGGCGACAACGAGCTATTCGATGACAGCGATGTGGTGCGCACCGCTGCCATTGCATCCACCGACTCTGGTTCGGTGGTGCTCGCCAGCCGCTTAAACTTTTTGTGCAAATAACGCAAATTGGTTGAGCTCGTCCAGCCATCGACAATTGTTGCTGTCGCTGTTGTTGGATCCTCACTGTTGCTGCTGCTATTGGTGTTGTTGTTATTGCTGCTGCTCTGGTTGTTGTTATTATTGCTGGTGGTGTTGGCTGTGGCTGGTATTGTTGTTGCTGTTGCTGTTGTTGTTGTTGCTGCCACATTGCTCGCTGCGCTGCTTGCCACCTGCTGTAGCGTCATTTTGCTATCACTTACGTTCGCTTTATCCTTAGCCTTAAACTCATAATTATTCTCACTAATACTATTATCACTGTGGTGGCTGTTGCTGTTGTTGTTGTTGTTGTTGCTGCTGCTGTTGCTGTCTGCAATTTCGGCTGGCAGCTCGCTTAATTTATCTCGCGTGCTTTTGCTCTCAATTGCTGTCGCAGTTGCTGTTGTTGTTGTGGTTGTTGCTGCTGCTGTTGTTGTTGCTGTTGCAGCTTTGTTGTTTGCTTTGTTGCTGTTTGATTTGAGTGTTGTTGTTGTTGTTGCTGGTGTTGGTGTTGCTGCAATTTCGTTGTTGTTGCTGCTGCTGCTGTTGCTGTTGCGATATGTTTGCTTCTTAGTTGTTGTTGTCACTGTTGTTGCTGTTTCTGCTGCTGCTGCTGCGGCTGCTGCGGCTGCCGTTGCTGTTGCACGTCGCGTGCTGCTCACTTTGTTATTGTTGTTTTTGTATTGTTTGCTTGTCGCTGCTGCTGTTGTTTTGTACTGCTTCGCTGTGTTTGTTGCTGTTGTTGTTGTTGTTGTTGTTGTGGCACTTTCCATAGTAAGATCAAATTTGCTCGCCTGCGTTGAATTTGCCGCCGGCTCATCTGCAAAAACCAAACAAAATAAAAATTAAATAAATAAAACCATCAATAAATCAATAAAATATTGAACATATAAATGCAAATAAAATAAATCAATTATAAATATAAACAAAAAATTGAATATAATTTACTATAAATCATGGATTAAAATTACTTTCTAAATATATGCAAATAAAGCCTAAAGAAGCAAAAATTTACTGCTCAGAATATTGGACACTATTAAAAGTGCATTTGTAATATAAAATATATAATATTATAAATATATGTAATATAATTTCACAGTAGTATATAATTTCACAGTAATCGAAATCACATGTTCAAATTACTTCATAAATATTTGTAAACAGAGACTAGAAAAGGCAGAAATTTGCTGCTCAGAATATTGGGCACTATTAAAAGTGAATTTACAAATATACAAATATAAATATATCATACAATTTCACAGTGGATCATATTCGAGTGGCTTCAGCTGTTTTGTGGTTTCAGTGAAGCTTTGAAACTTTTACTATCGCAGCGCTGATGGAGCCCGTAGCTCTTAGCTCTCAATCTTATCAGAGTGCTGATAAGCGAGCACAAAATGGCACAAATGGCTACTGGGGGCTTTGCAAATAAACTGTGAAATATGTTTGGGTCAGCTTTAAATAATACTGTCTACGATATGCATGAAAACAAGCATAAGCAGCAAAAGCAAGCAAAAAAAAAAGCCCGAGCGATAAGCAAACATTTTATCAACTTTCTATTTCAGCCAAGTTAACAGCTCACCTGTTGCTCACCACAAAAATTTAAAAAAAAAAGAGAGAAAAATAAATACACTTAAACTAAAGCGAAACCTATCCTAAAATGCAAAAACATTCGCAACTGAAACTAAAACATAACAAAAATAAAGCAAGCAAAGTGCGCTGATTGTTGTTGTTGGGTCGTCTTATCAGCTTTTAATGTATATATATACATATGTATGTATATATAATTAAACTGTACAGTGTAGACTCTACACAAATGCAATTGTGAACTATATACACACACACACACACACACATACATATATAATTAGTAAATCTATTCGCAGAGCGGCAGTCAGGCAAAATAACTCAAAACTCGGGCGTTAATTGACTCTTGCTATACAGCTCGACTCACATATATGTAGACACATTTATGTTTATCATTTATTGCAATTTGCCATTTCAACTTGTGTTTATAAATAAAACTAATAATATCAAATTTGCCGAAAAATTCCATTGATAATGTGCAACTAGGCATGGCCTGCTGCTGTTGTTTGGGGAATTCTTATCAGCGATTTGTGTTTTGTGCTGGGTTCACCTGAATCGCATTACTCACACGCAATCAGGCAAAAAAAAGTGCCAGCGATAAATGACACTTGTAAGAGGCACTCAACAACCCCCCAACCACACCCCCTCAACCCCCACCCACACGACTCTGCTCTGACGTCAGCTGTCGAAGTAATTAGACAAGTTTTCTTATTTGTTTTTGGTGTTGTTTTTTTTTTTAAGATTTAAGGCATTGCTTAGGGCTTTTCACCGTGCGTATGACGTTGATTAAAAGCAGCAATTATATAACCACAAAGCAATTAAATTGCATTACAATCCACCAGTCGACGGCGTCTGGTTGGTGTGAATGGGTCAAGTCAATTTGTGTGGCATTTCCAACAACTGTGGAATGGAATACGGAATATGGAATTTATGTAAAGCAATCCACGAGTCAAGTTCATGTTTACCAACCTACTACATATATATACATATATATATTTCTAAATTTAGTCACATTTCCAACTGATTGCTTCAGTTATGCAATAGTGTTCGATCGATTAAGCGTTAACTATAGAAACTAAGCCTAACTAATCATTAGTCGTATATGAAAATGAAAATAATGATAAATTACCAAACACGTCAAGATGAAAATAATAATATTATAAATATGAGAAAATCAAATATTTAACTAACGCTAGACGATGACGCTATTAAACTCTGTTGACACATTGTAATTTTTTATCATGAGTTGAAATCACATACAACTGTAATTTATTTTACTCCCTATATGCATAGCAACTAAGTACAGTGAGTATACGCACACACACACACACACACACACACACACACAATATACATGTGCACATTAAATTGAGCGAGTTACACTTGCATTTTGCAACTATTCATTAGTTGCCATATTCCATATCAAGGGAATGGAATGCATGTCACTCTGGTCACACTGTGATCACTACGTCACACGAGAGCTTTTTTTTTGTATTTACTTTTATGCACTCGCCATACGCCTGATTAACGTATCTACGTCTCTCGCACTCACGCGTGCCCCACTCACAAGTGCAAGCACACAAGCACATAAACACACACACACACTCATATACACAGACATAAATACACCCACTCGATAATGAGCACAAGGTATGCGCAAAAAACGGCGCCACTGTTCGTCTGTCAGCGCAGATTTCAACTTATACGTCACATTTGCGGCTGCAAAAGTGTGAGTGCGTGTGTGTGTGTGCGCGTGTGTAACAAGTTAAAATTGAGCTTGGTCAGCTACCAGTTGGTAATTGCTAATTGTTAATCACTTATAAGCCATGTGTGAGAGCAACTCAAACAAAAAGTATTCGAGTAGTGCAGAAGCATGGCGCAAAAATCACGTAAAATTCGCGGAAATGATACGGAATTCCAATGAAGTCGAAGCGGCGTCTGATAATATAAAAAAAACGGCTAAGGAAGTTAAGACTAAACAGACAATATTGAAACATTCACACACATACGCACACCCACACACACACACACACATTGATTATGAATAGTGAGTACAGCAAGCTAAGCTCATTCAATCGTACCTGATGATTATTCAGTCGGTCAATCGCTCTCTGTGAATATCAATAAGCGTATGAATATCGATAGAAATTGTGTTATCGGTAAGAGGCGACAACACTAATATCGGTTTTATTTTCAAAGCAAATTGGGCATATCAACAACAAAAACAAAACAACAACAAAACGGAAAAAATATGACAACGGCAGAAATGCGTCCGTTCATCGGTTAAAGCGCTCGGAACAATGAACAACGAGCGATGTGCGATGTGCGATGAGCGACGAGCGGCGACCGTCGAGCATGAAACAGTTAAAGACAACTAGACAAGGCAAGCTGAAAAATTCATTCAAAGACCCAAGTGCCCAAGTGGCAAAAGCAACAGCAGCAGCAGTAAAAACAGCAACAACAACCAGACACAAATCAGTGTGTGTGTGTTGTGTGTGCGAGAGTAGTGTGCTCAAGAAAATGAAGAAGCGACGGGACGCGACTAACTGGCGAAAGAGCAACGCGAAAACAAAAGCACACACACAAACAGAGGAACAGCAGCAGCGATACGAGTAGAAATGTGTAAAAAAAAAAAAAGTTTAAAAAAACCGTACAATAATCAAATAATTGAGTGAGACAGCGAAAGAAAACAGCAAATAGGGGAAGGGGGAGGGTGGGTGAGCAAGAGCAAAACTGTCGTCGTCAAAGTCGCGAGTCGCCGACGCCGCATACCTCAATATTCGCAGTCAGTTCGCACACTGTTGCAATTGTCAATCATAAGTAAGCAGCAATGGGACGCCGCTGCTGTTGCTGCTGCTGAGAAATGATCAAATCAAGCAAAAACGTAGCCAACAACAACAACAGGTGACGCGACGTAAGGGAAAACAACACGACGGCGGCTGTCGTAGCTAGTCCGAACACGAACCCGAAACCGAACCCTATTGTCGATTACGTACGTACACACACACACATACATATAGCCACATGCATAAGCACGCGCACGCACACAAGCACAAGCACCCCACCAGTAAATATGTAGTTATGTGTGTCTGTGTACATATGCGAATTTTTGCTGACTAAGGAAGGTCTGGGGAGCACCAGCAACGTCGAAACGAAACGAAATGACAACAACAAAGCATTTCAAACGTAGAAGCACAGCACAAAACGTAGCAGTGGAAAAAAGTGATAATAAAATAATAATTGCTACACACACACACGCATACAGCCTGTACACGTATTTTCGAGCGACGATCGTTCGTCTGTTGAGCGACTATGAGAGAGGGAGAGAGAGAGAGCGCGCTAAAGCGCTAGAGTTGCCGCAGCTGTCTACACACGATACACAGTACGATACGCCCCCCGCCCCTTCCTACCCTTGGCCATTGCACACGAGTGGAGCACGAGCAGACATGTGGCGACGTTCATATGCATTCATATCATTTAGCCTGTTTCCAATAGCACTCTTACCCATACCACTGCACACAATGGGAATGTGTGTGTGAGTGTGGCTCCCTATATGCATACATACATACATATATAGGCAACATGACTAATGGAAACAACTTGGCAACACTGTCGCCGCTGCCGTCGCTGTGGCCGAGCGCTGACGCTGCCTGCGCTTTGCTTTTGTGTGTATTATATTGAGTCAATTCACAAGAAACGAGGAAACCCGCCATTCGTCGTCGTTGCTGTTGTTATTGTTGTTGTTTTTGCTGCTGCTGCTTAAATTTGTTTATATTTATGTACATGATGTCTGTATGTATGTATGCATGAGCGAGTGTGGGCATGTGCATGTGTGTGTGTGTGTGTGTCAGTCAAGCTGTGTGCGAGCATGAATCAAGCTAAAAATTTTAATCATTTTGCTCGTTTTTGTTGTTATTGTTGTTGTTGCCTGCCCCCGGCCTGACTGGAAACGAGTTTAGCTTGTTGCGTGTTTATGTATGTGTGTGTGTGAGTGAGTGCTGGGCCTGGGTTTGGTTGTGGCCTGCCTGTGTGTGTTTTGGGGCAGCGCTACTTGTTTTCATCGAAACACAGGCGATAATATGACACCAACCAATACAATTACAATCACCGCTGTTATAGCTTTCTAGAGCGCTTGATAAGCATTTTTTTCATTTTTTGCTCACGCTCTCTGTCTCTGTCTCTGTCTCACTCTCTCGTTCGCTCTCTTCTTCCTTGTTGTCCGCTGTGACGTACTCGTTCGTGTTGTTGTTGCTGCTTTTGCTGTTTTTGCTATTAATTCCATTCCCAACACTTGAGTGTTTGTCGGAAACCAAATTAATGCGATTAAGCAGCGCTAACGACGATCACGCTACTCTTCCTCTTCTTTCCTATTTTTCGCATTTACCATCACTACATATGTGTGCATGTGTGTGTGTGTGTTGGGTTTCCAGCAACTGTTGCTGATTTGTTTTTTTTCAGCAGTTTCCACTTATTTTTACATTTTTGTTTACTTTAGAAGAGATTTCTAGTTAGATTGAAGCATAGAATAAACATATGCCGAAATACTTGCCGTGAAATTCTCATCGATTTTTTTATATAAATTGCTTAAGAATGAATTCCCAGGTAACTGATAAAAAAAAAGCAAAGTATTTCTATAGCTTATCATTGGCGTAAAAAGCGGTTCACTCTTTGTCTTGAATTGCAAAGGTAAAAGTTCATTAAAGATAATAATAATACAGGGACTATTTTATTATATACTGCTGTTGAATTCATGTCAATAATTAATTCTCATTTGATATAAGCAATTCAGCTAGGAAAATGAATTTCGAATGAGTAAGCGAAAACTTTTTCCTTTTTTTGAATTTCCGAGAATTGTCGAAATTCGTTTTTCTAGCGCGGAAATTCCCAAAAACGCTTGACGTCAAACCGAAAATATTAGTAAAAATCTATAGGAAATTTTGTTCGAGAATCGCTGGCCAGTGCCAAGGCTACCAAAATACATATTCAATTAGATTCTTCTTTTTTTTGGCACTGCACTTTTGCACTATTTGCATATATAAAGTATGGATCTTGTGTGTATATGGTATGGCAAGCAATTTTTGAATTTTTGGGTTCATAATCAAAACGAAAACGAACATTAGAAATTAATTCTGGTACAGGGAAATGGCAGCAGGCGAAATTACAAAATGTGGCATGAATATACATTTTATAGAAATTACGTTTGAATGGAATTTGTTTCAATAGCAAATGTGCTAGACATTTTTCAACGAAACGAATGCAAAACTAGCCCAAAAGCGATTGTCTAAAATAAACAGCGCATAAATAAAGAACCACTGCGATAAAAATAGAGTATACGATAGATACTGCGCCAAAAAAAAAAAAATAAAATAAAAGTGTTAAATAATTGCCAGTCAAATTTTTTGTTTACATACAAAACATTGAAGAACTAAATGCAAAAAAAAACGACAAAAATATACAACATGCCATTATGTATGTATTTATCCATATCTATATATACATATGTATATATCTATATCTATATAAATATATATATATAAAATATATAATTTATGTATGTGTGTTTTTTGTTAGCTGGTCGCTTTGCGACTTTTGCTTTCCACAAATTTCGCTGTGCCAAAAATCAAAATGTATTTTTAAATGCCCAACTACGTAAGACGACATTCAAGTGTTTTTATTTAGCGAGTACGCAATTTAAAGTCTTTAGCCATTGCCAGAGAACTATATACACAGATATGTATGTATATATTTATAGATCTGTCTATTGGCATTTTAGTTAGCACGTTTTAGCTGGCCATTTTGTATGCGTTATTGTTTATGACAGCCAATACAATATATTTAAATATTTTAAATCAGTTCTTGGCTCACAGATCAGTAATTGTTTTATGCAATTCGTGAAAAGTTTCCAAATATAGTTTTAAGCATTTTTTTTCAACTCACGAAATGTAATTAAAACTCTATAAATATTATTTTTGTCAAAGTCGCGCGTGCTAAACTAAAAACAAATAATTAGATGATGGCGAAAAAACTACAAAAAAAGAGAATATTAAACATTTCTCAAATCGTGCGTTCAAGCGTAAAAATCTTCAGAAGACAGATATAAAAACAAAAAAGCAAAAACAAATAATAATATTAATATTCTTCTACTATATTTCTTCTTTTTTTTGTGGGTTGTGTGGCATTTGAAGGACGGAAATGCTTTGCATGTTGCGTCAGTGTGTGTGCGAGTGTATTTGTGTGTGTGTGTGTGTGTGTCAATTTTTGCATATTAGCAAAGAGACGAAAGTAAAACCAAAATGAGCAAGCAAAAAAGCACTAAACAAAAGTCCACTGGGAAATACACTTTTTATTCAGCTCTAAGAATAAACAAAGAATTTATTTGACCAATTAAAGTAAAGTTGTTTTTTCTACATTAATTTTTATAAATCGATTAATTTTTTGAAATGCAATTAATATTTTTGACGTGTTTAACGCTGTAAGAAAGTCGTGTGGATTGCGGTTAGGGTATAATTATAATATTTGTTAAATAAAAACGCTTACGTAGCGTGCACAAAATGCTTGACAAACTGGTATTTTTTTTGGCTATTCACCACCTCTGCACTCCCCCTACCCCACCACACACATATATACAACGTGTGCGACGACTAAAGCGTAAAACAAACAGAAATCTATAGTTAATAATGGCCAAAGATATGATATATTAATCTGAATAGAGTGCTATAAGTGTGTGTTGTGTATGTTGTGTGTGTGTGTGTTTGTGTGTCTGTGTATGTCGCAGCATCATTGTCTGTCTGTCTGTCTGGCTGATGGCATTTTGCGCCCACGCAGCGCTTTGAATCCGTATCTGTCTCTGTAAATGTATCTGGTATATTGTAGCGCTCTTGTCAAGGTCAGGGGTTGCCTAAGTTGCCACAGTCCGTAAACATGTGTCGTAATCCGTAATCCTTGTTACAGGGCATTCCTCAAACACACACACAGCCAGATAGAACTGTTGCTCGCTTAATTGTTCCCAGGCACAGCTAAACACTTGAGCAGTCATCTCTCTCTGTCTCTCTCTTTCTCACACACGCACATTAAACTGCCCTTTTGTTGTGCTCTTAAGTGGATTTCCACCTTTCGTCTCTCATTGTTTTGTTGCTTTGTTCTATGCCGTCGTTTCGCCTGCCCTTTTTGGTTGTGTCAATGACGTTGCAGCAAGCCTTTTGTCTCGCTTGCGCTCACAACGGCGATGGCGACTTCGTCGTTTGTTGACGGCAGGTATCCTGGCGCCGGCTTAATTTACGTTTTGCTCGCAAGCAGGTAGACCAAAACACACACACACATAAACTCAGGCAGAGAGAGAGAGCGCGTCGTGTATTTAGTTCAAGTCCAATGTGTTCCTTATTGCTGCTGCTGTAACGTGAAATTGAGCGCATAGTATGACACATGCTCTTGCATTCACACACACACACACACAGCGAGATTTGCTCTCTTGCTCTTGCTCGCTTGCATGCTGCACTGCACTAACTCACCCGACCCGACGAGAGCACATTTGTTTTTCTTGTTTTGCTTTGAACTCGACAGAGAGAAAAACGAAGATGAGGAAGAAGAAGCAGCAGCAGAAGATGAGCAGACTTTAAAATCACGACGACGCCACAACTACAACAGCGGGGGTTGCCCTGTTTATTGTTGTTGTTGCTGTTGTTGTTTTTATTATTATCGTTGTTCTGTTGCTGTTCTTGTTTTATTTTTTTGTGGCGCGCTACAAAACTTCGCTATCACTGCAGCGTCTTTGCTTTGGTTTTATTAAATATATATATTTGTATTTTATTATTGTTAAATTGTAAAACTTTGTTTTGAATTTGCTGCAACACTTGCACTGAGCAATTTTAACGATTTGTTGTTGCCCATGTTTTCTAATTAAATAAAGCGAGACGACTTTTGCACTTTGAATTTTGGATTTATTTGATATTTGATTTATTAGCATATTATGACATATTCATATTCATATTTATATTCAACTCAAACTCACTTTGCCATTGTTGTTGTTGTTGTGGTTTTTGCTGTGATCTAATTTGATTAATTCAAAACTTGCACTCGACTCGCGCTCTTCGCCTACACGTTCGTTCTTCAGTGGTTTCTATTTTGTTTATGTTTCACTATTACTCGGCCTGCGCCGCCTATCACGTTCTATTCGCTTCTCGTTTTTCGCTGCGTTGCGTTCCGTTCCGTTCCGGGCAGGCCAACTTAACAGCACGACGTTCGATTTTCGAATGTTCGATCAACTGTTGCTACTGTTGTTGTTGTGCCGCCGCCTGCCGACGTCACTGTGTGTGCGCACACGAACGGAACGCGGTTTGTTTTACACATCGCTCAATCGTCCAAATCGACCATACATAAGTAGTTACACACACACAGACACACATATGCATATGCTTGTTGAGCATTTCTTGTTTCATATGCTGACAGAGCGCTTTACATATACATCATTTAACAGAGCTGATCCATGTGGTATTGTTTGTTTTTAGTGCGCCGCATCATCACTGAACCGGCCCTGTACACATACACACACTGTCGTATATGCGAAGAAGAAGAAGAGTAACAACAACAAGTCAGCTAGTCAGCAAGTGCCAAGTCGTCGGCTGTTGCGCGTCGTGTCTGCTGTTTGTGTGTTGTGCTGTGCTTTATATATACATATGTACATACATGCACACATGACATACACACACATATGTATGTATGCTTTCCCTGTTGCTCAGGGAAGCCCCAAAACACTCCGCGCGCAAATTGTTCTATTGTGGTTGGTGCTGCTGATGCTGTTGTTGTAGTATGAGCAAAAGCGAATAAAAGAATTCGCTGCTTGCTGCTGCTGCTTGTGCTGCTTAAATGAGCGAACGCCGCCAGCGCGTTCTTGGCTTATTAGATCAATTGACTTTGTTTTTGTTGTGTATTTTACTTTAGTGCGCCATTCGCTGACTGTATTTCTATGCATGTGTGTATGCGTGTGTGTGTGTGTATCTGTTGCTTGTACAAATTTCGCGTTAATTTTTATTAGATTTTCTTTGTGGCGTTTTGGAGGAGTTCGCAAATGCGAGTTTTATGTTGATTGATATTGATATTGCAATTAATAGCTTAATATGCGTTTCTCATTTTTTTAATAGACTTCAAGTTTCTTGTTTATTATCTGATTCTAATCAACTAGTCGCTTGGATTGTTTGTAGCAATTCAGAATCATTTACGGGCTGATTACAGCAATCGAGTTATTGATAAGGAATAAATAAAAAATATCAGTGCAATGACTTGTAACATTTTCAAACATTCGATTTTCGATTAATCACGCAATTTTGCGTGTGACAACAAATGCAATGAATACTGTTAACTGTTAATTTGCTGGCCAAGAGAAGCAAATAATATCAAAAAGCAAATCAAACGGAAGTGAATCGATAAGAATGGCTAACGAAAACAAACATGCATAAACATTTACGTATATGCATGAGTGTGTGTGTGTGTGTGCATGCATGTGTATGCACATATTTAGACAGTTGACGCACGATAAGAGTCGACAGCGGCAGCAGCAGCAGCAGCAACACGCCGTTGATGATATCACAAAAAAGGTAAACAATCTAATCAATAAACACAATAAAACCATGACGAGCAGCGTTCAGCTTGTGCATTAGTAACTGTACATCTATATATATGTATGTATGTGTGTTTGTGTGTGTGTGTACATGTGTAATGTGAGCAATTGAATAGAGTTGAACAGGCTTTTTACTCTTTCTCTTTCTCCGCCGTCTCCTTCTCCTTCTCTACTTCTTGCATGCACGCGACGATTGATTACATGCAATAAAACGTCGTTCGAAGCGATTGACTTAAAAATAAACACACAGACACACACAGAGAGAACAATTAACACATGTGTGCGGGAGTGGGAGAGGGAGAGGTAGACTTTGCAATAGACACAAGTGGCCCCAAAACTGCAGCCGTTGCTTGACGACGTCTTATTCATTCACGCATTGGGTAATCGATATACACATGCAAACACAGCACACACACACACACACACGCACACTTGCCAAATGAAACCATTAAGCGCAACAGAGAGTGCGAGAGAGAGAGAGAGAGAGAGTAAGCTAACTGGCGAAACGTAAGAGAGAGCAAGAAAGAGTGTGCGAAGAGAGCACGAAGCGAGGAGTGGAGGAGAGTAGACGAAAGATGGGAGACATTCATTGCAACCAGAAGCTACGATCGAACAGTGCCGCCAAAGTGGCGGCTCCAACGCAGACGGACAAGCACAGCACAAACAATCAGTGGAGCCAACAGGCATAAAAACAACAACAGAAACAATGTTGGCGACGTGATCATGTCTGGACAGTTCAGCAATGCTGGCGACGTTGTCGGCTCCAACTTTGTTATTATTACCGCTCGTGCACATGAAACAACCCCCTCCCCTCTCTCTACACACCACTACGAACAACAACTGCCCACGATTTGAATGTTGTTTTTGTTGTTTTTGTTGCACTCGACGACTCTTGTTGATGGAACAGGTTTGAACTCGCGTCTCGTCTGGCTGCGGCTGCTGCTGCTGGCTGGTCTGGTTGAATGTTTTAGGCTGGAGTTTTGCCGTCGCTTGCGTCGATATATTAAACGTAATCAATAAGGTTAACTTCTTTAATTGAGCAGCAGCAACAGCGTCGTGAAATGGACGAAAACGAAGCGACAATCAAAACTAATTGAATGTGGCGAAAAGTGGAGAGAGAGAATTGGGAGTGAGTGAGTGAGCGAGCGTGTGTGTGTGTGAGTGAGAGCGAAATGGAGAGCAACCACTTAACAGTGAAGAGTGCTAAAATGTGTTGACCTGTTGAGCTTTGAGTATTGAGCTCAAAAGTTTGAGTGGCCATCAAAAAAAAGAAGAAAAACCAAACAAAAAAAATGCTCGAACAGGCCAAAGTTGAGTGTTGAGTGAGTGCGTTACGCCTAATCAAACTGAAAGATAGTCAACAACAGCTTATAAGTAATTGTGCGTTGCATAGTTTTGGGCGTCAGCACAGTTAACTGTAAGGACTTACAACAAAATATATGTGTATATATGTATATTGAATTACATCAGGCTCATTGGTTGTGGTGGGGCTTCTGCCATGTGTCAGCCGTAACATTGTTGAAGGCCAACAACAGTCAGGCTATGCGTCAGCACTAAATCAATTTGGACCTTAGTCAACATTAGACATTAGACAAAAATGTGAACAAAGTGCGACCGACAGACAAAGACAGACAGAGAGAGAGAGAGAGAGGGAGAGAGAGAGAGGGAGAGGGAGAGAGAGCGGGGGATAAAGTCAAAGTCTGGGGTCGTTGCGAGCAGCCCACTTAAAATGTTGATTGCTCATTTGTTGACACGCAACATTTACCAAGTGTCTATATTCAGACAGCTACAATAACAAAATTAGAATAGAATATATAAAAACATAGAAAATAAAAAGCATATACTTAAAACAGAAATGTAATAATAATTATTATTGAAATAAGCTGTCTGTTTAACAGTGAGTTAACAGAAATGTAAGAATAATTATTATTGAACTTAATTGTCAGTTTAACAGTGAGTTAACAGTGCCAATTGCTGTTGAAATTTGCATAACTCAAAAAACCAACTACGATTGTACATATGTACATATGTATGTGTGTGTGTTTGTCTGTGTGCGCGTGTGTATGTGTTTCTCTTCTATGAATGGCGATAGTTGCCAGACCATAACAGACTAGTAACAATATCAACAACAACAACAACAACAACGGCAAATCGCTAAGTGCGCGCACGTCATGAGCATTTGCATATTTGTGTTTGAGTTTGCTATTTGGCATATTGTAAATTGTATATTGTATTTTTTTTGTATCGTATCTACGCCAAATGTATCCACAGTCATGCCGATTGAACATTGGCAGCTGGCTGGCTCGGCTGGCTCTGCTGGCTGTGCTTGACTGCCAATAGCAACATTTTTCGATCATGCAGACAGTCTGATAAGCAGACAGGCAGCCGACAGACACGACAGGCTGACTGACACACACACATCGTTTCCCAGTTGTAGCTTGACGGCGTGAAGAATGTACTGAAAAAAGCCACATTACTTTTTGCATTGCATGCTCCAAAACACGAGCAACAATTATGTTTAACATTCAACAGGAACAGGAAGTTACTGTTAGCAAATTTAATTTGCACACAATTTTCACTTCTTTAATTGTTTACTTTTTTAAAAATTAATATTTTTTATATGTAATGCCCTGTTAAAAATGGTTTATGCATAACAAAAAAAAACCACAATTTTGCCAGAAATGAGCATTTTCCATTTAATGTTTAATTTTAACACGCTCTTAATATATATCTTTGATATGAGACTACTTTATCATATATCAGTTTTTTGTTTAATCTATTAATATAAATATGCTCTTAATATATCGACAAAATATCTTTGATATAGGACTATTATACCGTATAGCCTTCATAGGAACAATCGCTCGATAGATGAGTTATGGGATGAACCACTTTCTTGTCTACCAATTATCTCAATCAAACTAAACAAATGGATTAGAAATTGTTGCAATATGACTACTATAACCCATAACTATCATAGGAATATTCGGTCAAAAGATAAGTTCTTGCATGAAAAACATTTGTCTTTAATAAGTGATCCAAAGCAAACTGATTAGTCATGACTTTTATACCATATCTAACAAGTGGACCACAAATCGTCGAGTTTGGACTACTAAATTATATAGCTGTCATGGCAAACGATCTAAAAAGATCTTTTCTAAGATTAACATTTATGATTGCCAAGACAATTTCTCTGCACAAATATAGCATTATTTGTAGAAAGTGCCGCTGGGCTGTGTTTTTTTTTTTTTTTTATATTTGTATTTACAATTCATGAGAATCTAACTGAAAGTGCGCCCAACATTTACCATGTGCTGGCCTCCCCATGTGTGTGAGTGTGCGTGAGTGTGTGTGTGTGTGTCTGAGTGTGTGTGTGTGTGAGTGTGTTGTATTTCGATTATAATTCTCTGGTTGTGTGTCTCTGCTTGATTGTTGTCGAGGTATCAGCACATCGTATGAGTTCATTGTGTGTCATGTTGTTGCTGCTCTTCTTGTTGTCTAAATACAACAAGTATTAAGTTGTGCATGTGTGTGTGTAGTGTGTGTGTGTGTAGTGTGTGTGTTGATGTGTGTGTTGTACTCGCCTTGGCTGCTGCTGTTGCTGCTGATTGGGAATCGCCAGTTGGGCGACTGTGAAAGAGCTTTGTGCGTAGCTGTAGCTACGAGATACTTTTATATACACACACACACACACACACACACACACACAGAGAGAGACACACACATTCCGCTTGCCACTTATTCTGCTGTGGCGTCTATGAATTTGGTTTCATATTAAGCAGTCGAGCAGTAAATGCGACGACGATCGCAGACTTGCGACGCCAATGAAAATATGCTGTGAATGTTCAGCTGTCGCTGACTGTGTGCCGTGTATCTTGTATCTTGTATCTGTACACTCAGCAAAAATACAAAAATCGCACTGAAATTTCGAAAATCATGCCGGGAACTAGCAAGTCTGTTATTGTTTTTGGATATGATTTCCAAATATATGAACGAAAAAATTCTTGAAATTTTCAATTCTATTTTTAAAATAAAAATAAATATTTTCTGTATTATAATCTATCTATTATTAAAATGTAGAAATGCAAAATTCTTATTTTTAGCACAAATTCTTTACACAAACTCATGAGTTAAATTTTGAGAGTTTAAATCGTTGTAAAATTGCAAGTTTTTTCTTAAATTAAATTTATTTTAATGTACATTTTTTAATACGCTTGTATAAATGGAGTCTTAATCTGTATGAACACATAGAAAAACCGTAGAAATTAGGCATATTTTTTCTAGATTTTATAAAAATATATACTGGAATTAAAGACAGTCTTCTCATTTATAAATATACTTTCTAATTAAAGCAAGGCGATTTTCTAAATCATTTTTTGGTTAAGTGCAAATATTTAAAGACCAACTGAAAATTAAAAATGTAGTTTGCTCTTTTTTTGCAGAGTGTATCTGTATCTGTATCTGGACTATAATTGTGTATATGCATGTAGATATGTATGGTATGTTGGCATCTCCTGCTCATTCTAAATAGCTGCGCATATTGTGGCATTGTGGCAGCTGTTGCTGCGCGCTATCAGATACTGCCCCAGACTGCAGCGAGACAGCTTAATGACTTGCGTCAATGGATTTGCGCAGCTTTTTACCTGCAACTGCAAATCCCGATGCAGACTCGATGGCATCATTAAAATCACATCTTTTTTTCGCGGGCAAAACCCATAAAATCATCAATAGAAACGCTCGGCAAACGGCCAGGTCAATAAATTGCCACTGCCTGGCAACTTGTAGCGCCAGCCATGTTGCCATGTTGCCTGCCCCGAAGATGTCTACTTGACATTTGATCAACAAAGGGATTGCCAGAGAAAGAGACAGAGAGAGAGAGAGAGAGGGAGAGGGAGAGAGATAAAGAGAAACCACTTGACTGCAAAACAAACGAATCTCAACTGCGAACAGATCCTTGCTGCAGGCAGGTAGTCCTCGAAGTGCTCGTCAATTGCTTCTGTGGAAATCCCCAGCGGTGTTTAAGGTTGAATATCCTTGCACCTTCTGCATCGCTTGTCCTAATTAGATTTGAAGTGTTCTCGGAACTCTCGCTTGCAACTAGATGCAAATCAATAATCATTTTTGGAGGTGTTTTCTTTATCTATATTTGCATATAACTTTAACTGATACACATTTGGATTACTTTTTTTAAATGAATATATTTATAAGAATTAGTTGAAGTTCACGCATATTTCTATGCAATTATTGTATTCCTTTCAAAGATTTCTATTGACTTTCACAACAATTATTGTCAGCTTAAAAACGACAATTTCTTTTGATAATTATTTTGTTTTTCTCTGGCTTTAGGTCAAGTGCTTTTCCAAATTCCACAGCCGATTCTTCAATCACCACTTGAACACTTGACCGGCAGCCAGTGAAAAACCAATTTAAATTATAAAAAGAGGCCAACACACAATAAACAATTATTATATTACAATGAGTATTTAGCATAATTATATATGTAATGCCCGATTAAGCCCAACATAATTGATAATCAGTTATTTAATGGCAAGTTCAATAATGCTTAAATATAATCAGATATGGCTAAAGTGTGTGGCCTTTTCCCTTGCTTAAGCTAACCAAATCAGAGAGCTGTAATTGAGCCATGTTTCGTATTATTCATTAATGATATGTAGAACCGACTGCGGCATACTCTGCTCTATCTGTGTATATATGGCCAAGCCACAATTTGGAGTTGACCTTCATAATGCCGTCTGTCGATTTGTCTGTCCGTCTGTCTGTCTGCCCGTTCATGTTCCATTGTTTGCTGTTATCTGGCTATCAGTGACTACGAAATCGACTCCTCCACAAACGAAATTCTGTTTGGCCAGCGACCAACCAAACTCCCCCCGTTTAACCCACTCCACCCTCCCTGCCTCCGCTCCTCTTCAGCTTCTAGTCCTCTTCCGCTGTGCCAGTTTTTTTTTTCATGTGTAAAGCCGTTTAACACTGCTGACAAGCACCAGGCAATTACACATATATATGTATATATATATATATATATATATGTTTATATACGAGTATGTGTAATACTATATACATACATGTTTATATGTCAATGCTCAGCAATATTGATAAAAATGTGTGTGTGTGAGCATAAAATAGAAGTCGCCTGGCTTGATAAAAAACGAATGGCGTGATTCATGATAGAAGTACACACGCGCACACACACACACACACACACACACACACAACAAATAAAATAATAATAACAATATGCGTTGCGTGGAAAAAACGGTATATATATGTATATACACACACACACACAGAATTACACACACTTGTGCAGAATTTAATATGTTTATGTGCGTATGAAAAAGAGATTACAGCTTAAGCATGCTATTCTATATGTCTCTGCTATATATATATATATATACATATATACATATATATATATATATATATATATATACAGGCTCTTTTTTATACGATTAACGGTTATTTTTATTTGCCAGCTGGTCTTTTGCGATTTCACTTTCATTATCAACTGCCCTGATAGGCACTTACGTGTGATATGATACGCTACGCACACACACACACACACACACACACACACACACACACATGCACACATGCATACATATGTGCTCGGGAAAGGGGCAATGAAATTTAAATTGGCCCACTGTTGTTGGCAACAACAAATAATATTAACAATTCGGTTAGCAATTGTGTTAAGCAAAATGAGATTTCAACAGAATTATATATCCCAATGCACAAGCACAACTACAAAGACACACACACATATATCTCTATATATAATATATATGTATATATATAAGAGCAGTTATTACTCTTTCTTCCATAAACCACTTTAAACTCTTTTTAGATTGATTTACACGCCTTTTTTTTAATGTATTTTGTATTTGATTTATATTTTATCCAAGCATTCAGCTCGCAAAAAATAAATAATTATAATTAAATGCATTTTGCAATCAATATTATAAAGACTATTAAGCTGATTGTTTGAAAGCCAAAGAATAAAGTTCATAAAATATTTGTATTATTGAATCAGATTTGTAAATAACTTTAAATCCCTCAATCATTATTATTATAGATATTATTATCATTATTATTATGTGTATAGCTTAAAGAAAACCAATTAATTCATTTATAGAAGAAGAATTTGAAGAAAGTGAGCAGCACTGCATAAATCAATCAATCAAAATCAAATAAATCTTTAATAAATAATAAGAAAAAAATTGAAAATTTTTCAACTTACCCTTAAGTTTTTCGCGTGACGTTTCCAAGGCATTTTTGCGCGAATTCACAGTTGATTCTGAAACGAGAGAGAAGCAAACAAATTGTGTTTAATATGAAACATTCGCTTTGATTTATTTATTATTATTGTTTCAGTTGATTCGGTTGATGTTTAATTTGCTTGACTGCTGTCATCAAATTAATAGCTACGAGTTATTGGAAAAGTCTTAGAAAATTCCGCAGAATCTGAAATATAATTGCCGTTTTTCTATTTTCAAATGTATTCATTTATTTTTTTCGTGTTGTGACAAATACAAACAAAGAGGAAAATAAAATCTATTTAGGCTTTTATTTATACCAAATGTCGAGGCCCCCCCACGCATTGACACTGACATTTCACTCGCAGTGACGTCAAGTGTGTGTGTGTGCAACACAGCAACTTTGGGTAATTCACTGGCAAAAGTGTTGCAAAACGGAGGACATCAAAGCTAAACACATTTGTGAAGAATCCTGCTCTTAATAGTGCCACACAGAAACACATAATATACATATGTATACATATGTATATATATATACATATATATAATCGATATGGGTATATATTCGTGTATATTTATTTTTCGTGATCTTTGTGAAATGTTTGCTAATTTTAAATGTGTGTCTGCCCATACACTCATCTCCATAAGTAGCTGTGTGTGTTTAAATATATATATATATATATATATATATATACACGAAGATTCCGCGAAATAAACTTTTGTCTACGCGAATTGAAGAAACGCATAGAGAATCCTAAATGTTCTATTAATAAATTCGCAGCGATCGCAAAATGTGGCGAAATTCCCATTCGCCATTCAAAAGAAAAAAGAAAAAGAAAAAAACGTTGAAATGAAAACAAAAATCACAAATAATAATCAAAACAGCTTGACGAGACTTGAGCAGCTTTTTTCTATATTTTTTTTACACATTTTTTAATTGTTGTTGACCCGGCCAATGGGAATGACGCACATTTGAATGTTGTTCATAAATTTGGTCACATTCCTCAGCTTATACTTGGTGGGAGGGGGGACTCTTCTGCCTCATCTCGTTCGTGGCCTTTTGTGGCCTGCGCAATTTAGTTGACATTTGCACAATTTTGTTGCGATAAGTAAATGTTGCTGCTGCTGCTGCTGCTGCTTCTGCTGTGCAAAGTAGAAATTACAAAATAAAGTGCGATTAAACGTTATCAGCGCAACGCAAACTGAAATTATTGTCTTGCTCTGTTGTAAAAAGTGCTCATGAGTTCTATATATATATATATATATATATATATATATGTGACTATATAATCGGACTCGCACTCGAACTCGTACTTTAATCGCGAGCAGCTGAGCTGCACTTTGAACGCTGTCGCTGATAAGCAGGAACTTAACAAAAAAGAAGAAAAAAGATTGCTGCCAACGCCTCGAAGTATGCAACAATTTCTACTTAGTTTTGTTCTTTTTGCGTGAAACTTGTTTAGTGCAAATTAGAAAATAAACCTTAAATGTTATTTAACTGAGTAAAGTGATTCGATTCATCTTTGAGGTTACGCAATCAGCTCAATTGTGTGTGACGTCATGAGTGCTTACTCAGCTGAGCTCATGCCTCACACACACACACACACACACACACACACTCAAACACACTCGCTAATTGTATTTATTAACATTTGCGGCAACAATTAGCAGAGGCCGAAGCTGCTGATGAAGACGAAGCAGAACCAAAAACAAACAAAAAACAAAAAGAACATAACAATAAGCGGCTTCCCCAGCACACAAACACACATGCACACAGAGGCGCACACACACACGTATACAGCTGCAAAAGCTAAACTGGTTGGTTTAACAAGTTTTAAGGTGAAGCAAAAGAAATGAAGAGCCAAAGCAAAGCGCATGAGTTGATGATGACGACGGCCAATTGCCAATTTCAGACTTGTTGTTAGTCGCTATGCTTATTTTTTTTATGTGTATGTGTGTGTGTGCTTTGATGCGCATGTTTCCGCTTTCGTTCGACGCCAACAAGTCGGCGGTCGTAAACAAGTGCGGCAGGTGGTAAAGCAGCCGCAGCAGACACAACGACAGCCGCTTCTTGGGCAGCCACAGAGCGAGTGAGAGAGAGAGAGAGAGCGCGAGCTTAAACGATTGGCTCCTTTTCCTCTTCTACTTCTACTACTTCATCTTTTACTCTTTCTTCAGCTTGTTCTTCTTTTCATTTGATGCGTGCGCAAATCGCGGTCGCGTTTTATGCTACCTGCGTTAGCAACTCTTCACCGTTTCTTCTCTTCTCTGTTTCTCCCTCTCTCTCTCTCGTTATCTGTCTGTCTCTGTTGTTCGCCTGATTCCTGCTGAGCACAGCTGCCGACAGTCGCCTGCCATAAATGCTGAGTGCCTGGCCGCTGCTTTAATTTGCATGCAGCCTTTTCGCTACTCCTTTTTCCCTGTTGCTTCTAGTGCTTAAGTTGCTTCAGTTGAGAAGGTCGTAGATTATTTGTTTTTTTTTTGTTCTCAGTTGGATAAATTTAGATTTATAAAACAAATAACAAATATGTGAATGCCTCAGCCATGACTCAATGCCTTGGAGAGGTGTTGCTGGTAGTCATAGATAAAATTTAAACACATACACAATATACATACGCATTTATTTAATAGCTCTGTTATTCAGCATACGTTAATGCGAATTGCATGTTAGAAATGTCTATTTACATTCATACATATTTACACAGTTACAAATTAACATTGACACATTGCAGTCACTGTCATTTGACTGACTACCAATGACTCATTGACAGCGGCCGGCTGCATCATTCACTTGAAGGTGAACTCTGTTAATCGTTTTAACTGTCATTTAGCCAACTGACCGAGTGTGTCTGGGGGAGTTAAGTGCAGCAAATCCACTCGAAATTCGCAACGTCACTTGAAACAAAAAAAAACATATCCGAAAATCTTGCCAAAGAAGGGCAAAAGGAAGAAGACACTGCTGCAGTCGCCGCTGTAATTTCTTTTGCATTATATTTTTACATTCTCTCTCTCTCGCTCGCTCTCTGTCGCACTCACTGGCTGTCAGCGGCGCTCTCAATTAAATCGTTGTGTTTGTTGCCTGTGACGTAGACAAGCGCAAAGCAGCCGCAGCAAATGAAATATGCGAAGCAGCACAGAAACCAAATGAAATGAAATGTTCAACGGCAGCAATAAAAATAAAACAACAACAAAAGCAGAAACCACAACATTTTTGCATATGCGCCTGTTGATTGCGTAATTAAAGTGCTCGACTTTATTGCGGCTGCTGCTGCTACTCTTCTTGTTGTTGTTTTTGTTGTTATTGTTCTTGTTATATTTATATTTTAATTCTTTCTGTACTGTTCGCATGTGTGTGTGTGTATGTACATATGTATTTACTAAATACGGAATATTCTTTGCTCTATCGCTTGGAATTTGTAATAATGCCAAACAAAACGAAAGCAATCAAAATAAAATTAAAAAATAATACAAATAAAAATAAATGTGCTATATTCATAGAGTAATAAATACAAATTCTTATTGGTCTTTGGGCTCAATTTTTTTCTTCACTTTTCCAACGGCTGCCAATTTTTGCAGCTGTTTGCACATTTAATTAAATCAAATAAAAAGGCATCAATTCATATGTATGTATGTATATAGTATATATGCATGCAAAAGGGGCGGAACGCAACGGGGCTGGGCCCAAAATCCAGTTACATTTACAGCTGCTGCCGCTGCTGCTGCGCCGAACGGAATCAGAATTGAAATTGGAATTGGAATTGCAGTTGCAGTTGCAAATTGGAGCCAAGTCCCACGTGAGACTCCGCTAAATATGCGAGGAATGTGTGGCAAAGTGCGTGGGGGCGACTCGACTCGACTCGAGTCGACTCGTAAAAAAACCAAACAATTAAACTGCGAATGTGGAACGCGAAGAACGAGTGGTGATAGCAGGGGGCGAGGAGAGGAGAGGAGGAGGTGGGAAATACACGCTTCATGATTTATATTTAAAGAGCACAATAAAGCCACAAATTAGTTAATCTGTTGCCACAGACTGCAAATTGTAAAATTCAGCAGAAATACAGAATTATTTTTATTGAATTTTATTGTAAAAATACTGTTTGTCAGTGAATGGTTTTTCCCCGTGTCCAACTACTTTCTAGACAAACTGTATATTTACAATTTGCAATCTGGCAACAGAGTATCTAATCATTCTTGCCAAAATGTATCTATGCATAAGGAAAAATCCAAACAATTTCTTGCCAAACTACATATTAGGTTAAGTAAACTGTTTATAAGCCTATTCACAGCTGACAAAAGCACAATAAATAAATTGTTCTGCTGGAAAAAATCTGGTTATCATAAAACACAAAATATTGCTGATAAAATTGCTGTTTGCCGAGGAAGGTGTAAATTTATATACATAATTCAAAATGATTAATTAATAAATGAATAATAAAAGAAAACAAACAAACAAGATTAATAGGGGACTGCCCTGAATGCGAACACAACGGTAACGGCGACTACTACTAAACTACTACTACTATTCAAATAGAGAAATGCTCGTTTATGATTAACCCATGTGATTACGTGTATACCGATGACTTGTGCTTGATGATGAGCAAACACAGTTAACGTGAGTGAGATAAGCTCTCGCACACACATGAAGGTTAACACAGCAGAGACTGAACAAAGGCACACACGCACACACATATGCATACATCTATTTCTGCTTCTTCCCCTTCTTCTTCTTCTAATACGTTGTTCACACCACAGCAACGAGCGCAATGAGTAAAAACTGTAAAAATGCCAAAACGGCTGACAACGCAAAAAAGCAATTATGAAAAGTTATTCACATTTATGATTAATTTCCTTTGAATTATATGCGTTGCACGCGCTCACTCTTTATATTACTCAAAGCACTCTCAGCACAGACACTCGCTCTCACGCGCTCTCTCTCTCTCTCTCTCGCTCTTGCGCTTGCTCTTAATTTAGCTTTCAATTTGGTCTGACGTCCGTTCAATCGCAAGCAGCAGCAGCAGAGATAGCAACAGAGGGAATTCCCTGTTGAGTGTGTCGCTCTCTCTCTCTGCTCTGCTCTGCTCTATTCTGCTCTGCTTTGCTCTGCTCTCTGTCATTTGTTATCTCTCACTTGAACTGTGAATGTGGTGGCTCTTTTCGCGTCTGTGGCCGTGTGTTTGTTTGCTTTTCAGCTTTCAAGCTTTATTACTACGCGGACTTCGTTGGGCGATTATCATTAGCACTGACTTGCTTTATATTGCTATCGTTCTGCTTCTTCTTCTTCTTCATCATGTTGTTCTTGCTGTTGTTGTGCTGTTAATTGGTGTGCATTTGCCTCGACTACTTGCGCTGTATTTGGACTGTTCGCTGTTTGCTACGCTTTGATAAGATTTCACGCCTATTTTTTTTTTTAAATTTCTTTTTTATTTTTAGTAGCTGTACAAACAAATACATATATTAGCTGACAATTTTGTTGGCCAAAAAATGGTTCAAGTTCGAGGATTTTAGTCTCTGTAAATAAATATGCACAATTTGTTGTTGTTTCCCATAATTTTCGTTTTGCGCTTATCAAAAGCCAACATCGGCATTTTGGCCAACGTTGCTTTCCACCTTGCCCAGTTGCCATTTTACGTTGAAATTAATAGCACGATATGTTATGGCTAAAAGATTTATATTTCGATCTGCGTTAACATAAATTACGCCACAGCCAAAGAGAGAATAAATAAGTAAGAGTGCAAAAGAGAGAGGGAGAGAATGCACGACTGAGTGTTACCCTGTGATCAAGATTATGACACACATATATATATATATATGTGTAGTATATATGTATGTAATACAAATGCGCATAAATATCTTGTTATTATTATTATTATATACTTATCGATAGTTATCGATAACATGCAATTGCAGGGTATGCAGCAGCAAAGAGCTTAAGCAGACGCCTTCGTCGACATCCTTTTCCTCTTCTTCGCTCTTTTTGGCCATACACAACAATGTTGCCTGGTGTATCTGAATCTGTATTTGTATCTGTATCTGTATCTGTATCTGTATCTGTGGCTGTGCATCTTTGTATCTGTGCGAGCAGCACAGTCTGTGGGACAGACAATTTTATTTCATTTATATTTTATGCGTTGCTTTTTTGCGTTCGCTTCCTTTGAGATACACACACCAACACACACACACACACACACACACACATCCAAGTTGGCTGAAAATATTCGCGGCTGTTGCGGCTCTTAAAATGGGCAAAACGTATCTGTTGCTCCATCCTGTGGCAACAGCTGCTGCCAACTTTTGCGTTCTCAGCAAAAGGCGCAAAATAAGAGTCGTCCGTCCGTCTGTTGTCCCGTCGCCGTCCAACGACGACGACAACAATCCTCAATCAACTTCGCTGCGCAGTGTCTTGTATCTTGTATCTTACAGATACGCATAGCACTTGTGCCTTGGCTTTGCTTTTTTTTTGGTTTTCCTGCTTTGGCTTTGGCTTTGCTTTTGCCTCTCATTTTGGCAAGTTTGGGGCAAGCGTGTCTTTGAATCTGTGTATCTTGTAGATGCGCCCCTGACAAACGGTCTATAACCGGTGGATTTTTCTTCTTTGCAGTCACTGGCGCCTCAGACTCAGACTCAGACTCAGACAGAGACGTGCGTTTTGCGCTACAACATGCTACGTGCCCCATTCGCAACGTGACTTCCCCCAAACACGTTGGCCCACAAAACCCCAAGCTGAGCAACAAGGATGGCCGGGATGAGCTGTGAAAATTGCTCGAGTGTTGCCCTTTCAAAGCAAATCGTTTTTTCTTTCTTTTTTCTTAGCTCAAGTGTAGATCTCGGTAAGTATCTGATGGATACATGTATTCCGAAAGTGTGAAAGGCTTTCTAATTTTATCGAATGGTTTTTAACCCAATGAATCGGCTTCGTATCCAGAAACCCCCATTTTATATAGCTGCCATAGGAAAAGTCTGTTGAAAGATAAGTTATTGTAAGAAATACTGTTTTGTCTACTAAAATATCCGAATCAAACTGCTAAAATTAGGGCAAAGAAATAATATCAGTATCTGCTTAAGGCAACATTAGAATTTCCAGTATTTCATGTTAATTTTTGTGTATCCATAACGTTTTTTATCCACTTTACCTGTCAAAGTCTACAATAATGAAATCAAAACCATGCCATTATTCTTGAACCTTCATTTTTAGGCGCCTAATATAAATAATGAAGCCTTTTCTAAAGCATACATCACAATTATATATACAATATTGGCATGTATAATTTGTGTTAGTCAGGGCCACACTCAACGGTTCGTTCTTAATAATTTTTTAGTTGGTAAATCAAATAAGTTCAGGTATTTATGGTGATGATTAACAGCTGTTAATCGTCAGCTGTTAATCGTCAAGTCAACAGCTCCGCCAATTAACATAGTTTTAACACTCTGTGGCAACGTTTACTGCTAACAGTCGTTGATTCTGTTAAGCATTTAATCAAGGTAAGTAAGAATATTGACGAGTCTTTTGGCTATCCAAATCAAATCAGCTATCAGAATCGAAAGAACAGACAAAAGCCAATGGCGTATGCCAAATGACAATTACACTTTATTTTATTTGGCTAAGAAAAGGCGAGGACTTTGTAAAGTCCCTAAACAGCAGACACGGAGTCGACTGCGCATCAGTTGGCCAGGTTAATGGCTGCCTCTTTAGGCCAAGACTGAGTGGAATCCTTTACTTCAACGAGCCGCAACCTGTACGCAGCATTGTGGGCCCAATGCTGAGCTCTGTTTATTGTTTAGGGCTTTTATTCGAGTCGAGTGTTTTCTCGTCTCTAGCACCAAAACAGTCTCAGACGCTAGGCCTAAACGCAGCCCAAGTGACTACCTGTATCCCTGTGTGTGTGTGTGTGTGAGGCAAAATGAAGTGCCTGCAACATATAGTCATATTTATGTTACCCTTGTGCCCCCAGCTGACGCTCTGAGCTCTCCTTTGCTTTGTTGAACCTGTTTTTGTGCTCTTTTTTTCTCTCTGTTTTTTTTTTTGTTGGTTCTTGTTTGTGTTTGGCTTTTGGGCCACTTAACTTTTTATCAGAAATCACTTTGCCCATTCTGCGAAATTGTTATAAATACGTACACACATTTTGTGTATATGCACAATACAAAAAATACACACAAATATATTTATATCTTTATACATATGTGCAGGAAGATGGGCCCAAATCTCTTTTACTTTGCGCATATTACTTATTATGGCTTAAGTCGTGCTTAGAGCCAAACAGGTGTCTACTGAGCAGTTGGCCAACAGATTTATATTTGGATTACTTGTTTATTTATGCCCATGTTTTAATTAACGTATAATAAATTCAAGTGACTTTTGTGTGATTTGTGTAATTATTGTCTATGAAAGCTAAATATTTATTCTGTTTACAAATTCAGATTCTGAAATAATAAATCTTTATAAATAAAATCTAGATAACTTGATTAGTCAGCAGCCCAATGGATTTAATGTACTAAATGTACAATTAAATTAAGGATTTCTTTGAGCGCTGCCAAATGGCTACAATTAAAGATTTACCACGAATTAATTCGGTTTCAATTTTAACTGAGCTGCTGAAAATATACACAAAATAATAGCAACATCCATAAATGTATCTGTATGACGAGTATGTGCAGATACAAAGATACAAACTGAATGTGAAGAAATCGTGTTGACAAAGAAAACTACAGACACAATTCAGACTGTAAAGTTTGGAAAACTTTTCACCATGCAAAAGCAGTTGGGAATGTGTTTTTCATGGAAAATATTCAAATTTCTTGCAAAGGATCTGAGGAAAAGTTTTGAGTATTTTGATATACTTCCGCCGCGTCTTTATAACTGTGGAAAAGTTTTCAATCTAATTGAAAATTTAATCAATATTCAATGAACTTATTTTGTTATGAACAGTATTTTTTAAAGCTTGGTATTTAATATTTAAAAATGTAATATTTTTTGTCAAGACTTAAAAATTTCATTTAACTTCATGAAACCTTTTTGAATTTTGCAATTTGAAAACAGATTACATAGATTTCCCAATCAATTTAAATTCAGTTTAATGCTGTTATCGACTTGTTTACAATCTGTATGCTGAACAATTCGATTTCCCATAAATATATGTTTAGACCGAAGAGCAACACACCCACACACCCACACACACATACACCCACACACACACACACACATGTGCAGGTGTAGAAACTCACACGCGTAAATTGATTGATTGGAGTGAATGATAGCACGGCTTGAAATTCAATTAAATGCCAATTGGACAATTTCTGTACCTTTATTTAAAAGTTTTCTAAACAGCGGCGGGGAGGGTGGTGGGGGCTGTGCGGATTTTATAATAAAAATGTTAGCGAGACAAGAAATGGCCATTTGCTGGGTTAATGTCTGGCCAACGGCCAACGGCCAACGAATTCCATTGATATGCTGATAGCTGATAATTTATTGATTTCTTTTAATCAGAGACATCCAAATGGAAGTTCTTAGAAATTTGCGCGATAACTTCAAGTGGTTACTCTGTGTGTGTGTGTGTGTGTGTGTGTGTGTGTGTTGTTGTTGTGTTCTTACTCACCAGCTGTGGTGTAGAAAAAAACGGCAAAATATGAAATAAAACTCGTTTGGGAGATTAGCTAGAAACGTATTTGACGTCAGGTGAATCATCATCGTCAGCGAATCAGAGACACAAAAACCGAACCGGAGACAACTGCTTATGCCAGTTAGATTGGTGGATTGGGGGTACTGCAGGGTGCAGGTGGAGGGGGGGCAGATTGTCATTCAAAATGATTCTGAGTCAATATTTGACATGACAACATTTGACTGCGGCTTGTGGGTGTGGGTGCGGCTGACTTGCGGGCAATACTTGTGTTAAATTAGACAACATTTTTAACAACTAAAAGAGTGAGAGAGCGACTAAGAGCGAGAGAAAGAGAGATAAGAGAGAGAGAGAGAGAAAGAGAGAGAGAGAGAGAGAGTTGGAAACAGGTTAACCAGGCAAGAATTGTGCTACGTATCGAAAACTGGGCCCAGAGCAAAAAGTCGCTGGTCAGCCACGATTTGTGAACAGGAGCGTAGACAAAGAGGGACATGCGATATATATATATATATATATAAATATATCTAAAGATTATTTTTTTATTATCTTTCTAGTTGTTTCTTTTTAGACATCGCTGATTGCCATGAATAATAATCTTTGCCGGTTAACGCTTAGAAATCCCTGCTACGTCCATGTCTCAAGTATTTGGTGTTGTTGTTTTTGGGTTTGGTTTTATTTCCATTTTATTTATTTTTTTGTGAGCTTCCCCCATATTTTGGACTCAGCAACAAGTCGAAGTGATGGCCAAAAGCGATGCGACTCTGGCCAAAACCGGAATGACGTGATGTCTTTTGGCTTATTTGTATTTGTATTTGTATTTGGATTTGGATTTGTATTTGGATTTTATATTTTGTGTGCTGCTCTGCTCTGCTTCGGCTGGCTTTGCTTTGCTCAGCAGTCGATATTCGTTTGTGGTTTATTTTTTATTATTTTGATTGTGTTGGCATCGTTCAACACGTTTTCGTTTTTTCGAAGAAACAAAAACCATACAAATAAAAGAGAAGAAATGCCAAAGAAAATAAAAACCGAAATGAATATCATAAACATAATAAAGACCCCATTGAGTGACGCCACAAGCACAAGTGTTTGTTGCTGTTGTTGGCTTTGTTGTTCTGGCCAATTCATTTAGAAATTGATACGAGAAATGTCACATTTTTTTCCTTTTTCTTTTTGTTTTTTTGTTTTTTTTTTTTGCACTTTCAGTTTGAGTTTATTAATATTGTGTGTTATTTGGTCAGCTGCTTTCAGAAAGTTTGCCAGTCTGTGGCAAGTTAGTTGACACAATAAAATCCTTGACATCCTTTTATTCCTATCTAAGATAAGGGTGTCTCATAGTCGATGCTAGTCTGTACTACAGCAATGGCCCAACAAATAGAACAACTTTTGATTGCAAGTTTTTATTGCCTTTTCTGTTATCTTTGCTACGTTTGCTTTAAGAGTTTTATGTGACTGACAAAGTTAATCAGAGTGGTAAATGCACATTACAATAAACTGAGCTGATTCAAGTTTGATTAAGAAACAATATAAATAAATAAATCTGAACAAATCTGACTTTGTTAAGCGCTTAAACTTATGCCTACACAGCTTGGTCTTTAAACCTATATTTATGTATGCCACCTCATAGACGTCAGCACAAAAGCCTCCATTGATGGGAGAGAAATGAGTTAGAGAGAGATAGAGATAGAGAGAGTGAGAGAGAGGCTGTGTGTTATCAGTTGACACAGACGCATTTCAACAACGTAATTCGAAAATGCTTATGCTTAATGCGATTTCAAATAGCTGCTGCTGATGTTGAACACCAAAACCAAATGAATTTTTTGACGGGGCGCCGTTGACCGCATTCAGCATTGAACTATTTGAGGAAAAGGTTATCAGGGGGCAGCACATAAACACAAAAACACAATTCACTTCCAACTTGTAGATACAAAAGAAAAATATGTACAAAATAATTGTAATCATTATTTATATATAAATAAACGCTGCTTGAAATATGTTTTTTAAATAATACTGTTCAAGTGCAAAAACAACCAGCAGCAGCAGCATCTGGCTTAACCACAACGACCAAAAAACAAAAACAAAAAACAAAAACAAAAACGGGGTGCAAAAAGGCATCACAAAAATCCAGAAAGAACCCAAACCACTAAGCCAGCTTGGGGCGCCAGTCGTCAAGTGCTGTGGAAAACACGTACAAAATGTTGTTCCAAATGCCATTTGCCCAGTTTCAGATACTTGTAGGCATGTGGATACTCTCTGAGATACATGAGCAAATTCCGGCACGTCCTAAGGCAACAAAAAAAAATGGTATTAGGTTATCCTTGCTACACACACACACAGAGAGAAGGCAAATGGCTTTTCACGGTCGTTGCCGTTGCTGCTGCTGTTGATCAACTTGTGCCAAGCAACAGCGGAGGACAACCAGCGGCGCTGAGCTGAGTTCCTAGCTGATTTTCCTGCTGTTGTTTGCTCTCTCTCTCGCTCTCTCTTTTTACGCCACCAGCCCTCTCTCATTTGGCTTAAACTTTGTATGCCCCGTGGCCAACCAAGTCCAAAGTGGGCTATGCTTGTCCAAGCATAAACAGCAAACAGCTCGAAAGTGAAATAAATAATTTATTAAAAATATTAAATATAAAACAAAAGAAAGATTCAACTCAAGTCAAGTGGTTTTCTTTCATAGAGTATCTGTTAGTTGGGCAACAGTTGGGCTTAACTTGTTACTGGCTTTTTATGGCTGCTGTGGGTGGTTGAGTTGCTCGGGATTCTCGCTGTGCGGTGACTGACTGCGAGCAACGTCATCATCATCATCATCATCATCATCATCGTCATCATCTTTGGTGGGGTTGCCACACAGAAATTTGTATGTGCACCCGCAAAGCCAAACACACAAATACATACAACTTTATCATTTGGGGAAGCCCTGCGCATTCACAGACTTGCCTTCCTCTTCCTCTTTCTCTGTGCGTGTGTGTGGGTGTGTGTGTGTGTGTGTGTGTGAATTAATACACACACTTTTACTTACACATGTATTTTTACACTCGTGCTTATTTTTTGCTGGTTCTGCCTTGTTTTCCGTTTTCGCCTGCTGCCAACAACATTTTCCTTAATTTCTTTCTACCATTTTATTTTATTTTGTTTGTGTCTTATTATATATATATATATATACTATATAAATATATATATCTGTTTGGTTTGTTGCAGGTTGCTTTTGGCCCAGGTATGAGGTTTTATTTTGGCTTATTGCCGTAGTTGGTTTCCCTCTTTTATTTTTGCTGCTGTTGCCTTTTATTTTGACCCCCCTTTTTTTTGGCTTGGCTGCCATGACCTTTTTAGCTGCTCCTGCTTGTAAATTTTCTGGGCGTGGCTGCTGCTGCTGCTGCTGCTGCTGTTCACAACAAACAGTTGCTTAAGGAAAGGAATGTTTGTGGACTGGGTGGGCTGCGAGTTATAGCCAGGACATCCCATGAAACGTGTCCTTTTGTATATGTATTTTTTTATGGGGGCTGAGTAGCTTTTTAATGAGTTTGTGCGCTTTTTACGACTTCGGCAACCTTCTTCTTCCTTGCCTATAGAATTACCTATAGAAAATAAATTGTATCTGTATGTAAGTTATCGATTAGTTGTCGAACTCCTTTCGATCAATGCTTGAAGATTAATTGGTTGTATTTCAATCGAAATACAATCAACTTATACGACTGCCTTGGCAGGAAGCAGCTATTAGATCATCCTTCGCTGGGCAGCCACACAAGTGAGCAATTTGAGCACAGCTTGTGCCCCATTAGCTGGCTGGCCTTTGAGGCCATTCAAATGACCACACCTAGACACATTTAGAGTTGCGCCTAAGGCTTTAACCCACAACCGGTCACCGTACAACAAATCTACCGTCTTGAAACTGCTGTAATTTACAGTAGACACTATATTTTCATAATATAATATGCTCCATAGAAACAAGTTGGCAAAGTAGTCATAACGACTAATGCTTATCAAAATGTTGCCTTGGTTTTTGTCAGGAATTTGAGTGCATTTGAAGCATGTTTTTAGAAAAAATTTGAATATTTGATTTGCATATTTGAAGACTTTTTCTTGTCAGTGATATACTTAAACAAAATGGAGCACAATAGGTTTGATTTAAAATATAGTTAAAAACAGGTCATTTCCATTCCAAGTATTTAATTTATGTATTTAAATATCTTTAATTTATTTTAATTATTTTATTTATTTTTTATATTTTTTTTCATATATTTTTTTGGTATTAATTCATATTGGTTTTGAAGAACAAACTAAACATAAAAACTCCATTGTTATTGGTTTTAAAGGGTATTGGCTTCTGAGGGGTTAAGCAAGCCAAAACCAACCCTAAGAGGTGTGGGTGAAGGGGCGGGGGGAGTGGCTGGGGGGAGTAGGTGTTGGGTGGTTAAACTATGTATAAAGGGAACGAAACTAAAAGCCCTTTTATTTGAAGCGGAATGCGAGCCAAAGGAAACGCAAAACAAAGAGCCAGCAAATGTGCTAGAAAAGGTAGCAATAGCAACACAGGCAACAGCAACAACAACAACAACAACAACAACAACAGCAACAACAACAACAAGCAACAGAAACTGTAATAAAAACAAAGGACTTGTACTAAGGAATTGCGAATGAGGCGGACAGACGCCCCAGAGTCGAGCAAAGTCTCCATTCCCCCCGTCGCCGAGGGGGGGGGGGGCCTGCTGCCGCCTGCCCGTTTTGCAGCTAGACTTCTTCTTCGGTCGTTTGCCGAGCAAAACATAAATTATCAGCACAATGGGCAACAGTCAAGGCAAAGGCAAAGGCAAAGGCGGTGGCAAAAGACAGAGAGACAAGAACAATGACACACAGTGGTGGCAGAGAGAGGGAGAAAGAGGCAGCAGAAGGGCACAGAAGGAATGCTAAATGACAACAGCAAAGTGGGCAGGTCGTCAGCGGGGTGCGAGGGGGGCATATCAACAGTGGCAACAACAGCAACAACAACAAACAGCAAACAACAATCAACAGCAGCAGCAGCAGCAACAACAACAGCAGAGTCCCGGGCCAAAGTCTATTTTAATTTTGACGTAGTTTGTGACCCAGAACGTTGGCCAAAACAAATGCGACAACAACAATGGCAACAAGCAGAGCAACAGAGTTGCCAGCAACAACAGCAACAACAGCAACAGCAACAGCAAAAAGCAGAGATTATAACATAATCATAAGCAAAACCAAAACCAGAGTCAGAGTCAGAGCCAAAGGCAGCTCAAGTGTCGCAGTTGCTTTGAACATGTTGCGCCAGCTGCTTGGCCAAGTATCTAGATTCAAATACAGCGCCACAGACAGATACAGATACAAAACTTGTATCCGTCCCTCGTTACTCTGACTGGCCGTGTTGGGGCAGAGTGGCGCGTGGGCAGTGAGGCATAAGAATGCTGCCACCGCCCCATGCCACAAGCAACAGAACAGAAACTAGCGCTCCGATTAAAGGTCATATCAGCTACAGTATTAATCAGAATATTTTTGCATATATATATTATATTTATATATATATATTTGATAGATAGTATTTAATATATATATATATATATATAAAATAATGTTTATAGAGTGGCTAGAAACAAGAATTGTTGATGAATCCTTCAATAATAATCATAATGATAATATAATCTTTCGTATTCCCCACATACGTCAAAGGTAGTACTGCTCTTGAAGTGCTTATCGGTATATATATATATTATATATATATATATATATGTTTTCTTTTAGATTAGCGAAGAATAATAGCACCACTTACGCATTCCATGTAGAAATCGAAATGTTTCGTCAATTTGCTTTTATTTATTATGTTATTCTTAATATTATTTATTATTTGCATTATCAAGTTTAAAATAAATCCAAAATTATCAACAAATAATTGGAACATTAACAGGCAATTAGTAAGTAATTAATTTGTTATTTAAAAAGTAATTGTAATATTTTCATGCATTTTAGTGTAACTCAAGCTGCAATTATGATTATAATTAATTAATACAATGCTCGATATTTATCGATATTTATCGTTAGTTTATATTCAAATTGATTTTAATTTGAGGGCATTCCATATTCGAATGGAGCCAAAATGCTATTCCAATTCTTGTTAATAAGTTCAAACTGTATGAGTAACAAGCAGCAGCAACATTCAGCTTGAGTGTTGTCTGTCTAACAGAGCTGCTGCCCCCCTCACCCCCTCAAAGCTGTTGTTATTGTTGTTGTTGTTGGTGCCTCAAGTGACGCCAAAAGTATCTGCGCATTGTGGGCTGCGCGTTCGTTTGAGTATATCTACATAAAAGTTGAACGCTTGTGTTTGTATCTTTGTATCTGACAACACGTTTGCCTCTGTGTGTGTGTGTCTCCGTGTGTGTGAGTGTGTCTGTGTGTGTGTGTGTGTGTGTGTGAGTGGGTGAGCGCCAAAAGTTCATGACGCTGTGCGAAGCCTGATTTTCAGGCCATTACATTACATGGGTGCCCAGTCTTCTGTGCTCAAACAGCTTTTCATATTTACATATAGACACATACATACTTATATATATATATACATATATACGTATATATATATATATGTGTATATATATGTAATCTCTGTGTTTTCTTTTTGGGTTTCGTTTTTGTTTTTGTTTGTCGTTTCTCTTTTAAAAAGCGCTTCGCAGCTGCAACAGCATTGGCTGTATTTCTTTGTGTTTGTGTGTTTGTGTGTGTGTCTGTGTGTGTGTGTGTGTTTGTTTGCCTTTTGCGCTTGGGGATTACGTAAGGGAATCCCCAACATTTGCAGCGCTGTCGACAGCAGCAGCAGCAGCAGCAACGTCAGCAGCAGGCAGAAAAAAAAGCAAATGATAAAAAGTAGCGAAGCTGAACTGCGTCAGAGTCAGTTGCATGTTTTATGCATGAACTGTTTGCACTCTTCCCCCCTCCTCCTCCATCCCTTACCCTCTACCCCCTCTACCCCCTCTCCTATACCCACGTGCGCAGCAACGAAGCTCTTCTCTCGCTGTCGTTTTCAAAAAGAAAACGCAAATCCATCTTTCAGTTACTCGTCGCACTGCGTGAGGGCGCACTGTACAGTGTAACAAGTGCGCGCTTCGTTGAGTTGCAAGTATATACCTCCCCCCCCTCCCCCACACCCAAACTGCCTCTCATCTTTGGCTACGCCCACACAACAGTAGGCGACCCCCTGCTGCTTTGTATTTTTATTTATTTATTTTTTTATATAGTTTGCACAATTCTATTTTGTTTTTTTCTTTTTCTTTTTGTTGATTTTTTTTTTGCATTTTCTTGCTTGCAATATTTCAGTTTGTCGTACAACTTTTCCTGTTGCCTCAAGCGAGAGCTGGGCTGAGAGGGTAGCGGGGTGTTTCTCAGTGCCTCATATTGAGGTTGTGACTTACAGTTATTGCTTGTACGAGCCTTAAGAGCGCACCACACGACCTGCCACGCCCCCCCCCCCCTCACAAAAAAACACAAAAAAAACTAATGTTTTTGCTGTAATTGAAAATGGCTGATTCGCATTCTTTCTCTGTCTCTCTCTCTCTCTGTCTCTCCCTCGCTTACTCACAATTTCCTAGTGTCTTTTCTTCTCTTTTGTGTTGCTATTTTCTTTTCTCCCACCATTTATTGCTTTTTGTGAACTTTTCTTTCTGCCATTGTCCTTGCAAATACCCTGTAAATACTGTACATACATAGGTGGGGCATGCTGCACGTGTCAGAATATTGTAAGGGATGCAGTGAATACTCGTAAATGAGAATGTTTCCTTGTTTTATGTAAGTTTCCTTTTTTAAATATATAATAATTTCCACAGCTTGATTTCTAAGAAGTTTTTTTAAAGCGTAATATTTTCACAAATTAAGTCTATCTTCTATAACTGAATAAAATGAAATAACTTCCAGCTGCAAAGTATCTTTTAAGTTTTCATATAGTTTTATAGTTAGCGAGATAATGCTGGGTATTTAATAGTTAAGTCAAGTCAAGGCAAGGCAAGGCAAGTCAAGTTTGAGTGGCCTAACGAATTCCTATTTATTTCGCTATGTATGTGCACACTCACTCTCACTCACACACACACACAAACACAAATATATATATGTATGTATTTATATATACACACACATTGTATACAAAAGTGGCCTTGAGCTCAAGTATCAAGTTTTGAAGTTAACGCATGTCAACAGGCACATCAAACGGGATGAGGGTATTATAATTTTGTCGTGAAGTGTGTAACGCATTTAAGCAGCCATTTCCGTCCCCATAAAGGATATAGTATAAAAATAATAATAAAATAAATAATTTATTGTATTACATTATTACATTATAGCGCCTAGGCCCCGATTGTGTGCAATTGGAGAGTGCGGAATCTGTGTTGAGCCTGAGTTGTTTTTAACTCAATATATTTTAGAGCTTGTAATTAGGAAAAGGGCATACACTCAGCATAAATTCAATCTGATAATCAGTTCGAATTTATTTATATAAGAAATGTTTTTTTTTTATATTTTTCCCAAGAAATATATTTCGTAATATTTGTAAAATGTATGAAAATTGTTCACTTTAATTTTCTAAATAAGGATCTGATTCTTAGAAATAATCTCTTCTGAAGTTCAGAAAATGGTAATCAAAATTTGCTTATCTTGGGATCGATTGGGATTCTAATATACCCAAAATGTTAGGTTTTTTTCCAATTCAAATATTATGAATTTAATGTTAAAATGGAGGCTTTCTCTGGGTACATTTATAAGAAAACTCACTTAAAACTATAACTATTTTTCTAAATTTGAATAATAATGAATAAGGATTCAGGGCTATATTTTTTGCTGAGTGTACTCAGACTAGAGCCTGTAAAGGACTGCCCCGTTCAATTTGCACAGTTTTCCCAGTGCTTCACTGCACAGTGGCTTAAATGCTAAATTCGAGCTTAACCAGGCCAATAAAAGTTTCTACTTACTGCCACGTCCGCTGCCCTTGCGTCGCGCCATGCTGCAGCTGTTGGTTGTTGCCTGCTGCTGCTGGGATGGGATGGGATGATGAGTCCGATGAGTATTTTGTTTTTGCTGCCTGATAGGCTAATCCTGCTACCCACTATGCAGATGAGAGGAGTCAACTACATGGGGCCCAGTTGTGCTGTGCTTTGCTCGGACTCGGACTTGATTGATGTTGATTCTCTAAATGCTGTCCAGCAAATGGAGCCACGCCCACAGCGCCTTGTTTGCTCACTGTGTGTTTGTTTGTGTGTGTGTGTGTGTGTGTGTGAATCGCGTTAACTGTAAATGTGTCCTTGATGTGCAATGCACAATGCGTTCTTCACTCTAGTTATCCTTGCTCCACAGCGCCGTCAAGTTGCTCAGCGCAACGGGACTCGATTCGCTTGTGGCCTGGTTCCGTTTCTCTCTCTCTTCCTCTCTCTAAATATATATATATATATATATGTATTAGTGTATGCACACATACACATACACATACATATCTATATATATATGTAGCATGTAGATATTCTGAAATATTTGTTCGCTCTGTGTGTGTTTTGTTTGTTTGTCCTATTTTGATTGGGCAACGATGACGTGTGTTTGGCTCGAAATGACTTTTGGCTGCCCAAAATTTGCATACAATGGCAACATTTTCATTTATTTCATTTCGATTTCAATGTATTAATATTCCAAGTGTATTTGTTGATTATTGTAGTTGTTGTTGTTGTTGTATGTATATCCATATAAGTTTTCTTGTTCGTTGCGTGTAAAATACTCGAAAATTGCGTTTTTTGTTGTTTTTTGTTTTTGTTTTGGTCGTTGTTGCTTTTGATATGCTATTTGCGCCCTTTGCTGATTAAACTCTGCCTAATTTTAACCACATTCCACGTGGGAATTTTCTGCTCTCTTCTTCTTCTGTTGCTTCTTGTTATTGTTTTTGTTTGTTTGCTTTGCTTATTGTCGTAGGCCGCGTTTAAACCGTTACGCGGCGCGCGTGCGACGGAGACAAATTGAAGCGCAAAGCATGACGTATGATAAAATAAAACAAACAAAACAATTGAATTGCGTTTTATTTATTTTTGCTTTTGGTTTGTTTTCCGTTTTTCGTTGCTGTTGTTGTTGTTATTGTTGTTGGATTTGCATAAAAAACACGTTGCGTATACGCAACACACGCACAAGACACAATATTCAGCTTTTAATCAACTCACCGATTTGCACAAGCAGATTTTTTGATCTTTTTTCTTTTCTTTTATTTTCTTTTCTTTTTCTTTCAACTACTTAATATATATATTTGTATATTTTGATATATGTATACACATATATTTATTTGTTATCAATTTTCCTGTGTGTGGAACACTTTCAATATGGCATTTGTGTGTGTGTGTGTGTTTGTTTGCGTGTGTGTGTGAATTCTATTAATATAACTGAAATATATTCGCTGCTGCTCTACGAAATGTGTGCGAAGCGCGCGAAAACGAGAGGCGTGCGTCGACTTCGGCGTTCACCAACAAACAAGAGGCAATGTTAAGCCAAAATGAGCGCTGTAAACAGTTTATTTTTCGACTACGGCACGAGCCGAACGGACGAAACATACGCACACAAACACACTCTGACTGTGTATGTGTGTGGGCAAGAACTCGTATTGAGCACGCAAAACAAATATTGAGCTCACTCTCTTCTTGCTTGTCTGCATTCGCTCTTGCTTTTGCTTTTGCTATTGCTTTCTCTCTCTCTCTCTCGCTCTCTTTGTTTGGAGCAGTCGTTTTCAATTGTGTTTGCTTTCAATTTCAATTTCAATGTGTTTTTGCATTCAATCGATTTGCTTTTTGTTTACGTTTACTTTTGTCGTGCTTAGCTCTTTGAGTGAGTTGCAGTTAAGAGCATATTTAAGAGAGCACACTCTTTATTCTGCTTAGTATTCCCTTAGAATTTGATTCTGTTTTGCGGTTTGCCGCTAAAAAAATAACTCGTTTTAAAATCAATCAATCAATCAATTATTATTTAATTAGCAATTTATTGTTAAAGCCAGAATTGACTTATTCATAATTCTGTAAGATATTTTAGTCTTCATAATATTGCCTATATTTTATATTATATTTTATTTTATATTCCATAGTATTTACTGCATACTTTTAGGCTCGGCAGAAAAGATTTCTGAAGAATATGGCTTATTCAACTCTTATATTAACATAAATCTTGCTATGACAACGAAAAAAATCTTGCCACAATTTCAACGCGGTTAACTGAGTGTATGTGTGGTAAATTCATAAGTGTCTTGATGTCTTTGCAACTGTGGGCGGGCGGTCTTTGACATGCAAAAGGCGTGGCTCATTTCACTCATTAACCAATCTGATTCAGAAGACAGTTAATTGTATGGCATACTTTGGGGCTGTTCCACTCTTTGATTGATTGCATTTTTCTGAGTACTACAAATTCGAATTCGGATTCATTCCACAGTCAGTGGATAGCCATCAATGAATGCGGCACAGCTGTTTTTTGTTTACGTCTGTGGCACAACACGCAGGCGCTGGCTTTAGCCGGCTTTGCACTCCAGCGTTCCAGTTTCGAAATGCTTTCGCACTGGAAGTAGGGGAAAATTCCAGCAGCAAGTTTGGCGCCAAATGCTTGCCGCATTCGAAAAGTGCTTCACAGTCGGCCGATAACAGCGCGCGCGAAAGGAGCAGTTGCAATTAAATGCGGATCTCTTAGAAACCTTCGCATCTATTTAAGCAACATTGTGTGGCAAAAAGTGATATTATCAAATACAAAGTATAAGCGAATTTCAAGTGAACAAATTGTAAACAAATCACAAATATTTTAGTGCTGCAATTATAATTTATGTTTTCACTTTTGTGTTGCATTAGCAAAAAAAAAAAAATAATAAAAACTAACAAAAACTGAGTTGAATTTGCATATAAATGAAATGCCATTAAAAATAAGTTGAGCTCAGTTTGATAATTTTTTTTATAGGTTAGTTAAAATCTTTTCAAATTATAAAATTTTATTATTGTGCAATGTTTTTGGAAATGGATCAGTTTTAGTTTAATGTTTTGAATGTTTGAAAAATATCAATTTAATTTTCAAAATACCTGAATAAAGTCCTGCATTTACATATATATTTATATAATAAATTTCAAACCAAATTGCAGTTTTTATATTTTTGATATGCTAAAATGTCGAATTGATATTTTTTTATTCTAATTAAAACTTAGCTGAAAATCGACTTTACAAAGTGACACGAAATTATCAAGCTGAAATTAATTTGTTTTTATATATTCAAATAGTGTGTAATAGCCAGATGAAGGCATTATAGTAAATATATATATTCTTGATCAGCACCAACGGCCCAGTTGATCTAGCCATGTTCATCTGAGTGTCTGTCGAATCTCAGAGACTTTAAGAGTTAGTGAAACAAAATATTGGATTTAAGTTCTTGTGTTCGCTACTCAGATCCAGTTATTAATTTTACGCGTTTATCGATATAAATCGATTTTCGATAGCAAAAAAATCCACAATTTTTGAAAGCAGAAGCTTGTTTTTGATACTGAATATACCTTGACATATTTCTGATCAACTGCAAAAATTTCATCAAGATCGAATAAGAATTAACCAAGTTAAAGCCTAATTCGTATATTGATCTCATTAATGCTGCCTTCGTAATTTCTTGATCCTTTCAGAAGAAGAAGAGGTCTTTAAAGACAATATTTACCATAAAACTTAAACTTGTCTTACGGGATGCTTTCAGGGTATCTCCAAGTTGAGCACTCTCCACTAGAGAAATGCTTACGTGTTGTTCTCGGTGCAGTGAAATGGATTTTGTAATTTGAGAATTGACATATATCAATATGGAAACTATAATATAAAATTGTATAAGTGATTTAGTATCGAAACTCAATTGAAGCAGCTGAATATAAAGTCATTAAATAATTCCAATTTGCATGATCTCATTTCACATTGATAATTTGCGAGAGAAGAACACAAAAATGAAATTGTTTCCCATTTGTTTTCTTTGTTTGCACAATGTGTTTATATTTAAGTGTTTAATTGCCATTGATAATTGTGGATGGCACTCGGTCTGTAATTGAATATATACCCTTTAAAATGGCAGCAGTCGATGTGAGGATTGATAAATGATAATACTCCATTTAACCAACCAGCACCTCGAATCTTGGGAACCTTGGCTCTGGCTGTAAATTAAGCGCCAAAGTCAATACTTAATTGCCTCGTTGGCCGTAAACAATATTGTTTATATACGTGTGCTGGTGCTAGAATATAAACAAATACAAATTGCGCACAACACGAAACACAAACATAGAAGAAGAGCAACAACATCGAAATGAGGAACGAAGAGCAACAAAATTGCCTCTTTTAGCAACCGAATTCCAATCAGCAAACGTGGCAAGATAAAAATAAAATAGCAACAACAATTTGTGAGTATGACAATAATAGTGCCAGGCTTATTAAATACCTCACACACACACACACACATTAATATATATATATATATATATATATATATAATAATAATACTTATATTGCTCATACGACGTGTTGGCTGCCAGGTAAATTAAACCCAGTCTATTGTCCATTTGGTATTGTGTTTGTTAGACGGTCTTCGGCCTCGCTCAACTTGGCCATAATAGATACCTAACCGTTGATTTATGAAAAGTACTCCAAGCGGATTATGGGCTTTTGTTTAAGCATACTAAATGCATCAGCGACAGTTAGAAAAGGTCAACTAAGCATATAGAAATCCAAATGGGATTTATGCCCAGCTCGCCCACAATGGTATTTAAGCAGTGCTTAATGCTTCAAGGACCTCCAACCACAGATTTAACAATTAATGCGTTTGTGGCTGAGATGTCTTCAAACTAAGTTTGATTCAATCTTAACAGCTGCTGTTGGTTTTTTCTCTACCATTTTGGGTTTCCCTAATTTGTTTCAAACGATGTCTTTGAACAATTTGAATAATGGGCGACAAATGGCTGCAAGGCACAAAAAATAAAAATAAAAATAAAATATAAGAAATAAGAGCAACGAAATATAAATGTAAAAATGTAAAAAAAAAATAATTATTGCGAGTGACAAGCTTTTGGCTCTGCTCATTTGATCGTATTCATTCTGTGGTGTGGAAAAGTGCTTAATTAAATTATGGCGATAAAACACGCCCCCAAAACACATTTCAAAGTTTATGATAATTTTGGATAATGATGACAAACATTTGAAATGATATCCTTTGAACTATGCGCTTAACTGGCTTAAACATATGGCTTATCACCACGCCACATTGTTGGGCATATTGAAGCCACAGCCAAAACGAGTGAAGAGTTAGATTTGTATAACGGCCGGAAGCATAAATCCTGGCAACAAGAACCAGCCGGAAGGACAGGCAATTCAAATTTCTCATTCGAGTTGTGGTTGTCAAAGACAAGTCAAGAATGAGCCTTGGAATAAATGCCAAAATAGTTTTTGGGCCGAGTGACTGACGTATATGCTTAGCCACAAGTGCGTGTGTCTCTGTGTGTGTGTGTGTCTCTGTGTGTGTGTGTGTGTGTCTCTGTGTGTGTGTGTGTGTGTGTTTGTGTCTGTAACAAATCTATTTATGATGATGAAGTAGAAGTTGTGGCAGCATCAACGCCAAGTCAGCAAATCTAAATCGAAATGAACATTTTCTGAATGAGTGAAATGAAAAAGGACCTTAGAAATGAGAAGCACTAAAATTTCACATTCCGAAAAAAATCATTCTGAAATTTGAATACTCTTAGCGAAATGGGTAGCTCAGCTTATTATGCAAACAATTTCTTTCAGAATTTTTGGTTTCTTAATTTCGGATCTGATTTTGCTAAAGTTTGTGTGTAAATATTAAATAATTGTATTTTTAATACAAAAAGAAAACTTCTTTCCTTAATTTATTGTGTTTCGGAACGCATCAAAATATTTTGGTTTTGCATTTATTTTCCACATAAATATTTGATTTTATTATGTTATTCAACTTATTTTTGTTCATGTTTTGTGTTTTATTTTTGCTCGCTAAAACTTAATAAAAACAAGAAAGAATAAATAATTCAGGTTGCTGGAAATGCTTTCTATTATTGAGAAATAATTTACTTTTCTTATAGAAATTATTTGTAAAAACTCGAAATTTGTTCCAGTTTTTGGAGCGATGCGAGTTTTTTTTTCTCAGTGTACGAATCTATTAAACATGATATTGTAGTGCGTATCTCACTTATTTCGAGCATTTTTCATTTGTCATTGAGATTTAAAATGCTGTTTTTATTTTTTTGTGGCTTTTCTCCGTAATAAGTTTGCTGGGGAGACAATGGCGTCAGAGGCGCCACCATGCCAGGGGTCAGTAGGGGCACTCAGCTGGATGCTTTTTAATATGTTCAACAAAAGCACTGCGTGCGTCTTATTATTAAAAGTGCGGAAGTCTCGTAAAGAACAAGAACCGAATTCGTTGGAATGGAACCGAAAAGGCGATCATTTCGCTGTTGGCCACCTAGCAGGTACCGCAGGGCAAACAGCTGCCGCAGGACACGCATGTCCTGTTCGGGAACAGTTCATTATGTCAAATTATTATGGTAATCTTTATTAAATTGTGTTGCCAGTCGGCTGTTGGCTGTTGCCAGTTAGCCAATATATGCCAAAGTCAAGTCAAACCCAAATATTTGTGTATGGTTTTATTATGCAGAGCATGTGACCAATTTATTGGTAATGAATGTGTTTGGCTAATTAGCTGTCGAAGCCATCCCTCATTTGGAATTTTGGCTCACAGGTAATACGCTTAACTAACTTTGGCAGAAACAGGCAGAAAGGTAAGAGGATTTGGCTAAAACACCAATTTATTTGCGCATATTGACAAATTTGTGATTTTTTTTTTGTTTTTTGCTCTTGATTGATGTTTTTTGGCCAGGCTTATCAAATGATCATTAGCCCATCTGATTGCCAATTTTAGCTGCAGTTCTGTCAATTTTCAATTGAATGTGTGCATTTTATATTTAAATATGAAATAATGCACATTTTATCATCCTTTATTTTTTTGATTTTTTTTGGAGCATTTCATTTTGTATTTTTTTTTATAATTTGCCTTTCATTTCAAGTGGCATTTGCCAGTCGAGTACTCCGCACAATAGCACCTCAATTAATATAGGCTTATCGGCTGCCGAAGCTGAAGCGGAAGCCTGGTTTTTATTTATGCATAAGTTGTAGTTGCCTCGAGCAGCCCATTTATTGGAATACTTCTTATCCGCTTACGCCAATTCAGGCAGCATAATTAATGACTCTTGAAATAAAGGGTAAATTATATTGTTGTGTCCTGGAGCAAAAACAGATTCCTTCTGGTCTAATTAGACTAAATCTTGTCTCATTTTTCCTTTCTCCTCTGCGACATTTTCCTGGCAACGAGTGTGTGTCATAATTGGCTTAGTATGTGTGTGTGAGTGGCCAAAATGCTTATTGAATGCGAATAATGGATACATAAAACATCAGACAAGAGAAGCAGCTGCCATCGCCTCTGCTGAGTGTGGGAATGTTTGAATATCGCAATGACGCGTATTCCTTGTGGATTCTTGCATTATTAATTTTAATTAAAAAGCGCGCGCGACTTCAGTTTGTGGCTGAGAGCCGTTTCTGGCTCTCATTTATGTTTTGGCTGCTTTGCAACACGAATATATAATCAACAGCAAACAAACACTTTCGCCAAGCAGATGTCTTTCTATGACTTTGCTTGTGTGTGTGTGTGTCTGTGTGTGTGTGTGTGTGTGTGTGTACTTGTCTGCATCTTCACTTTTCACTACAACACACACAGAATCTTAAACTCATACTCGAAACTTGCTTTTCCCCCTTTCAGCTGCTTGTGTTTTTATACTCTTGTAGAGGGTATTATAATTTTGCCGAGAAGTTTGTGACGCATCTTCGAACCGAAAATATGCTATATAATATATATAGTCAGCATAACTGACACATCTGCTGACACTTTACAAATTTAGAATATTAAAATACATTAGTAAAATAATTTTAGAATAAATAAATCGCTACACAAAATGTAGAATTTTGAATATCGATATTGAATAGATATTTCCAATCTAAATAACGTTTCTAACATTCAAAATTATAATAAAATATCGCTAAATAAATGTTGTAAATGTAATATTGAAATTTATGAACAAACTATTTTTAAAGCACTCGAAAAGATTATCAAATATTACAACAAAAATGTAGAAAATTTAATCTAGAATGAAATGAAATGAACAATTTTGAATATTAAAAAATATGAATGAAAATCGTTTAGAAGACTTAAAAAGATAGTAAAATATAGATACTCAAATGTAGTATAAATAAAAAGAAACAAATCACAAAAATAATAAAATGTCTTAGCCCAGTTTAAAGCTTAAATTATTGCTTACTAACCCCATTTCGAAAAGGGTATTTCATCTTTGGCATGCTGTAAAATCTTGTTGCTTTTATGTTTGGTTTGAGCTTATGGCTATAGCCCACTTGGCCATGTTTCACTTAGTGGCAAGAAAGTGTGCTTTTTGCTCTTAAATAAATAACCGACAAATTATTTTGCTCTGCGAGTGAAAAGCAGTCCCCTTGCCTATTTCCGCTGCTGTTGAAGCGTGAGTTAATGTAAATACCCACAGATTTCCCGTTATTTGCCCAACGAAACGTAAACCTGGCAGATAAATAAAAAACGAAAATTTCGCATAAAAATTAGAGAAAAAAATTGGGGCAAAACCCAAGTGTTTTTGTTGTGCATCTTTGAAGGATGAAAATTCATTTATTGAGCACAATGTTTTATTATTTTATTTTTTGGTTTGTGGCTGCGAGTTCATTTGAACTGTGAATTGAATTTTAGGTCATTTTCTTTCCATTTCTTTACTTTTTTTTTGTTTTTTTTTTTTTGTAGATGCTTGCAATTTTTTATGGAATTTTATTGCTGCGTGGTAGCATAAATTAATATTCAGTGTCTAGCCGTCTGCAAATTGCCCATAAATTGTTTAATGAGGTGATTTATTTTGCGGTTTTATTTTTTTAGTTGTTCTCCTCGAACGTATTGAACACTTTAGTTGCATATTTTAAAGGCTCTTCAATTGATTGTTAGTTAAATGCTTCAATTTCAAGTTCCACTGACAATTTGCTATCGATGACACTAGAATCGTCTTAAAATGTGTGTTTTCTGTTGGTGACTTGACGCAAATCAATGTAAAGAAAATGAATTAAAAACCGTTTTCAAGTGCCTGACCACAGAGTGGTCCAGCAAACTGGACTTGTTTGCCACTTGATCGGCCTGCTCGCAATTTCGCTTAACACATTGTCATGATTCAGTCAATGCGATGTCCATTACCAGAGATTAAGTGCTCTCCAAGTTGGCCAAGTTTCAAAATGTTTGTCGCAAATTGCGCATACGTCACGTGTGCCATATGTGCCAGACTATAATACGACTATTCACATCAATTCCATCTGTCAATACTCATTAAATTTGCAAATACAAATACCAAGACACCTTACAGATATAGACACAGAGTTGGCAGAACGCATGTTCGAACAAATTGAAACAGACACTTTTCCTAACATTTTTATGGGCCTGTTCGAGTATGTGTTTCATTTGGCTTGAATGCCGACGTGACCAAAATTTCCAAATGGCCATGAGACACACTTTAAAGCCAAAAGAGGACCACCAACAACAACAATAACATATGTATGAAGGGAAGAAGAAAGCAAGCCAGCCGCATGAAAGGATGCCATATCTGGTTTCTGTCGAAACCATAAGCCAAGAGCTGCGGCTTTTGACCAACTGGCTTCCATCCACTTGGGCAACGAAGCGTAAATTACATTCCATGCCATCCCGTGCCGTGCTGAGAGTCACACGTAGTGAAGGATCAGTGCAAATTCAATTTGATGTATGTATGCGGAGGCAGATGGCCCTAAAAGTGTGGAGGCTCAGCTCACTCATTTGGTTGGGGTTGAGGCTGAGGTGCGAATGTGTCCTGGCCAGTCGGGTCCTGTTAAACATGGTGCTCTGTGCTCTTCACTTAAATTAAGATAAATTGCGTGGCAGGCATAAGAAAAAAAAGTATAAAAAATTTACTAAATGATGCTCAGAAAGCCACGGAACACAGCCACAATGCGATTTTCAATTGAATTCCGCGCCACAGAACCACCAAGCAACAGCTGCACGTGCCACACAGAGAGAGGGAGAGAGAGAGAGAGCTGAGGGACTCGTTGCTTTGAACTGCCTTGTGTACGCTGAAGTGGATGCGACATGCGACTGGGGCACGTTTAAGCGAGCAACATTAAAGAACATAGTGAGTAGTTCGCTGAGACTTAACTCGACGATGTTCCGGGAATTTAATCATGTTGCAGACGTTGTCATTGTTAATCTGTCATATGCAAAATGTAAAAACATTTGGCTTACGGGACGAGCTCAGCGCGAATCAACACTCGAGACTTACACTTGAGCCCTGCTAAAGAGCGAACCACAGAGTCCCTAGGGTAATTATGGATTGGGCTTAACTAAGGACTCATGGATTCTTTCTGAGTGTGAACGATGCTGATTGTCTGAGGGCGGCATACTTACTTGTTGTTTGTATGCTATTTGCCATGTAGTTCACTGTTATCAGTAATTGTGTAATTACTTAAGTAATTGCTTGCAATTCTTTGTTTGTAAGCTATTTGCCATGCAGTTCACTGTTATCAGTAATTGTGTAATTACTTAAGTAATTGCTTGCAATTCTTTGTTTGTAAGCTATTTGCCATGCAGTTCACTGTTATCAGTAATTGTGTAATTACTTACGTAATTGCTTGCAATTCGTTTGTATTTATTAATTACTATGTTAATTGTATAAATATTACCAGTAATTCTACTCAACAATGGGGTTTTCAAATCAAGCGATGATAACCTATGTACTTCAAGCTAAGAAGTAATTGAGTAATTACTTAAAAAATAGTTTGTAATTATTTGGTAATTGTGCTTAAGAGTCGCTTATTTACTTATCATTTATAAGCAAGTATATAATCAATATTTTAATTCTATGTGAATTACCAGTAAATTGTAGAAGTAATCGTGTAATTACTTAAGGAATTCACAACAGATGTTAGGTAATTGAGCAAGTTATACTGCATTTCCTTGCCTTGTATTCTTGCTTACGCATTGAGCTATCCTCGTCTAAATTGAAAGCTGTCCGTGAAAGGAAGGCGCAAACCAACAGCTGTCAATAATAATCTGGTAATCCCATAGCCATCAGAGGCATCATTGTATTTGTCGATTACAATTGCTGAGCTGGTCAGCTTTTCGCCTCGCTCTTTTTGTTGTTGTTTTCGCTATTTTTCTTCTCATTTTTTTGGTCTATTCTTGTAGTTATTCTTGGTCCCTTGTAGGGCGGACACCTGTCTGTCCAAAACTTTGTCTTGTTTTGATGGCCTTTGGGCGAGTTTGCGGGACCATTGGTTCAGGCTGTAAGTACTCCCATGATTATTTAAGTCAGCAAAGTTAAATATTTGCTCAATTCGCAGTCGAAAAAATGTAGCAAATATTTCTCATGCCTGTTGTCTTAGCAGAAATACAATATTTTTGCATGCCAAGGCCAGTTGTAGATCTAATTTACGACAAATAAAACCATATATACCAGAAGTGCTCTAGCTAGGCAAATTTCTCTGTGTGTGTGTGTGTGTGTGTGCTTTTTGCAGTGTAATTAAAGCGTCATTGTTATTGACTGTTTTTTTTTTAAGAGGTTCCTTTGTTCTTTTTTGCCATTGACAGCAATGTCTAAGTAGTTTTTGCGTTTTTTTTCTCTGCTAGCATTTTGCTTTTAATTTTCGTTGCTCCGTAAGAAATTCCATTCAATTCAAATTCTATCGAGAAATTCAATTAAATTTCCTGTAATCCCCATAGGGCATTGTACACAGCCAGCCCCGGGCTGTGCATGTCATTAAATTAATATACCGGTAGTTTTATTAATTCCAGCGTCATTTTGCCAGTTCTCACATAATTTTCCTATCGTCAGACTTTGATGAGGGCTTTGATGAATGCTTTTGGATCTCTTCAGAAAGTTTCTGAATAGTCCATTCCGTTTTTTTCAATAGGTGGCACCTTTTATTGAGTATGATTAATTATTGACTACTCTGAAGTCAATTTAATTCAATTCAATTGGATCTTTCGAATCAATTTGTTTGAGCTATCCCGGAATTTAAACTTCATTGACTTCTGATCAACTTTCTTTCTTTCCAAAGCTTCTTGTGTACAACTTTCTTGTAACTTGAAATACCCTTTGAGGGCTTGGGACGCACAGAAAAGCTGTAAATGTCAGACGACGAAAGCCAAATGTCAACTTTCTCAATTTGTTAGCCAAGTTGGGCAAACTTGAACCTGATTGCACATTTCCATTCGGCCATGTTGCTGCCGGCAAACTCATTATAACTTTAATAATTTGTATCTTGAGCAATTAATTAAGTAAATAAGAAAAAGTTGCAACAGCAATTTTAATAGCCATATGCCTCATACCTAGTGGGTCACTTGCCACTTGCCACTTTCCACTTGCCACTTGCCACTTGCCACTTAGTACCATTTGGTTATTTATTATTTCATCAACATGCAAAATGACCAAAGTTTTATTCACGTCTTAATGCTCCATTAAATGTAAAAATAGCAAGTAATAATGCTCTAAATAAGAGAGAGCTCGACTCGCAGATACCCTGTAATCAAGAGTTAGCACTTAAACATCCATATGTATGTATTTATATATATATCATATAAGTAATTGATCAAGAATAGTTACATGCCTTCATGCAACTTCATCATCCCCTTTTTACACGTTTCTCAAGTGTGTAGGATATAAAATCGACGATACCACGTAATTGGAATATTTCTCGTGCTCTCATTTTTGTGGTTGATTCTGAAATTGCAAAAATTCCTAAAATTGGGCGTGCTCGAAATATGTTGACGATGCCAACAACGACAGCCAAATAAATAATAATAAACAATTGATATGTGTGCGCAGCCAGCAATTATGATTAATAACATATGCGAGTGAATGAGCATGCCACAGACAGAGATAGCAACAGAGAGAGAGAGAGAGAGAGAGGGAGATAGAGAATGAAAGGAAACAGTAACAATAAAACATTTCATGTGCTTAATGGTTTCAGTAATTAATTTTCGTATCTATTAACAATTTATTGAAGCGCAGAAATGCGCAAAATATTATAAAATTGTGTAGTAAACAGATCAATTTATTCATGCTACGATTACGTTGCTTCTCTTTAAATAACTACAACATATATATATATATATATATATATATACACATATACAAACAGAAACAGACGCGTATCTTTATGGTATTATAAATAAACTTTAGAGATTTGCGCACATTTCGAAAAATATTTCGCTGCTGGAGGGCAACCGGCTTTTCATTTTTCCATACTCTCCTTGCACGTGTAAGAGTAATTTTCGGTGGGCATGTGGCAAGCAACAATGTTAAATGCCTAGAGTCAGTCCATTTGTAAGGTGTATTTATCCTTTTTCTTTGCCACGCCAAAAAATTGATGGGTTGAGATTCATAAGCCCAAAGTCAAAGATTGAAAGAAAAATATTTGCTGCCATGGCCACATCCGATCCCTATAAATTAAAAGCAGAGCTAATAAATTGAATGGCAACATAATTCAATTGTTTTCGACCCTTTCAAAAAGTTTCTTAGCCCAGCTGTTGCCAGCTGCCATTCGACTGGGCTTAGAGTATTTCTTAGTCGCTGACGCCCAACTTGAATGCTTTTCATGTTTTTCGTGGTTAAGCAGTAACTTTTAAGTACAGTCGCCCTGAACTTATTAGACTCAGGATATAAAACAGATTTTATGATGCATATTACCATAAGTGTGTGACTCCTGCAAGGTAAATAGCTAAAAGCAACCGTAGAATTGCACAGCTTGGAAATGCTTAGATGTTTTTTAATTAAAAATATATATATATATATATATATATATATATATGTATATACAAAAAAAATGGCGGTTTGTATTTTGCCAGCAAATTTAAAATATTAATATTCAATTAATTAATATAAATGAATAAACATGTTCTGTCTATCAGTAAATTATGAGTTAATTTATAAAGAAAAAAGTTCTTTTCCCTTCAATTTTGCCTTTTAAAAGTTCATTCACTTCAAATTTTGCTTAAGGTGCTCGGTCAAATTAGCTTTGAGCAACTGTGTGCGAAAATATTTGGAATATTCACGCCGTAAATGGCTGGTGGCAGTACGTGCTTCAGTCCGTTCCCATTCTATATTGCAAAAGGTCACTGAAAGCACAAAATGTATAAAAAGTGTACACTCAAAGGCAATAAATAACACGAATTCCAGGCACATGTTGCGGCTGTTTTAAGGATTCGTGCAACATTATGAAAGCTGCTCCTGCTGCGTTTGGCAGCCTTAATGAAAATGAATGAATTTGTATCTAATGCGATTTTGAGATGTGGATGTACGTGGCAAGAAGGCTTCTTTTCTCTGGCCACTTGGCTTTCAGTTTGTGCTCGAGGCATGCAACTTCATTCATTATGCGTTCACCTTACAAAATTGCTCCTCATATATTTATTGCGTGGCACAAAAAACACCTGAAAGGAGGAGAAAAGCAAAAGCAAAAAAAAAAGAAAAAAAAAACAAAAGAGGCTGCTCACGCAGCAATAAGCTAGAAAAGCACACAGCAATCCAGCAGCTGAGCACTTCAGAGTAATGAAATGAGATGAAATTAAAAAGCCAAAGCCAGATAATGATAATGATGATGCTGCCGATGTAGATGTGGATGTAGATGTGGCGGTGGCTGTGGCTGTGTCTGTGCCTGTTCATGATTTTGAGTTGCAGGCAAGTTTGCAACTAAGCTCACAGTTTAGAGTTCTTCTGCCAGAACTGCTTTCGTATTCCCGGCCCGGTGAACACTTTCGCCCAACAACTTAAGCAATTTGCATAATTTTCAATGAATACGAGCAAAAAAAGGTACTGAGCTCTGGCTTATAGCATTGTTCAGTTCACTGACTCACCTAGTTGTCCTTAAATACGATTATTTGAATAGAATAGTCTTGGGAGTGTCTAATTTTATATTTCTTCTCAAATTGTTGATCTCGAAAATTTAAATGAATTTGAAGATGTTTCTTAATTGGTGTATTCCTAGAAAGAGTGTAAGTTGATGATTTCCTCCTTTCTTATTATAAATCATCAATTTGTTAATATCAATTTTATTATAAAATTAGCACAGAGAACAGATTGAATGCTATAATAACACAACTGTAAAGTGTATTTAGATTTTGTCATGAAATGTGTAATGAACTGAAGGAGACGTGTTCGACCTAATGCAGTATATATATATATATATATATATATATATATATATATATATATTCAGACGAAACTCTCATTTCGACATATATCGAAGCATTCAAAAAACTGCAAATATATTTTTAAATATACAAGTAAATTTAAAAAACGAAAATAGAAATTCAAATTCAACTAGTTTTGTCTGGCATACTTTTGTGCTTAAGCGCAGATTAGTCTGAAATTATTATTATTATTATTATAATTGCTTGAAGCGTAATAATATTTCGAGGTCCGAGATTAAAATTTAGATGTCAGCAGATCAACTTCAGTGTTGGTGGGCCTAAGATGACCGTTCGGCTCATTCTGATATTGACTGCTTAATTTAATTACTTACTTCTGAGTGATTTGTAATAAGTTCGTCGCCCAATTACTGCATTTATGCAGACGTTCAGCTCGACTTATGGCCAATAAGCATAAAAATGAAGTTGAGCGTAAAACTAAAAGTTAGCAGACATTTTCAGCTAATCACTAAGAAGTCAATGAACGCCCAGCAGCGCAGTACAATTAAATTAAAGCTGAAATGTTCACGAGCAATGAAATGATTTGCTTGATTGCACTTTGTTTGCATTTGTTGCACTTGCATTTGGTTGCAGCCGTTAAAATAACGCACCCTATTGAACATAATCGGATGTTTTCAACTGTAAGTTAATGCTCAAGCTTTTGGCATCATCAAAGGAAAGGAAAGGAAAGTCTGAAACGGGCACGTTATGAACATGTTGTCTATCAGATGGTGCCATTATTTTGTCTAGGGTTCAATGTCTGAGCCAAATTAAGGGCGACAACTTTGAAAGTATTGAAATATTAATTGGATGACGGCGCCAAATAGTGTCCTGTTTGTGTAACAGGATGTGCCAAGGCTATTGCGAACGATAAAACGCGGTCGAACAGCCTTCAATTTGCATAAATTAAAACGTTATAAATGAACGTTAAATGAATTGGCAATTGCCACGCCACATCGATGGGGGGTGGAGTAGGAATTACGTCGCAGCACTTGGCTTAAGTTGTCTACCTTTCAAACCACTAACATTGCCATACCAATTCCCCTGTCCCCTTGATCCCTTCCCTCATTGTGTATAGGCCTCCTTGCTGCCGCTTTGTGATTTATTCTGCAGCCTCATTTCAATTGAGCTGCATCATGATCAGACTAAATGAAATCTATTGTTTCACGATGTCCACATGGACTTAGAGTTAAAAAAATCGAGTAATCCCATATTATTATTGTGTTAATATCGCTGTTTAAATAGTGAACTGAAGCAGAGCTTTGCTTCTTAATTAACAAATACACAGCACTAATCAATGCATTCAACATTTCATTCTTTATTTGACTGCTGGCCTAATTTCCATAATTGCTAACACAATATTGGCCTGTAGGAATGAAGGAATGTGAAGAGGCCAATTCGATGGGCTTCATTAAGTACGCACACACATCGACATCGACATCCACGCACTCGTTTGACATTAAATAAACAGCAGTGAAGTGTGTGGGTGTTCGTGGTAACAAGGTCAGCCAGATAGCCAAGTTAAGTGTGTCCTGTGCATTGTTTGATGAATGAGCTGCGCAAAAAGACACGAACCTCGTTGCTTGCAGGACACGCGTTAAATGATTCGCGTCGAGTCGGCCCAGTGACGCCAAGCCAAGACAATGTTGTGTAGCAGTGTCTTGTTGCCACAGAGAGCTTGACAGCAGGACAACAGCAGCAACACCCTTTGATTTATGGTTAAGCAATGGCTGTGTCTGTGTGTGTGAGAGTGGATTCATTTGTAACAAAAATAGCATATAGCTAAGCACATTCACAGGACGTTAACAAAAATACTGTCAAGAAACCAACCAAACAGTCCTAACCCAACCACGAAAATAATATTGATATTATCGTATCCCTGCTATCTGGCATCGCCATAAGGAAACGGGAAAACAAATCACCAATCACAAATAATATTGCTCTTATCAGTGTGTGTGTGTGTGTGTTGTGTGTTTTTTCCTTATTTTGCTTTGCTGTTTGTATGACATTCAATATGCGCATAAATACATACTTACATAAATTAATTTTTGATGTCATTCTCATATGGTTTCTATTTGAATTGCAATTTAGGCTCGACCTTACCTTGTAACTTGAATAACTTTCAATGTAATAATATCGACAGGAATACCGGAAAAAAAAAACAAAAGACCGCATCAAAATTTGCATGGCACACCTGTAAGGGATCCAGGTCTTTGAATTCAATCTGGATGCGGATAACATATTCAATTTCATTGTCAAATAGTTGTTTCTATTTATTTTAATTTCACAAATGGATACTGAGAGTTGCTTTAGCAACACGGCAACTTGAGAAACAAGACAGTAAGCCAACAGCACGTATACTTGATTTCGTTATAAACAACAACAACAGGCACAATTATGAGCAAGTTGCCAAGTGCTTGTCTATTTACTTAGAGATGGAGATGGTCGTTTACCCAATTTAACCTGGCCTCACGCATAAATCCCGCAATGGCTTCTTCTCTGACGTTGCTTTAACAGAAGCAACGTTCAGCAGTTGATGAATGCATAATTTAATGGTATGCATATAGTATATCCATCTGAAGTATCTTACTCATATTTTAAAACGACCAGAAGGAATTGAATAAAGTTTGGGGCTTTGTAGAGAGAAGAAAAGTCGTTATCGTTCAGCTAAATCATTATTCTCTTGCACGCTCGCTTTATTTTCCAATATTTTGACGGGCACTCCACGGGTTTCCGCGGGTCCTTGTTGACGGGAGAATGAATATAAAAAATATGTACGCAGAACGCTGACCTTCGGTCGACTCTCTGGTTTAGCTGGTGTTTACTTATAATTATCAAGATATGATGTGGAATATATTTTATGTACATTGTGATTATGGTAATTGGCCGCCTCAGCATAAGTGCCCCTAATCACATTCACAATAACAATGTGCCAACTACCAAAGTATGCCAACCAAGAGTTACTTAAGCCAGAAGAAAGGCATTAGGACCAACTAAGACTCCTGGACAATATTCAACATAGCTTTGTGTTTTTTCTCTCTCTTTTTTTGGCGCGTTATCTGCTTGGAATGCGTTTAATTGTTTGGCCTTTACTTTTTATGTGTATGCACTCAAAAAAAAATCACAAGCACATCTTGAAGTTGGAATCTCGAGACAAGGATGGGTCTTTAATATTTCTATATTGAAAGTTTGAGTCTTTCGAAAATACAGTGCATTTATTTCTCATTTCGAGAGTAGATTTTACTAATTTTATAATAAAAATATGTCTAATTTCCATAGTTTGACCGAAGTCGATACAGCAAATTTCTTACATCTTTCTGACTTTTAAAACAAACTTTTTTTTATCCTACTGCACAAAAAGAATATCGCAAAATGATTATTTTTTTTACTTGAAATTACATTTTTACGATTGTTTTTTTTGAGTGCACTAACGCCGGTGGTAATAACCTGTTATGTGATGATGATGATGATGATGATGCGCCGGCCAGCACAAAAGCTTGGATGTGTCTGACATTGTGCTGACGATGCCGCTTGCGATGCCGCTGGCGCTGCCACAGTCGATGACTGAGC